>CM021101.1:865016919-865029592 GCA_007115665.2 Sequoiadendron giganteum
TTTCCCCAAGCGAGAAAGCGCCACCACGGGAAAAGGCCTATGAGATAGCAAAAAATGAGAGAGGTTATTGTAGAAGGGTCCAAAGTGCAAAATGGTTGCGAACTTCAGCATGCTCGTATTCGAACACCGTGATGCTTAGAAACTTCTCGTCCAAGCCTATGAGATTTTGCGTGTTTAGATGCGAAAGAGGACCATGCCTAGCATAAAAATACCTATTCGGACGCGTTTGAATAGTTATTTGGTCACACAAGCTGTAGAACAAAAATTGCACCACTTTGCAACTTTCAACTACTTGCATTTGACAAATTTTTCTCCAAGTGAAAATTCACCACCACGGGAAAAGGCCTCTGAGATAGTAAAACCCAAGAGAGGTTATTGTAGAGGGGCCCAACATGATCTCATAGGATCATATGAGAAGTTTCTAAGCATCACGGTGTCCGAGTAATAACATGCTAAAGTTCGCAGCCATTTTGCACTTTGAACCCTTAAGGGATCGATCTGGTTGAACGTAGCTCAGAGTGATTCCACATGTTTGGGTGTAAAAAAGGACCATAGCTAGCGTAAAAATACCTATTTGGATGCATTGGAATAGTTCATTTGGCCACACAATCTGCATAATGAAAGTTGCACCACTTTGCAACTTTTAACTACTTGCATTTGACAACTTTTTCCCCAAGTGAAAATTTGCCACCACAAAAAAATTCCTCCAAGATAGGAAAATCGAGAGAGGTTATTGTAGATGGGCCCAACACAATCTTGTAGGATCAGATGAAAAGTTTCTAAGCATCACAATGCCCAAGTAATAGCATGCTGAATTTTGCAGCCATTTTGCACTTTGGACCCTTATGGGATCGATCCAGTTGAACGTAGCTCAGAGCGATTCCACGTGTTTGGGTACGAAAGAGGACCATGCCTAGCATAAACATACCTATTCAGACACGTTGGAATAGTTCGTTTGGTAACACGAGCTGTAGAACGAAAGTTGCACCACTTTGCAACTTTCAACTACTTGCATTTGACAATTGTTTCCCCAAGTGAAAATTCACCACCACGGGAAAAGGCCTCCGAGATAGAAAAAACCAAGAGATTTTATTGTAGAGGGGCCCAACATGATCTCATAGGATCATACCAAAAGTTTCTAAGCATCACGGTGTCCGAGTAATAACATGTTGAAGTTCTTAGCCATTTCACACTTTGGGCCCTTAAGAGATCAATCTAGTTGAATGTAGCTCGAAGCGATTCCGCGTGTTTGGGTTTAAAAGAGGACCATTCCTAGTGTAAATGTACCCACTTGGTTGCTTTGGAACAATCTATTTGGTCACACGGTCTACAGAATGAAAGTTGCACCACTTTGCAACTTTCAACTACTTGCATTTGACAATTTTTGCTCAATTAAAAATTGCCACCATAGGAAAATGCCTTTGAGATAGCAAAAACCAAGAGAGGTTATTGTAGAGGGGCCCAACATGATCCAATTGGATTAGATGATAAGTTTCTAAGCATCACGGTGTTTGAATACTAGCATGCTGAAGTTTGCAGCCATTTTGCATTTTGGACCCTTAAGGGATCAATCTGGTTGAATGTAGCTCAAAGCGATTTCGCGTGTTTGGGTGCGAAAGAGGACCATGCCTAGCATAAATGTACCCACCCGAATGCATTGAAATAATCTATTTGGTCACACGAGCTACAAAATGAAAGTTACACCACTTTGCAACTTTCAACTAGCATTTGACAACTTTTTCCCCAAGTGAAAATTCGCCACCATAGGAAAATGCCTTCGAGATAGAAAAAAATGAGAGAGGATATTGTATAGGGGCCTAACATGATCTTGTAGGATTAGATAAGAATTTTCTAAGCATCATGGTCTCTGAGTAATAGCATGCTAAAGTTCGCAACCATTTTGCACTTTGGACCCTTAAGGGATTGATCCGGTTGAACATAGCTCAGAGCGATTCCGCGTGTTTGGGTGTTAAAGAGGACCATGTCTAGCGTAAAATTACCCACCCAGATGTGTTGGAACAATCCGTTTGGTCACATGAGCTGCAAAATGAAAGTTACACTACTTTGCAACTTTCAACTACTTGCATTTGATAACTTTTTCCCCGAGTGAAAATTCGCCACCACAAGAAAATGCCTCTGAGATAGAAAAAACCGAGAGAGGTTATTGTAGAGGGAACCAACATGATCTCATAGGCTTAAACAATAATTTTATAAGCATCACGGTGTCTGAATAATAGCATGCTAAAGTTCACAATTATTTTGCACTTTGTACCCTTAAGGGATTGATCCGGTTGAATGTAGCTCATAGCAATTTCACGTGTTTGGGTGTGAAAGAGGACCATGAATAGCATAAATGTACCCACCCAAATGCGTTGGAACAATCTGTTTGGTCATACAAGATGCAAAATGAAAGTTGCACCACTTTGCAACTTTCAACTACTTGCATTTGACAACTTTTTCCCCAAGTGAAAATTCGCCACCACAGGAAAATGCCTCCGAGATAGCGAAAAACGAGAGAGGTTATTATAAGAAGGGACCAACATGATCTCATAGGATAGACAAGAAATTTCTAATTATCACAGTGTCCGAGTAATAGCATGTTGAAGTTCACAACCATTTTGCACTTTGGACCCTTAAGAGATCAATCTGGTTGAACGTAGCTCAAAGCGATTCCGCATGTTTGGGTGCGAAAGAGGAACATGCCTAACATAAATGTACCCACCCGAATGCATTGGAACAATTCGTTTGGTCACATGAGCTGCAAAACGAAAGTCACACCACTTTGCAACTTTCAACTACTTGCATTTGACAACTTTTTCCCTGAGTGAAAATTCGCCACCACAGGAAAATGCCTCCAAGATAGAAAAAATCGAGAGAGGTTATTGTAGAGGGGCCCAATGTGATCCCATAGGCTTAGACAATAATTTTCTAAGCATCACGGTTTCTGAATACTAGCATGCTGAAGTTTGCAGCCATTTTACACTTTGGACCCTTAAGGGATTGATCCGATTGAACGTAGCTCAGAGCGATTTCACATGTTTGAGTGTGAAAGAGGACCATGCCTAGCATAAAAGTACCCATCTGGATGCATTGGAACAATTCATTTGGTCACACAAGATGCAGAACGAAAGTTGCACCACTTTGCAACTTTCAACTACTTGCATTTGACAACTTTTTCCTCGAGTGAAAATTTGCCACCACAGAAAAATGCTTCTGAGATAGCAAAAAATGAGAGAGGTTATTTTAGAGGGGCCCAATGTGATCTCGTAGGTGTAGACAAAGATTTCATAAACACCACGTTTTACGAGTAATACCCTGTCAAAGATTGTTGCCCTTTTGCAATTTGGACCCTTAAGGGATATAGTCGGTTGAACATATCTCAGAGCGATTGTGCTCTCTTTTCGATGGAATTACGTGGGCAGTAGACTTAACTCTGTTTTAGTTATAATTTGGTTGGATTTCAAGTGATTTTGTGTATTTTAGAAGCCAATTACTGAGGGTTGGTCTGTATACCCCGTTTCAAGGGTTTTGAGTGCATTAAAATGCAATATTAAGCCTTCCACCCATTGTATGTTACCTTTTGGCTTGTTGTGACTTTACCTTTGGTCGTCAAGAAGGGAGGATTTGAGACTTTATAGGGGCATGCATTTGTTGTCCAAATTTAGTGGTTTGGGCCTGGTACAAGCTTGTATGTGGTTTTTGTCTTGACTATCCTACCGGGCAGTGCTACAAGGGTTAAGGGTAAAAGAGGCATAAAGGCTAGAGTGATGAGAAAATGGAATTCCTTAGGTGCAAGTTATGGTGTTATGTCCTGGAGTGGTCAGGAGAAACATGTTCTGGGGTAAAAAATCTGGTCTAAACCTCTGTCTCAGTCTAATTGGCCAAAATCCCATGTTAAGTGGCAAGGTTACCCTATTGTGAGTTTGGTGAATTGATGTCCAAGTGGGCATATTTGAGAGAAGTTGTGTCATCTCTCCTATTTGGTTGATCCACTCTGCATCATGGTTCTTGTTTGGAACAACCTCATTAGGTCCCCTTGTGGCGTTGTAGATTGGTCCATAGTAGTTGTTTGGTTGAATGTCATACCCTAAGGTATAATAGAGATGACTTAGGTTGCATCAATTTCTATGAGGCATACGCTGCCCCTACCTTGTCAACCCTAAAAATTTGGCAAGCCAGTGAGCTAACTAGCTTGCCAAGCTCACTAGCTTACCAATTTAAAAGGATTGACAAAAGGTGAGTTTTGAGGAATTCAATGAATCTGCCTTGGGGATTATGCAAAGTTGATTTAATTATCATTGCTTGGATGTTGACAACCTTTGTAGGGTCCTTGTTGAGTTTGATGCTATTTTACAAGGTTGAGTTAATTGAAATTTGATTTCTTGATTGACATATTTGAGAGAAGCTGTGTCAATTTGTGTCTTGGGTTACCACCACCTCTGCATCCATAGGGGCAATAAAATATTATTTTATACAATTATATTAGACATTATTTCATTCTTACTCATAAATCCACATGTTTTTCCTTGAAGACAACTTTAAATGTAAACCATGAAGCATTACAACTAATTTTAAATGTAATATACATATTTAATTGAGACATATATTAAGGAATATACACATTTGCATGTATTAATTTATCATAATTTTTTTATATAAAAAAATATGCTAAGTTGATGAAAAATATTACAATAGTGATGGAAGAACATCTTGAAAATCTTCCTATTTGTCAATACTTGTATCAATACATGCAGGGAAATAATCCTCCCATTTGCAACACAGATCATGGAATATATTATACTTGAGAAGATACAAAAAGAGTTGCTACCCAGTTTGTTTCTCCATTCCACCTTAGTTGACCCAGTTATTTGCATTCCAAAATGGTTCAAAACATGTACATCCCCTGCTCCCTATGAAACACATGGGTAGTAGCCTCTCTGTGGTTGTGTAGCATCATAGGGATTTGGTCCAAAAAAAACCTGCAAAAGTGTCTCAATCTTAGACATAGACTCACATAAAAATCCCTAAAAGAGCAATAACTAAATAATTTTAGTCATACAACTGACGAGACCTACTATCACCTACATGCATGCTAGATAAGGTGGTCGATTGAAGGTCCTACAATGGTGATGTGCCCCTTCACTACTTTATCATCTCTCGATGAACCTACGTATAAATTTCAAATACATCATTGAGAGGCTTAACATAAAACATGTAGCATATAAGAATCTGATAAATCTACGAGATGGAAAAGAAAGAGAAGATTGACAACCAGAAAATGCACCAGCAATAGATGTTTCTCATACCACTAAACACTTTCACCACCAACCGATGTTGTTCTTTTCTTATATACTTTGACAAACTTCAATATTACCTACAGTCACAATCAGAAAAGGATCAATGACAGTCGTAAATGCATATGACATCAAACACTAATGGTGAAAAAGCCTTATTGCAAGGTGTTGGTCCAAAAGAGTGATTAATAACATGACTTTACAAATTCAATGTGCATACTTACAAATCAATCCAAGGAACCATCTGGGTCTGCTCTACTCTTTATTGTGTCAAGTATTGCGTCGTGGTCAAAATCACACACTTTCTACAAGTTCTTGTTCACAGGTCTACTCTTATATTTGATCAAATGAACATTGGTGGCGATGATAAGGTTCGAGTAGTGAAGAATTTTTTGATGCGTGTCGAAGTCCTCAAACAACCAAACTGCAACATTCTTAACTGGATACCTTCGAAGCCATGTTCCAGTAACAACCACCGAACCTGTAGGATATTCTATGTTTTCTCCATTTATAACTGGGGACTCCAATTTCTTTTTGGCCTCAATACAATGGCACAGGTAATAATCTGTACCCTCTTCATTGTCTTCATCTGCACTCACTGCATAAACCTACCCTACATTGATATGTTCATCTTGTTAGATGTATTTACTGAGCAACATAATAAAATTTGTAAGTAAGATATATTACCTGGTTCTAGTAGGTCTGATACATGATCAAAGTCAATGGATGATTGCATCTTCGTGATTTGTAGAGCCATCGGGAGATGATAAGTGTCAAGTGGGGTTAGACTTCTTATAGACCATTTGTCAACCCACTTTGTTGACTCGCAATAATTCCATGATTGAAGTGTACATGCATAACAAAAGCATGCCATCTTCCTTGTATGGATAGTCCATTTACCTGCATTGGAGCTTCTAAAAGAGTGTAGCTCGCTCGATCCTATTAGTGTACAAACATCCTCATATTTTGCAATGTTAGTATCATCTACTAAATGAAAAAATCTATGAACTAAAGAATTACCTTCACTACCTGGACCCATTACACCATTGCACCATTGGACAATTGATCTTGCATCCATCAACTTTACACTGTTTGTGTACTTTAACTCTTCTCGTGCTAGGGCTCTTTTGATACACGGACTTGCTCCATCATGCTCCCCCTTTCCATGTCCGGGCTCTGATAAGTTCCACATATGTTGAACACCACTAATCATATGCATCTTGCTCAACCGGTAAAAAATTTTGGCATTCTTGAATTGTGATGTACAATTATCTGACCATATGATATGCTGACTAAATGATATGCCCCTGCTAGCCAGATCAACATAGAACATATAAAAGCAACCTTGCACAAACTCTGTAGAATGTGTGTGATCATCACTGATGTAAAAGTGATACTCCCTCAATACTTTCCTATTTTCCTTTGTACTATAATTTGCATGAATGAATGCTATATGCACAAATATAGCAACTTGCATGGATTTTTAGTACTACGATTGCACCTTGTTCTGTGGTTATAGTGTGTAGTTCTCAGCGAAGTCAACAACTGAAATGATATGACAAAGTGGAAATGTGTCCTTGCATAACTTGAACTGTAAGTCCAACCATTGTGCTTTGTGTGTATGCCTTGCATAATCATAGACCGCTTGATCACAAAAAATGCCCATAAAATGATACACTGGAATCTTATCATTGACCATTTCACACTTCTTTGCTTCTTTCCCACCTTTTAGATTGTATGCCACTGTCTTGTATTTCCCAAATTCCACAATTTTATCTCCAATTGTGTGTACTAGCTAGGTGTTGGAAAATTGGCAAATGCTGCACGCCACCACAATGATCACATGTGCCATCCAAACATGATTTTTTGTAAAAAATTTGACCATCCTCTCTTTCACATAAAATAGAAGACAAAAATTTCCTTGACGATTTAGGTGGAGGCATTATGTTACATTCCTGCAAAACATTGTCAGTATGTATATCTACACATATACGTTGATAAAAATCATAATGGTTAGAAAACTCAATATGAACCCTACAACAACAAGTAGTGCATGTGTGATTTATTTTGACATAAAAAGGCTTTAGCATTTCAAAATACCTTTGACATATTTTAATTTCAGGAAACTTCTGTACAAAATCAACAAAAAAGTGGGTTTGAGTGGTATCCAAATATTGCATTGGATGTGGCTCACGGTTTTTACTACCAATTCTCCTTCTTACAACATCTCTTTGATTAGAAGAGGTCCTTGTGTTTTCCTTCCAATAATTCAAAATTAAAGATCTCAAGCCTTGAGCAATTCTTATGTCTTTCCATGGCACTCTACTCGAAAATGCCCATAACTCATTGCTATTTGGATCCTCCACTCTTTCATGCCTTCCTTTGGCTCTCATTAGAGATGATCTGCTTATTTTTAAAGACTTACTTGCCTTTGTAAGGTTCACCTTGTTCCTTATTTGACTACTTAATAGTGTTGTTGTCATCACACGTCGTGTGGCACAACTATCCTTCGTGCGTGAGGTGGAACCCACGCTCTCATATGCACTCATCAAGTTCTTTACAATGGAATTTTCACTTGAGTCATTCAAAAATCTTAGCCCAAGAGCCTTCATGGTGGGCCTAAATTTGAGTTGCCTCATCATTTCAACAAATAGTTGACATCTTCCACCCTCACTTAGCTTCGCAAAAAAATAAATCCATATCCTTTGTGCATATCTTTGACATGTACATTTTGGAATCTTATTAGGCATCCATTTAAAAACAATGGAATCAATATCAATAAAAAATGTAGGTTTTCTATGAAAAACTCTAGGAGGAGTTCTCAAATGTAAATTTGTGTCAATATTGGGAAGGTCAACAACATCGGGGATAGATTGTGTACCTTCAATTGGAGGTGCAATTGATGACATACCTTGAGATTGACATGTAAACGATGTTGTACCTCCAACTTGAGATCTCATTTGTGGAGTGCCTTCAAATAGAGATGTGTTTGTTGATGTACTTTCAAAACGCAATGTTTTTGATTATGTGTCTTCAATTGGAGATGTGATTTTTGATGTACCTGGAAAACCACATGTTGTTGTCGATGTGTCTTCAACTAGAGATGTGCATTGAGCTTCACCTATGGTTGATGATGTGCCCCCAACTTCGGTATCCATTCTTGTCATTCCATGAATTTTCCTTATTTGTGCCCTTTTTTTTTCCAATTTGACATCTCTCTTAGATTGCACGAGAATTTTTGGTTATATGGGCTGCAATTCCTTTGCTTCACGAGCTACATTTTTTGATTCTCTTCTCCTTGCATTTTTAACTGCATGTTCTTCTAGTGTTAGAGGCTTCGGTCGTTTCCTTGGCATGACCTTGAATGCTACATGTTCACAAACACACATAAAACAAAAGTAAGTAATGCATTTTACGAAAATATTGATATCGTTGATTACACTACATTAAATATGAAACACACCAAAGTATTTTATGAATGAAGGCAGCAAGCTGTTTGGAATTATCAAACATGTGTATGCTACACAATATTTTTCATACATGATGGAGTTAGATGTATGTAGGGTTAGATATTAGAGTAGGGATTTTGAGTGTGTTTGAAGAGTTGGCAAAGTACCTAGAGGCTGATGCAGTACATGTAGGGATCCACAATGAACTTGTTCAAAGATTTAGAGGAAGGCTCTTAATAGACTTACACACAACTTGATCACTTAACTTACCAAGAAACACCATTTTTGATGCAGAGAGGGGTGAAAACCATTCAATACAACAAATCAATGAGAATCAATCAGATTCCAAAGCAAAATCAGATGTTCAACTGCAAATCTCAACTTCTACCAAGCTTTCCCTTGTAGCAAAGGTAACCCGGTTCAAGGGCCTTTTCACCAAGATTTTCCAAAACACTTGACAAAATCAGGGATGATTAAGATACCCATTTGCAAGTTATAAAACATAGGTAAACCCCATCATCAACTCCTTTGGACCAACATTGACTTCCAATAGATCCACCTTGGAAAAGGCTATTCAATTGGCCTAATTTACAAAGAGAGTTCATTTTAAACACTACATATTCACTCAAAATCCTCAAAAAGTAGTATTTTATGTGTCAAAATGTCCAATTTCCTAATTTTTTTCCAGGTCCAAGACCTCTAGACCCCTAATACACCAAACCCTCAATTTCAAGCAAAATACTTGGGGTTTTAATGAAACTCCTATCTCCCGAACCTGCCAAACCCATACAAAGCACCAAACACACTTACCAGACACTACACATGGTGAATAATACATTACATGGACAGTCCTTCCCACATTTTGTCAAAATTCCACTTGAAGCCCTAATTTTCACCATGAAAAGACCCTGCTACAGTCCTAGAACATCATCCCAAACACCCAACCTTGACCCCACAACATTCTAAATAGGTTAGGAATGTATTTTAAAAGTTAGAGGACCCATTCCACAAGTTATAATAGGTATAAAAAGTGTAATGGGTCGAATTACATAATGAAACCCTTCAATCCAAGAACACTGTGAAAGTAGGTAGCAACAGTAAAAATAATATAACTTTCGCTATACAAAGAGTTAGAACCTCTAAATAGGTTAAAATGAAAGATAATTCATTAATCTACAACATCCAACTAGTTTCATATCATCTTAGAGTCTGTACAGTCCGTACAACAACAAGAAAAGTGAGAGAAACTAGTAAATTTCTAGACAATAATGTTCTTCTTGATAAAAATGGGGTAAAAATCAACCAACAACCTCTCCTTCAAGGCATTGAAGGTTATTATACATATTTTGATTTCATTACAACTCCCTCGAACTCTACAACTTTTGCATCTTTTAGCAACTTTTTTGACCATATTTAGCCAAATTGCAAGATATGACACAACTGAACTCCCTTAGCTCCAAATACATTATAAAATGGTCTAATTAACCTTACTGAACACAATATACTCAACATTAATTAAAATCCTAGCATTTGACCATGCTCACTAAAGATGAAATTTTTGACAAAATTGAGCTTACAAGGTGCTCCTGCACCAAAGGCTTGGAACGTTGATTTTGAATAAACCCTCCTTGTTTCAAGAATAGAAAGGCCTAAAGCAATGGTTTAGTGTTTAGATGCATTAGAGAGGGTTCCAGTGAGTAAGATATGATAAGATATGATCAATTTTCTCTATTGTGAATGCTACAAGGAAGTGAATGTGAATTGGTCAGTTCAACATTGAATTGAGGTTTTTGAGATTGAAGATTGTTTGAAACTGATCTAATTATGATTGTTGAAGGTTTTGTCTCCCTGCTCTGCATCACAAACATAGGGTATAAGTTGTTGCCACCTAAATGAAAACTAGAGAATCTTGTGTTTATTTTTCTCAAAACCAAATTTTTGATTGTCAACAAAGTCATGAAGAATATGAATTCAAAGAAGGGTTTGTGATGCTATATCTTATAATTATTCACTATTTCTTTGGCAATGAGGTAACTTAGAAAGACAATAAGCATTCTCAATTGCACAAAATTTCCCATTTTTTAATTTATCAGAAAGGTAAATGGTATGAATGAATGGAAACTTGCATTAACAACTATGTCAACTCACTTGAATTTATCTAAGCACATGTGATGAAGGTGAATTTTTTATGGAACAAAAAAATTAATGCACACTTGCATTAACATTGATGAAAGCTATTAGGTTTTCCAAATTAGATGAAAATAAAATTTTTCCAAATTAGTTGAAAAAAAATTTAAATAGAGTGAATTCCACTAGCCATGCTAGAAATGGAATACTATAAGCAATGCAAATAGAATTCATAAGTAAATTTATGTTAAGTAAATGTCATGTTTTTAATTTTTTTGTTCTTCAAACTCATAAAAATTGAACTTTTTTATGCAAATCCCATCTAATTCAATGTTGAATTCTATGTCCAATTGTTATGATTAATAAAATATTAAGGAAATTTAGTTTATATTGTCAAAAACAAACAAATATACTAAATATAAACATTTCAATATTACAAAAATGAATATATTACCTCAGAGAATGTAAAATGATGTAGAAACTTCAAAATGTCTTCTTCTATGTTGCCTACCATGTAGATTGGTGGTAAAAAGGTGATGGATCAAGCATAGATTGGTACAATATGAAGTCAACTACATAAAAAAAGGCATTTTTGACTCGGATAAAGCACTGAACTAGAAAAATACAAGAGAATGTGGGCCTGAATCATGGGGTCAACCCTTATTTTACCATTTCAAGGTAAAACACATTTGGCGCTTGCCAAATTTGGAGAGCGCCAAATATGTTGTTTTGAAAAGGAGAGACCTAAGAGAGAGGGAGAGAGACAAAGTGGGAGAGAGATAGAGGGAGTGAGAGAGAGAGGAAGTGGGAGAGAGAGAGAGAGGGGGGGATTAGGAGGGAGAGACTTGAGAGAGAGAGAGGGTGGGAGGGAGAAACCTGAGAGAGAGAGGGAGAGAGTGTGGGAGGGAGACACTCGAGAGAGAAGGAGAGGAATTCAAAGTGGGAGAGAGAGGGTGGGAAGGAGAGACCTAAGAGATTAGGGTGGGAGGTAAGTGAGGCCTGATAGAGAGGGATTGTGAGAGAGGGCATTGGAGTGACACAAATTAGTCTAGGTAGCATGGGAGGGAGTGAGACCTGAGAGAGAGAGAGACTTGAGAGGGAAAGAATTTATTCAGTTATGGTGGGGGGGGAAGACCTGAGAGAGGGAGTGGGAGAGAAAGGGAGTTGGACCCTTAAAATGTAAACCCTTAAACACTAATCCATCAACCCCCATACCCTCTTAGTTCCTCAACCCTTAAACCCTAATCCCTCAACCCCTCTACAATCTTAATCCCTTAAACCTTAACCCTCAACCCTCAACCCTTAAACCCTAATCCCTCAACCCCTATACCCTCTTAATGCCTCAACCCCTCTACTCTCTACCATTAAACCCTAATCCCTCAACCCCTCAACCCCTATACCTCTTTTAATCCTCAACCCTCAACCTCAACCCTTAAACCTAATCCCTCAACTCTATACCCTCTTAATCCCTCAACCCCTCAACCCTAACTGTTAAGCCCCAATCCCTCAACCCCATATAATTCTCTTAATAATTCTTCAACCCTCAAACCCCATACCTCTTAATCCCTCAACCCTTAACCCTTAAACCCTAATCCATCAACCCCCATACCCTCTTAATCCCTCAACCCTCAACCCTTAACGCTTAAACCCTAATCCCTCAACCCCCATACCCTCTTAATCCATCAACCCTCAACCCTTAAACCCTAATCCCACAACCCCTATACCCTGTTAATCCCTCAACCCTCAATCCTTAACCCTCAAACCCTAATCCCTCAACCCCCATACCCTCTTAATCCCTCAACC
>CM021101.1:865029692-865061531 GCA_007115665.2 Sequoiadendron giganteum
ATTAATTGCTGAATTTATTTCCCAAAAAGGCGAACGATTATTTTCTCCACAATCTTTGCAATGTATCCTCCAAACATTCAGGTATGTGTGTATTAATTTCTCTCTTAAATATCTTTTTAGTGCATTCATTTAATCGATGTACATTAGTATCGAAGTTCACATAATTTTCATAACTCCCTATCAACTCATTACTCCCATCTCACATGTGTGGAAACATGTCCAAATTTAGGTTGGGAGGGAAAGGAAAGATGTAGGTATATTGCCCACATGTCAGTCCATGATTGTCTATGTCAACAAATCTAGCTAAGTTGATTTTAAAATTTGAAGTGAAGGACAACTCGCATATGTGATGTGACACTAAATTGTCACCACCATTTATTTTCATCATAACTCCTTTTTATTATCCCTTCTTTTCCATTAATGACCCCATCATAATCTTGAATTGCAAGTGGTAAAGGGAAATTAAGTCAACATTGGTGCAGGACAATTCAGATAGCAAGTGTTGCAGAAAGGAATTTTTTTTCAAACAAGAATTATAGGAAGGGAATTTTTCAGAGTGATTGTTGATTACAGACAATGGGAGGAAAACTAATTTGAAATGATCCCTCAGTTCATGATATCTTATTGTAGGATGCATAGTGCCTAGCCAAATTTAGAAACTGTGGCTAGTTGGACTACTTTCTAAAGTTGGACAGTTTTGATGAAGGCATTGCACTAGATTTTTCCCAAACATTTTTTGAAGGAAAAGCCATAGTAAAAGGGTTGGAGGTTGTGGCAACTAAGGAAATAATTTTAGAAGTTACAGGGTTACCTGCTGATGGTGAGTATTACCCTATTTCTAGAGACACCAGGTCAGCTACGGTTATATTCACAATACATGGTGACCCTCCAATTAGTATAGAAAAATAGGGTGCCAAAAGAACCTCTATGCCTGAGCCATGGAAGTAGGCAGCCATCCACATTATCAGGTACATCACTTGTGAAGGTTGATTGTTAAACCTACATTTAGTACATTTCAAACTTTTGAGTCACATGAGGCATGAGAGGAGGATGAATGTGCCCAGCATCTTATATAACCTTCTCTCCATCATGGCGGATGAAACTCAAAAAGGTAGGGATAATTCTATTTCCCACCATTGCCTAATTAAATTGTTGGTTAAAAAATATTTACATGATGTAGCACTCGAAATGACCCAGGAGGAATTCATAAATGTTGATCAATTTAGACCTGAGCAGCTACAATCTAGGGCTTTACCTCAACCATGTAGGTCTAGTAGGAGATTAAGCATGGTTGAAGCCACCCTGGTGCTTCAACCTCTAGTGTTGTCTCTAGTATGAATCCTCCTGCGATAGAAAGGACCATAGACATTAGTTCCTTCGAAATAGAGCAATCTGAAAAAGAAAGTTCTTCATTGGATTTTGATGATGATGATGTTCCACTTGAAACCCTAATGAGAACTAGAGCACAAAAGAAGGAGGTAAAGGCAAGAAAAGGAAAATCCAAAACACAGCCTATGAAAAGATAGGTGCAAAGTCCTAAGAAGATAAAGGTTGACACTATTCATCCTGCAGCCAAAGGAAAATGTGAGAACCCTCTTAAGAAATCAAAACTGGCTATTAATATTCCTTTGTGGGAAAACCCTAAGCATGGAGGGACATCACATAAGAGCACAAAATCCCCAATGGGGTAGGAAAATGTCAAATAAAAGAATATATTTGAAGAGGTGGCAAAAGTGACCCTTGTGGATCTTGTTGCCCTTGCAGAGGAAGTTTAAATTCAAGAGCATGAAGAAAACTAGGAGTTCCTACATCAAGACCAAGAATTAGATCAAGAGTTCCTATGAAAACTACAAGAACAAGAACAAGAGCCCCTGCAGCAAGAGGTGGGAGAAGAAATTGTACCTCTGTAGCCTGAGCTAGTTGGATAGCCTGAATCTATGCAAATGGTACTATATGTGGAGAAACCATTGACAAAAACCCTAGTAGAAATTCATAACCCTCCTAAATTTTTAGTACATACAACAATTTCAAATTTATGGGGAGAGATACAAAGGAGGGAGGAAGAATGGAAAAGGGAAAAGCAAAGATTGAAAAAGGAAATTCAAAAGAGGGATGAAATTATTGAAGAAAAGAATGAGGAGATTGCCTCTCTAAAGGAGAGGGTGGACAACATTCCAACCTTGGTACCACAAATTTTATAATGTAGAACCCCTCTAAGGGTTTATGCTCTACACCTGAAGGAAAAATATCTCTCTTTTAAGCTATCAAGAAATATCTTAGGTTTGAATCCCTCTATTAAGACTCCCACTGAATTTTTTAATGCTTATAGGATTGCCTCCCCCGAAATGAAGAATTTCTTATGTGAATTTTATTTACATAATTTTGTTGTAACTCAAGACCAAGAATGGAACCCATTGTTGTATGTTGGATATATCCAATTGAGAGAATTCATGTATTGGGTGCAAAATGAGATTAGTTGGGGAAAACAATATAATGCTTATGGTGTAAGAGGGTTTGGATGGAAGACTACACCCCATGCTCCGGGGCTTCACCTCAGCAAATCCATGTTGTGGCTTCTTTCACCACCCAACCTCTAGGCTCTAACACATCTTCAGACACCCCTGGTTCTTGGCCATCCCCTCTTCTAACCTTTGTCAAACTAAACCACTCAATTCTTGCTACTTGTCTGCTGTCCTCAATTACCCTTAATCCACCTTAAAGGTCAATTGCACACCACACACCTCTATGTCTTTGCAGGGTTATCTATACCTTTCAACATGTTTCTTGGCATCCTACTAAGCTTCTTGGACCACCTTCTAGCATTGTTTCTCCATCGCTTTCAAGAAACCCTTGGTTAGGGTTTAGAAAAGGTTACTAGCCTTCAGCCTTTTTAGGCCTCCTAGCCCAGGTAAAACTAGTTGTTGCACACAACTTTCTCAAACAACCTTCATTCTTTTTCTTGTATTCTTAGTCCTTATACCATCCTTCACAACATTTCAAAGCCTTTTCTCCTTGACTGGCCATACATAGGACTGTTCTTCCTTTTTGGCATTCTTTAGTGTTTTTGTCAATTTTTTGTCCACCCGGTAGGTCTGTCAAAGCTTTGTCTTGGTTTCTTGACTGTTGAAGCCTCCTCCTTGGGTCCTGGCCATTGTGGGACCTTCCTCCACCCTTCTACCATGGGGTTTACCCTGGAGAAGCCAAACCTGCAAATGAAGTGCTTTTAGCAATGGTAAACTTGACTGTCCTAGCCAGGCACTGTCAAGCCCGCCTAGGAGCAGTCCTTAGCCACTCCTCCTGCATTCCTACCTACAACTACACCTATACTATCTATGTATAGGGATCCTAGCTCCATTCCCCAAATAGCCATACACTGGGTACGGTGGGAAGTGAGTCTAGGACTCCATACTGGTCAGGTTACCAGTCACAACATAGAATTTGCAAGAAACAAAACAATTAATAGAAATAAACACCTACAGATAGTAATCACACACTACAATCTACCACACCACAACATAAAACCAAAGAATCTATCATAGTCTATATCATTCTACAAGGTTGATCGTTCTTGATCAATTAGTTACACAAAAACACAGAAATTCAACTAACTCCCAAACTGTCCTCCATTGGCTTCTTTTCCAAATTTTCAAATGAAAAATGTTCTCAAGCCTTCTAACCTTTGCACAATGGTCGAGGGCATGCCTAAATACATCAGCAAAACAGTTATTCTTGAGGCTTTTCTCTCCCAAGCTGGTTAGGCATTACAAATGCTTATTTTTGGAAAAAAGTCACAAACCACTAACATTTAGTGTTAAACCTCACACTTGACCATTCCAAATAGCTAACCACCACTACTAACAACTCTTGATAAACATTATGCTAAATCTAACTCCTAGAGCAATGGTCCACATGACCATAATTGAAAAAAAACAAAAATTGCCAAAAATTGCCTATTCTCCTAGTCATTTGTCTAGGTGCTCCTACACCATTCTCCCCCTCCCAGCAGAAACACTAAGAAGGAGAAGGAGAGAGCAAGGAAAAATCAATCCCAAGCTTCTTGAACTGATCCTCTTGGACCCATGTAGCCTTTGACTCATGCTTATGCTTCCACTTGATGAGGTGCTCCATATACACCTTGTGCCTTGTAGACTTTTGCACCCTGGATTCCAATATCTTCTCAGCTTGTTGCTTGTCCTGATTGGGTAGTGACATGTTACTGATGTCCTTGAAGACCTCTTGACTCTCCTGATCCTTTATACTTGATCAAATCAGCAACATTGAAAACCGGTGAGATTCCTAAGTCAGTAGGTAACTCAATCTTATATGCATTTTTGCCATACTTGGCCAAGATTTTGCATGGTCTTATTCTCTTCATCTGTAGCTTGGCTGAGACTCCCTTCTACAACCTGGACTTGTTGAGGTGAACCATGACAAAATCACCTACAGCAAATTGTACATCCTTCCTTGTCAAATCCACCTTTTCCTTCAATTTATGGGTAGCTTCAATAAATGTCTTCCTCACCTGTTCTTGTATCTCTTTCATGGTCTAGCTGAAATATTCAACATGTCCACTTCTATGTTCCATGGCTCCTAAATCTCTGAGCTCACAAATACCTCTTGGGTGCATTCCATACACAACCTCAAAAGGACTCTTCCCTGTAGTTCTATTGACACTGTCATTATAGGCAAACTCGGCTTGTGAGATGACCATATCCCAAGTCTATCCATACTCCTTTGTTAGACACCTTAGTAGGTTACCTAGCAACCTATTAACCACCTCTATTTGGCCATCCGTCTAAGGATGATAGGCAGATCCAAAAGACAGATTGGTTCCCAACCTGTTCCACAAAGTCTTCCAAAAATGACTCATAAATTTAACATCCCTGTCTGAAACTATGCTTAAAGGTAAGCCATGAATCCTTACAACCTCCTTGAAAAAGATATGAGCTATGTAACTAGCATCATGAGTAGTTTTACAAGGTATAAAATGACTCATCTTACTAAATCTGTCCACCACAACATACACACTGTCAAAACTAGATTTGGTCTTAGGAAGGCCTACCACAAAATCCATGCTCACACACTCCCAAGGTCTATTTGGAATTGGTAGGGGTTGATAAAGACCAGCATTACTAGCTCCTCCCTTAGCTCTCATGCATACACCACACTATTCCACATATTTCCTAACATCTCTTACCAACTTAGGCCAATAGTAAAATCTTTGAACTAACTCTAATGTCTTATTGATGCCAAAATGCCCACTAAGACTGCCATTGTGCTTTTCTTGGATCAGATTTTCTCTCATTGACCCTTTAGGAACACATAACTGGTTTCCTTTAAACAACAATCCACTTTGCAAAGTATATTTAGCATACTGACTATGAAAATGATTCTCAAAGTTCAAACATACCTTATAGACCTCTGAGAAATCTTCATCCTCTCCATAGAGTTCTTTAAAGCTTTCAATTCCTATGCTTTTCACTTGTATCTCTTGAACTGTTAATAACCTCCTGCTCAATGCATCTGCTACCTTATTCATTTTCCCCTTCTTATGTTTGATGGTGAATGTGAAATCTTGGATGTATTCCATCCACTTCAAATGCCTATTGCTCAATTTCTCTTGGGTGTTCATATAGCTGAGTGCTTGGTTGTCTGTAAAGACTACAAACTCCTTGGGTAGAAGATAATGCCTCCATTTCCTAAGTGACTGAACCAAAGCATAAAGTTCCAAGTCATAGGTTGAGTATTTCTTCTTTGCTTCATTAAGCTTCTCACTAAAGAAGGCTATAGGCCTGCCCTCTTGACTTAACACTCCTCCAACTGCCACTCCACTTGCATCACACTCAACAGTGAACAATTTGTCAAAACTAGGTAGTAAAAGTATGGGTTGAGTTGCTACTTCTTGCTTCAGTTTCTCAAACCCTCTCTCAACTGCTTGAGTCCACACAAACTTGGTTTTCACACCACCTTTTATTGTCTCTAAAACCGGTGCACAAATACCACTAAAATTTCTTATGAATTTCCTGTAGAATTGGGCCAATCCATGGAAACTCCTTACCTTTGTTGCTGTGGTTGGTGTAGGCCAGTTCATGATTGCCTCCACCTTGCTTGGATCCATCTTCAATGATCCCTTAGACACTACAAAACCCAAGTACACAAGTTCTTGTTTGAAAAACTCACACTTCTCAAGATTGATTGCCAATTCTTCTTCTTGTAGCCTTCTAAGAACCATCTCCACATGCTTCAAATGTTCTTTTGCTGTCTTATTGAAAATCAGTATGTCATCAAGATAGACTACCACAAAAATCCCTGTGAAATCCTTAAGCACTTCATTCATTAGTCTCATGAATGTGCTAGGTGCATTGGAAATTCCAAATGGCATCACTCTCCATTCATATAAACCATCTGTTGTCTTGAATGTTGTCTTCCATTCATCACCATCCTTAATTTTGATCTGATGGTATCCACTTTTTAGATCCAACTTTGTGTAGTATTGAGCCCCTCCAAGACAATCCATTAAATCCTCAATTCTAGGAATTGGAAACCTGTACCTAATTGTGATCATGTTGATTGCTCTAGAGTCAATACACAACCTCCATTTGCCTCCCTTCTTAGTTTCCAAGACTACTGGTACTGCACATGGGCTGATACTCTTTTGTATCAAATTTTGATCCAACAATTCTTGCACTTGTCTAGCTACTTCCAAGTTCTGATCCAGTGTCAACTTGTAGGTTGCTTTGTTAGGCAATGATGCTCCAGGTATGAATTCTATTTGATGGCTAATAGCTCTCTTTGGAGGTAAGGTTGCAGGTGTACCATCACTTACAATATCCTTGTACTTATCAAGCAAATTCTGGACTGTTTTTGGTATGACTGGTTTTTCCATCTTCTCTTCCTCTTTGGACTGTAATAACACAACATATCCTTCTCCACCTTCATGTAAGGTGTTGAGGAACTCTTTTCCACTACTAAGAAGCACACTTGGTGTCTTGGACTGTCCTTCATCTTCTTCTGATAGTGACTGCAATTTAAAAGTTCTGCCATCCTTCTTAAATGCAATTGTATTCTCTTTGAAGACAATCCATTAAATCCTCAATTCTAGGAATTGGAAACCTGTACCTAATTGTGATCCTGTTGATTGCTCTAGAGTCAGTACACAACCTCCATTTGCCTCCCTTCTTAGTTGCCAAGACTACTAGTACTGC
This sequence comes from Sequoiadendron giganteum, assembly GCA_007115665.2. NCBI lineage: Eukaryota > Viridiplantae > Streptophyta > Pinopsida > Cupressales > Cupressaceae > Sequoiadendron > Sequoiadendron giganteum. Next base: position 865,036,898 of record CM021101.1, read on the forward strand.
ACATGGGTTGATACTCTTTTGTATCAAATTCTGATCCAACAATTCTTGCACTTGTCTAGCTACTTCCAAGTTCTGATCCGGTGTCAACTTGTAGGCTGCTTTGTTAGGAAATGATGCTCCAGGTATGAAGTCTATTTGATGGCTAATAGCTCTCTTTGGAGGTAAGGTTGCAGGTGTACCATCACTTACAATATCCTTGTACTTATCAAGCAAATTCTGGACTGTTTTTGGTATGACTGGTTTTTCCATCTTCTCTTCCTCTTTGGACTATAATAACACAACATATCCTTCTCCACCTTCATGTAAGGTGTTGAGGAACTCTTTTCCACTACTAAGAAGCACACTTGGTGTCTTGGACTGTCCATCTTCTTCTAACAGTGACTGCAATTTAAAAGTTCTTCCATCCTTCTTAAATGCAATTGTATTCTCTTTACCATCATACACAACACTCCTATCATATTGCCATGGTCTGCCCAATAGCAGATGGCATGCATCCATGGGTAATACATGACAAACTAGCTTATCTTTATATCCTCCAATTGAAAACTCCACTGTTACTTGCTCATTAACCAAAACACTCTGCCCTTTGTTTAGCCAAGTGACCTTGTAGGGGTTAGTATGAGGTACCTTCTGCAATTTCAGTTTAGTTACTACCTCCTCTGAGATTATATTTTTTGTAGAACCAGAATCTACAATGACCTTGCATACTTTTCCAAGAATTTTATACCTTACTCTAAAAAGAGCTCTTCTTTGCTTAGGTTCATCCTTGACCGGTTGCCTTATTAGTACTCTTCTAAACATCAAACTCTCTCCATTTTCAGACTCTATATGATTGATCTTAGTTGTCTTAGGACTCATGGTGTCCTCTTGTGCATAGGCCACTCTTTTTTCATTGCTTGAAGAAGAAACTTTCTCCGAGCATCTATAAGCTGGGTGTCCCATCTGATTGCAATGATAACACTTCATGGTGGCAAAGTAAGAGTTACTTCTACCTGCTCCTCTTCCTCTATTTGAACCTCCTTCGGGTCCTCTTCCTCTATTAAATCCTCCTCTTGAAGATGTTTCACCTCCATGCTCGGTGAGCTTAGATTCTCCACGATTTCTTTGGTCATTACCTCTTCCCTGGTAACCTCCATGCTGTCCTCTTTGATCTCTATGATCTAGACCTTTACCTCTGCCTTTAGAAGCCTGATCTTGCTTCCTTTTGTTCCTTTCCTCAATCTTAATAGCTAGCTGATAACATTGATGAACTGTTTTAGGACTCAAAAGAGCCATCTCCTCTTGGATATTCCACTTCAAACCATTAAGATATCTAGCCACTTTGAGGCTCTCATCCTCTGTCACATTGAACCTCATACAAAGCTTTTGGAATTCTTCAGTATAGGTACTCACATCTAGTTCCTTTTGCCTTAGGCTTTGTCTCTTCTTGTATAATTGAATTTCATAGTCATCAGGCATGTAGGCTTCTTTTACCTTAGCAACCATACCTTTCCAAGTTGATATGAGTTGTTTTCCTTCTTTCTCCCTCTTTGTTTGAACAAACTTCCACCATGTCAAGGCTGATCCTCTCAATCTGGACTTAGCAACTTTCACCTTTTGTGCTTCAGTCACTCCATCACACTCAAAGTGATTCTCCATGCCTTCTATCCAATCCATGACTAAGTCTGGTTCCATCTTTCCACTAAATAGTGGTATGCCTTCAAGTGATTTTCCACTCAAGGCTTTCAATGCCTTCAAGAAAGGCTCCTCCTTCAAAATAGGGTCAGGTTCAGGGGTCTTGTCTTCCTCTGCAACCTCTTCTTCTTTTGGAATTCTTCCCTCAATCTGTGCACTTCTCACTGCTGCCTCCAGTTGAGCTAATCTTTCCCTCAACTGATTATTGTCTTTTTCTTACTCTTCAACCTTCTTAGCTAGCTCTGCATTTGTCACCATGTTGGAAGAATCTCTTGACTCACTGTCTGACATGCAAGATTGCTTCCCAAATCTTTAACTTGCTCTGATACCAATCTGGTGTAAGAGGGTTTGGATGGAAGACTCACACTCCCATGCTCCGGGTCTCACCTCATCAATCCCTATTGTGGCTCCTTTCACCACCCAACCTCTAGGATTTGACACAACTCCAAACACCCCTGGTTCTAGGCCAATCCCCTCTTCCAACCTTTGTCAAATAAAACCACTCAAATCTCGCTACTTGCTTGTTGTCCTCACTTACCCTCAATCCACCTTAAGGGTCAACTTCTCACCATACTTCTCTAAGTCCTTGCAGGGTTACTAATTCATGTTTTCATGATTATTTGCATCCTATCATGCCTCTCAGAACTCCTTTCACCTTCATTCCTCCATCACTTCCAAGAAACCCTTGGTTAGGGTTTGGAAAAGGCTACTAGCCTTGAGCCCTTTTTAGGCCTCCTACCCAGGTAAAAACTAAATGTTGCTCCTAATGTTTCCAAAGAACCTTCATGCTTTAGCTTGGATTCTCAATCCTTATACCATCCTTCACAACTTTTCAAAGTCTTTTCACCTTGACTGGCCGTACACATGACTGTTCTTCCCTTTTTGGCATTCTTTAGGGTTTTTTTCCACTTTCTATCCACCCGATAGGTCTGTTAGCACATTTCTTTGATCTCCCGACTATTGGAGCCTCTTCCTCATGTCCAAACCTCTATGGGGTCTTCCTCCACACTCCTACCATGGGGTTTACCCTGGAGGAACTCACCCTGCAAGTAAAGTGCTTTTTAGCACTGGTAAAATGACTGTCCTAGCCGGGCACTGTCAAGCCCGACTAGGAGCAGTCCTTAGCCACTTTCCCTGCATTCCTACCTACCACTACACCTATCCTAACTATGTACAGGGAGCCTAGATCCATTCCCTAAGTTTCCATACACTAGGTACGGTGGGAAGTGGGTCTAGGACTCCATTTTGTCCAAAATTACTAGTCAGGACACAAAATTAACAAGAAAACCAAAACACCTATCTATAAAGACACCTGCAATTTACAATTTCACTCTAAAAACAAAAACACCACACCATAAAGCAATGATCTAATAATATCTAAAGCATAATGCAGGCCTGTTCGTTCTTGATCAAGCAAATATACAAGAAAACACAGAAAATGCAATTAACTTCCCAAACTCTCCTCCATTAACTTCTTTTTCAAATTTTCAAACAACAAAATGTTCACAAGCCTTCTAACCTTTGCACAATGGTCGAGGCCATGCCTAAATACCTCCTCAAAATAGTTATGCTCAAGGCTTTTCTCTCCCAAGCCGGTTAGGCATTACAAATGCTTATGTTGGAAAAAGTCACAAACCACTAACATTTTGTGTTACACCTCACACTTGACCATTCCACATAGCTAACCACCACTATTGACAACTCCTAATTAAAATTATGCTAAATCTAACACCTAGAGCAATGGTCCACAAGACCTTAATTGAAAAAACACAAAATTGCCAAAAATTGCATGTTTCCTAGTCATTTGTCAAGGTGCTCCTGCACCACATTGTTTCTTTAAAGCTTTTCACATTCTTCAGTTATTTCCTTCAAGGTTTGATTAAGGTGAGCATCATCCATGTTTTTTCTTTATTTCTACTTAATCTAATCATAGAGATCTTTCCTCTTTTCCCTAGATTTAACAATCAGATCCTTCAATGTATGAATGAATTTCTCAGCATCCCTAAGATTTGCTTTCAATTCTCGGACTTCTACTTTAGACTAATCAAGGTCATCAAGTGCCACCAAAAGTTGTTGTTGAAGACTACCAGAGTCCATCACATTCCAAGATCCACCTCAAGCTGCTAAACTTCTTCTGAGGAACCAAAGGCTCTAATACCAATTTTCGAACTCAAGGGAACACTAAGAGGGGGGGTGAATCAGTGTTCTGCAAAATCTGAACTTTATTAATCTAGTATTTAAACCATTTCAACATTAAACCAAAATAAAGATGAAAACACACAAAGTAATCATCCACAACACCATATTTTATAAAAGGGAATGCACTTTCATTCGGGCTCACTGCCTAGAGCTCACTGCTCAAAATATAAAGGCTCGCTACCTTACAAAATGTTCAAATTAAGACCATTTGAAGGATTGAACTGAATTAGTAGCATCTACTTATTCCAGGTTACAATTCTGGTTAGGCTCATGGATCAAATTTTGGACCTTCTGTCTGATTATTCTCTTTGCTCTGCTCTACTCTACTCTGCTCTGAAATTCGCATCACAAATCCATGCACAGATGAATTTGTACCACTATCTATCTAAATTTCTCACCACACACTAATATACTTTATATACTACACATTCTCTCATTCAAAATGATACAACCGATCTCATATATATCCGCTATCAAATATTTGATCGTTCATATGTCGACTTACATAAAACATAAAATATTTTTCAATTGTCGGGTAAATCCATAACTAATTCTTTATGCACACCACCCATAGTTGGTCAAAGCATTGTGAGGACCCCAATAAACATATTTTAACATAGAAACATTTAACAAATTACTTCTTAAACATCCGTAATGAATAATTTTTCCAAGTTGGTATTGTAGCACAAATTAATCAAAAAATTAGTGCATCGGATCTCCTAGACTGTACACCAGTGAATGCGTAGGCACAAGACTCTAGAATAAGGTATTCCAGATACCTGAAAACCTTCCCTGAGATGTGCAACATGAACTGATAATAAGATGATGCATATTGATCAACAGACTCAGGTTTAATTGGATGCCCTATTCTTCACTTTGTGGACCAAATGAATGACTTTAGGTTGCCATCAATGACAACACTAGAAGCCATATGCCAACAAACCTCACCTAAGAAGGTGCATAAACTCTCCTACAAAGGAACATAAATGAAAAAATCACCTATGAAGGAACATAAGTGAAAAAAATTGCTTATGAAGGCACATAAACAACAAAATCACCTACAAAGGTGCATAAACTCGCCCAAGAAGGTGCATAAGACAAGGCCAAAACCTCAAGGGGTGTTATACACAAAACCACCACAAAAGGTGATTTACAAAATAACAAAGGTGATGTCATGTGTGATATTCCCAAGAAGTGTTGAAGGCACTCCTTTCATCTCATGAATCCATTATCTACCTAAGAGGAGATTATATGAAAGATCATCAAGCATGACATGGATGGGAGTTTGTAACACAACCTTACCAACCTTAACAGGTAAGGTTATTACACCAAGCGATTGTTTTCCCACATTATCAAAACCTCTGATAGGAAAATTAATGAGCTGAATTAAAGTTTTGTCCACTTCAATTCTATCCAAAAGATGAAAACTACAAACATTAAGCCCTAAACCATTGTCAATAAGGGTACACCTAATCCCAATCTCATTAATAACAACCATTATCATCAAAGCTTCATTTTTTTTTGTGTTTCCAAATGGGGTAATTAATTTTGATGAAAGACAATGTCCATACTAGATTTATTCATGGCTTCAAGTAAAGTTGCTACATCATTTGGTTCAGCGCTAGGAGGGATAACTTTCTCCGAATAATTTTGAAGCATGCTATGATAAACAAGTGATGTCTGAATCAAATCCCACAAAGAAATCTTAGCAAGAGTGTTATGAATTTGTTCCACAAGATCATGCTCCTTACCACTATGCTGAGGAATATTAGGTGTAGGTGAAAGGTATGGTTGGGGTAATGGGATGGGTGTTTGCATTTTTTTTGCTTGATTATTATTCTTAGTGTTATATGTGTGAGCAACTATGTGATTACTTGGTTTTTGCGACACATGATTACTAGTAAGTTGTTTTTCAAAGCTGAAGATGTGGCCAGGAGGTTTAAGAGGTCCTTTAATGAGAGGTGCCTTAGGAGGTCCAATAATTAGAGGACATTTAGGAGGTCCAATAATTAAAGGGGTCTTAGGAGACCCAATAATTAAAGGATTTTTAGGAGTTCCAGTAATTAAAGGAGATATAATAGCCAATTGTGCGTTCATAACTTCAAATGAGTTAACTACTTGTTGATGATCTTCTATCAATGGGGGATCTCATGTAACCTTAGCATATTCATCTATGCAATCCATCTTATTGTCTTTTGAAATAAATGTATCAACGATTTAATCCTCTTCTCTAAAAATAATTGTTGGGGATACAAAGGGTCTGTCATCATAGAAAGGACGTCTTAAACAGCAGTGCCTTAGTGATTTTCATTTCCTCAAATCACATCAAAGACACAAACTATGCCATAAAGTGGAAACAAGCATAGTGGATTCCCCATTGATCTTTCTTAGAAAAGTAAATGCTTAACAAATACAGATTCAACACAAGCACAGATTCAGATTGTAGAATCAAACAGCCATGAAAGACAAACATGTGGACACATAGATTTACGTGAGGAAAACCCTTTTGGGTAAAAAACTCCACCCTCCAAAACATTCAGCTCACTTGTATTATTCAGTAACAAAATAGTTACAATACAAACACAGAGCTATGCTCTCCAGGAGTTTATATCTTGTCCATCTGGAGAATGCAGGCAGCAACATAATCAAAATCTTCACACTATTCCAGCACCCTCACATCACAGAGTGTAGATTCATTCAACCAAGATAGTCGACTCTCTCAGCTAGCCATGTGGCCAACCGAGCCTCTAGGCGTCCATAGGTTCACATCTTTCTCGGTTTGAGAGTCTAAGTGTTCACGGTTACAACAATATGCAAAACCGCTCGAACACTCTCAGCCTCTCTCTCTTTGCTCATCCTTTTGATCTTACACACGAGATTACTATATAATCTCTTACCATGTGCCTACATGTTCTTCCCATTCAAGCAATCAACGGTCATCAGGATATTCATTATCCCACCTGCAAGCTCCCATCATTCTCTGATAATGTGCACTGCTTTTTTAGCCAGGCGCATCAAGCCGCTTAGCATTAAAATGGTTGCAAATACTCGTCAACCTCCAGACCATCCATTTAATGCAGTTCTATCACAATCAAAAAATAAGCTTTCGGCCAATCAGATCTTAAATATCTTCCTGCATTTCACCCTTCCATTCGTTTGTCGCTTTCACTTCTGGTCAAGCTCGGTCGGCTGACCTTCGAGCTCATACTAGCTTCCCCCATGCTACCAGTTTGAGTCCAAACATCTACCATAGTATGGTGGTGAGCCCATGTCGACCCATTCTCTTCCTGCAACCGTGCCACCGCTAGGATTGGTTTTGCCCATTGTGGTATGGCGGTGACTGCGAGGAAGACCACCACAATCACACCCGTGCTACCGTGGAGACCGCCAGGCCACCCCGCAGTAGAGCGGTGACTGCCCTGGCAGACCAATAGTGGTCTTACCATGGCCATCGCAGTGAGACTTCTCATCGCTCGCGGTAAAGCGGTAACCGCCAAACATAACCGCCACCCTTCAACTGCCAATGGCCACTCCCACACCGCTCACCGTGCTACCTCCACCACCAGACAGAGACCCCACAGTAAGGAGGTAAGGCAGCACTCCACCACCACCCCACTCATCGCTCCACCAATGAGCAACCTTTGTGGTAAGGAGGTAAGACTTCACTCTGCCAACACGTCGCCAACCATGCTACCGTTCCACCTCTGAGCAACCCCTGCCATAAGGAGGTAGCAGTCATGTGGACTGTCGAGCCTTCACCGTGCCACCGCCAAGTAGGGAAGAGACCACCTTGATAAGGCAATAACACCGCCCAACCATCGGACCAAACAGGGTGGCCCGCGGTAAAGCGATAAACCGCTCAACTGTGCCACCAAAGTAAGCTTGCAGCGGTGCAGTGGTAAAGGCCGGAATCATGGATAAATCGCCCAAGTCCAAGAGGGATCTAGAAAGTTGAGGCATAAATTTCCCAACAATGATTTCCCAAGTAGGAGAGGTATTGGGAGAGAAACAAACAAGACCCTCATGATTCTCAATGATTGAATCCTTTAACACCAAGATACCTTCTTCACAAGTAAGTGAAGTATTGAGAGAAGAACAACTATGATTGTCTTGATTGTCAATGATTGCATCATTTTGCACCAAAAAATTCTAACAAGTAGGGGGGATGTTGGGAGATGAATGAAGATTAGGCAGTGATATTAAGAAATGTGTCAATGATTTCATTCTCTTGCACCAAGATACTCTCACAATTAGGAGAGATATTGGGAGAATAACTAACATGCTTTTCAATGATTTCATCTTGTTTCTTTAGATTGTAATCATAAGTAGGGAGATTATAATCATATAATCCATGTGTTACCATATCAAAACCACATATTTGAAAAGGAAACATATTTCTACTATCCCTCTGGATCAAATGATCAAGATCAAACAAATCTAAAAATATAAATACAAAACAAAAACCAAATTTGAATAGAGGACAGACTCAGAGATTTGCACCAAAATAAATAGCTCTAAATGTTTGGACAAGGGAGCCCATGTATTGCATAGGTTTTTGAAAATCTCAAAATTTGACTCTGTACAACACTATTTAAGGATCTCAAGTCTATTTTCAAACAAGTCAAACAGTAAATATTTTTCTAGAACTTGCCTAGTTTATGATTATGTAGTTCACAATGCAAGTGTGCAACAATTTTCAAAATTTTCAAGCAATGAAAAATAATTATACATGCAATTTCCAGATTTATGATGTAATATTTAATTGATTCTAATATGCCTAAATATGAAAATGATGATGTTGATGCCTTTTTTTTGAAACAAACAATGTAATTTTTCACTTTTTGAGATCTATGCGAGATACCTAAATGCATGCAATGAGACTTTCAATTTTTTGTTTTCAGATTTTAAATGACCTAATGTAGATTTTTGGATGTAATTGAAATGTAGATCTAAGCTAAAATGACTAAAATAAACCTTATTGCAACCTATGATGCAATATGATAAGCAATTTTTTGAATTTTTATGCTTTTTATGATACAAAAATGGATGCCTAAATGAAAATTGCAAAACAATGCAATTTTAAACCTAGATCTAGGATGAATTGCTTTAGATTTTAGAATGTCTATAATGTTAACATGTCGGGTTCACCAAAATGAAACATATAAAAATTATAACCCTAAGATTTCACTTTAGGGTTTAGATGTTTTTTCTAAACGTTTCATTTGAGATTTGAGGTAGCGAGGGTTTGATGAATTTAGATAAGGTATAGAACTGACTTACGGCTTGAAAGGTGAGTCAACCTGATCTTGACCAAACTTGAAATAAATTTAGGATTGAAATACAATGATCTAACTAAGCTTAGTGATGCAAATGATTATCTAATGCAAAACATCATATTTGAGATATCACAAAGAAATTTAGACTTTAAAATGTACTGACTAGGACATTATGCACCTATGGTTCAAATTTGAGCCTGATTTTCTAAGATGTTAGTGTCGGGGGTGCTAATTTCCTTGTAGTTTTATTTTGGATCTATTTTCATAGGCCCCAAGAGCCATATCAAAGCTTCCAATTTCTACCTACAAATTTTTCAGATTAGTATTGGATATTTATGTAAGTGAGTTTTCATGAGTTGTCAAGGTGTAGGGTTTTGATTGCAATAATGAATAATTGATCTTCAAACTTCCTTCAATCCTCTTCGAACCTAAAACCTGCACATCCAAAGAGGTAAGAAAGGTTGTGCCATTTAGGGCCTTGCCTCAATCAAACCCCGTGTTAGTGTTTCTACTTCCATAATTGAAATGCCAATGAGAAATGGATAAATGATAAATGATAGGAAGGAATGATGAATCCAAAAAGTGTTACAACTCACCACCCTTCAATCCTCAAAGGACTAAAGACATACACATCTCCTTAAGGCTTATATCCCGCTTGCTTGATTTGCTTGAATTGATTGGAGACCTACACAAGGTTAGCCTTCACAAGTGATATGAAAACATAAACATGAATACACTCACATACACTTTGACATGATAAATCCACTAATGGTTTCTCTTGATTTGCTTGATAATGCTCTTGCTAATAATTATTTCTCTTGATGCTCAATACTTTCACTTAGTTTTCAAATGATGCAATAACTATGTACTTATAGGCATTTAATCTAATTTCCCAAAAACTAAATTTTGACGGCTCACTTTAGATATTTTAAATTCAAATAATAAAATGTCGCCTCTGAAATATTCAAATTTGGAGCCAAAATTGTTACACCCCAATTGCATAGTTACTATTTACTATTACTACATAAGGTAAATATGAATGTAATGTGAATACTGGAGATGAATAAATTATTCTTGTACCTTGTTATCAATATGAATGTTATCTCATTTGATGTTATCTTAGTCGATGTTATTTCATGGGGAAATACTACATATACTTGAATGGATGGTTATTGAATTATTATTCTAACTTTGGAGATGTTTATATATATTTCATATGTTGTGAACAATTAACTATCGTGTGTGTGTTAGTGGATGTAGGTATGTGTTCCATTCCTCCAGGTGGAGGGGAAGTATCACTCAAGAGAAGATCTTGGTTGGGTAACCGGTAAAAGTAAACTACCTGAGCATATACACACACCACATTAGAATGATTGACTTGAGTCAGTTTGTGGGTCGTTGGTAAGTCATCCTTAGCTGATATGTTTGCATTTGAGAGTCTTGTTTACTTCTACATGCATTATAGGGTGATGTTTATCTATTGAGCTTTTGAGATCATTCTTGTACTATTATGATTATATTGACAAGTGGGATGTATGTGGAGCATGTGTATATATATGCACATACATGTCAATGGGATCTAACGACATGTATATGCACATGTATAGATTTACCACACGTAAACACTTATCAATATGATGGTAATTGTGAATGGCTATATGTGAATCAAATGTGAACATATATATGTTAGTGAATGAAATGGCCCCTTAAAATAAATTGATATTTTTTTACCCTAGTCTACCCTAAAGCACTGAAAGCGATCGCTAACAGATCTAGAAATGTTACAATTGAATTTGTGAATTTCCTTTGAATTGGAGAGGTAACACTCCCTCATGTAATCTAATTAATATCAAGATAGCTCTTAACCAGAAATTAGTAAGGTTAAAATGTTAGTTCATAAATATGATACTAGCACAAATGTGAAAGCAGGTCATAATTAATCAATGCAAAGATTGAAAAACCTATGACTATTATAACATAACAAATGAGTTCATACTGCAATAAATGGATGTTATCAAGTGTATCTCACAAAGAAGACATAACTCTATTACACGTATGACATAAAGATCAACATGCTAAGCATCTCATTCAATCCACAATTCAAGGATTATGAATCTTCACAACACGAATTAAAATTAAATTCCTCCTCAAAAGTACAACCAAGTGCCTTTTCGAAGAGGGAGCCCCATTTCCCTCTTCATTATCATATATATAGCTAAACCATTCCCTCAAACTAATGCTAAAATCCTTACTAAATCTAGTGGGCTTCTTATTTCTCCACTGTCTTCTTGGAAACGACTAAAGATCAGTCAAAATAATTAATATGGAAAATGAATGGGCATCAGGCAAGAAAATCAATCTTATTTTCACCAATGGCCACCGAATAAGCTTTCACACAATCAAATAATGAGTAAATCTTTAAGAGGACACCATATGATAGCACATGTATACTACCAACTAAGGATGTGATTTAATGTTGGGTTCAAATCAACCATTAATTCAAACCAAGTTATCATCCCACCAAATCTAAGAGAAGAAGCACCAATGTCTAACCAACCTTCTATAAATCCAACCAACATCACCACACTTCATCATTCAGAAGCATCCAATATGGCGAACACTCAAAGTGATAGTGTCTCTACAAATGATTTCATTGTTCTGGAGGAGATTGAATGTAGTTTGTTGTTCAAGCATCTATTGAATCAACCAAAAGAAGTCTTTGTGATACAAAGTGAGGTGGAAGAAGAGGTGCTTCACAATATTCCAGGTGAAGCATTTTTGAGCCAGAAAAATGTACACAATGCTACCATGTTAGAGTGTTTGGTGTACACGGTCATCAGGACCTCTAGTCACCACGACTAGGGTGTAAGAGCGTTAGAACATCTGGTGAGGCTCGAATTTCATCATCATTTCAATGTAGCTATTGATGGGCTCAGTCATGATCCTCTAAGTGGACTAGTAAGCAATGCCATTTGTGTAGTGTCAGCTCTTTAGAATGACAGTGTGGAGGAAGCAGTTGCTCTTCTTTGTGTGGGAGTTGTGAGGAATGATATGGGGCTCTTTGCCCAATTCTTGGAATCACATGATAACCTATTGTCCCCTACTCAGATTGAATGCCTCCAGATTGTGGTTGAAGGCATCTGAGTCCTGATGTTTTCCCTATGTTTCTAAACAAAAATGTGGCTTTTTGCCTTTTGTTATCGATATCTGCTTGGTGATCGAATCAACCAATTTTTTAGTGTCAATGTGATGTATGTACATAAATATAAATAAAATATATTTTGCTATCTCTATCTCACCACATGCATGGCTTTGTTTATTTTTGTTCATATCAAATCTAGTTTCCTTCATGTAATGCATTGATTTTGTAAATCAATATTCATGACTTATTCCATTAATTAAATAAAAGTGCTTCTAGGCGAGAAAGTAGGTAATTCATTGAACTTGATAAAACATCGCTCAGGTTTTAAAGACGTTGAGAAATGCCGCCCATAAACATAACTTGTAGTATAAGCTATCTGATGACCTCTGAAAAATGGTAATTAATCAAACAAGTCACCAAAATGCAGAAGCTTTTCCCCTCAATGAAGTGATAGGTTAAGGTAAAGTCATAAAACACCACTTAGACCTAAGGAATAACAACAAAATCAATGAGGCAAACAATTAGCAAAACTAGCAAAAATTCTGCCTGGGTTCGAAATGGCAATAAACCCTCACCTAATGTAAGATTTCAACATAACGCATGGTAAAGAAAGACAAAGAACTAAATTTTAGGTAACAATATATATGTGTGTGTGTGTGTGTGTGTGTTTGTGTGTGTGTGTATGTATGTATAGTATATACACATATGCATATGTCTATGTATATTGATACACGTGTACATTGGCAGATGGACACACTCATATGAATGCATCGATATAGATATACCTACATATACGTGTGCATAGAGGTATATATATGCATACATTCAATATAATGTGTTTATTATATACTATATTTCTTGTACTCTTTTATATATATATATATATATCGAATGTATTCTTAAATTATTGGCTTATGGTAAATATATATATATATATATATATTATTAGCAAACAGATTGTCCTCTTCGAATAATAAGATATAATGACTCAAATACACCCAACAATGAAGACAAATCAGTTACCAATAGCCTCAAAGATCATTATTGGATTAGCGATCATCCTCTGAATTTTAGAGGTACAACTCCCTCTTATAATCTTCAATGAATTAGAAGAGACTGAAAACAAAACTAAGGTGTTCTATTAACTAGAAAGCATAAAATTCAAACAAACATCTGAGCATAAAAATGACACAAATGTGAAAGGTTAACTTCAGAATGAAGTGAATGTAAACAAATGACACAAAGTTCACCTACTACACCCACGAATAATAATAAAATTGATAAGAGGACAGTTATATTTCTCTCAACACATATCAAACATAAGAGAAATGAATCTAAAATCCAAATACAACCATACATAACAAGAGATAATTGAAGATTGACTATAGATTAACATAAGAAAAACTACAACCAAAGAAGACATTTAAAGACACAAATTTCTGAAAATAACTCTTCATTTCTTCAATAGAATAAATCTCAAAGTCTTTGAAAACTCCCCTATACATCAACTGAGTCAAGAAAAATAATAATTGAATTACATAAAAATTTCTCTCCTTCCCCCAATTCATAGACAACCAGGAAAAAGATCCCCTTTGTGAACCAATATCTCCCTTTTATAACATTCGTATGGAAGAATGGATCATTTCCCCCAAGCAAAATCTTCGATTTCCTAACTAAATCTTGGAAACTAATTATAAATAAAAGTTTTAAATCTCCCCTTTTCTCCGTGGTAACTGTTTCTTGGAGGTTAGTTATAAAAGAAACTCTTCATAAATCGTGCCATTGTATCTCTTGACACGTAGATGACTTATGGGAGACCTTCAAATTTATAATCCAACTGACGATCAAACATGAGCACTTTCAATTACTATTTCTACTGCAAAAAGGTTATGAACAACTCGTTTGTTTGGTAAATTCCCCTTGTTTCATAGCTTGTCACTTCACTGCTCAAAATTTCTTCTCTTTGATGACCATATATAAGCTGCAATGATATCTTTCTACCAAAATCTTCACGGTTTTTTCAACAATTTACAACACTTTGATTCCTAATCATGACAATTATAGTTTTATCAACAGATAATTATATTGCCATGGCATTATGCGTTATTGCCTTTCATTCACCGAACAGGTCAGTGATGGTCATCATCATGTATTATCATTTGATAGGCTTTTGGATGCTATTGAGCTCATTACTATATGATAGAGCACCATCAATATTCCTCTTTACAATCACCAGACCAACAACTGACAAAACGTAGTCAAGCCAAGTGTGCCACAATCCACCTCCAATATTCTTTATTTGCAAAAATTATGGGATTTGGGAAGGTTCAGTATATAGTTCCCTTTGGATTTTGATGTAATGGGGATCGAAAACCTCCGTGGTCTATATCATGACATCTTTTGATAACAACTAGTTGTTCAAAAATCTATAATATGCATCACACGATTTCTCTTGTGCTGCCTCCCAATGTTTTCATAAACCGATTGCCATTATATTTTTCACAATCACACCATGTTCTGAGAACCAATACCAGCTTCAGATGCTCTCTTTTAGGATTGGGAAAATAGTCATCTATTCCTCAAACTTATTGAAAATTCTAAGCCTAGAGAATAGATCCCATTCATTACATACCTATTTTCATAGCTATAGAGTAGCATTGGAGTATAATGTATATTTTCCTGATCAATCAACTTGTTGGATTATTCCTTCCAATGTTGCATATCTCACGGGATCTATATTATCTAGACTTAAGCTACGGATCACATTTTCTCGATCGGTGTTACAATAAGGAGACTTTCACATTATAACCTAGCGGTCTTCTTAGTGGTTAGGAGAACCAATCCCAACATTGCCTTTGTTTGCATTAACAAGCAAAATGTCACCCACTTTTATGCCCTTGCTTTTTAAGATCAAATAACGGGGTACATGTTTTAGTGGTTTTTCTAACTTAATGGGCGGTCTTTAGAGAGGTTTCATGAACTTGTGAAATTATCGCCTGAAGTAAACAAACTATTATAAAACAACGCCTATCAATGAATGCTTACTTTGAAACGCTACTTTAATCTACCTTTACTCGACATGCCAACATTTTATCTGCCCTTCACATGTGACGATTTTTGAAATGACTTTGGCTTGATAAATGAATTCCTACACTTCTAAAATACCTCGCACCACTATTCAAAACATGATCCAAACACCTACGGGCAAGCCCGAATCTTTATCAACTGGTTGAACTTGATATGCTCTTTTGACCCCAACAATTGTAGACTGAGAAGGATGCCAAGAAATTCATTGTTACATATGTCTTTTATCTACTATGACAAAGTACAATATTCAACTATTCCACATTCATGTGATCGACCATATTAAAATTTATTACCATGCAATAAAGTAACGCAATGTTGACTGCATCTTACGAATTCTTCTCACTTGCGTGAAGGATTTGACAATATTTTGTTGCATGGTTCACCAACTCCATTGACATTAGCAAAAAGGAATTCATATGAAATATTTTCCATCATAGACCCATTTTTCATCTATTTCAAACTCTGTTGATGGTAATTTGCATAAATCCTTAATGATGGAAGGTTGGGACAGAGGAAATGTTGCACAGTCCACAATTCTAAAATACAAGTAAAGCCATATTAATTATCCAATTATTTTACATATTATGTTGGTCAGATTCAACTATAGCTTCACACAAAAGCATATCCTTGGGCTTATGATTATATACCATCCATAATTTTTTGGCATATTAATAAGGGAAACTTAAAAAAAAATAGAAACCAAAAATGGGGATAACAGTGGCTCTGTCTGGGGAATTCATTTTCTACGAGAATGCAGAGAACTCCAAAGGATTTGGGGTAGACCAGTTCTTATCCATTGGGCCACAAAGTCAAGAAGAACCCAAAAACAAAACAAAACAGGAAAAGAAAGCAACCTAAGACTCCTACGCACCCAGACAAGGTGTAATAGTCCAAATTTTCCCATGAGACTTATGCAAATCCATTAATAGGCTGGGAGAAATAGTAACACGTGCGAAACAACACTTGGTGACTAAAAATTGTGTGCACAACCAATTTACAAATTGTAATTGCTACCATCAAAAAGATAAAACAAGCATCTTGTGAAAATTCTCTAAATAAAATTTGATGCTCAATAAGCCACTCTTTATTTTATGCCTCTGCAACTAAATGATTCACATTATCACTGCCTTGCATAGGGTCATCAAAATCTGCATGTACCACATCAAATTTAATATTGCTTTGTAATTGATTTTCTAAACAAAAAGAAAATAGCCCTTGAATTGGACATCCCACATACAAATCATGAGATAGAGCAACTTCTTGAGTACTAAATGTGCGAGTAATTACATTGTCCAAAACATTTTGCTCCAAATTTGCAGTATACATATCAGCAAGTTCATTAGACTCAACTCCCAATTCATTTATTTACTCTTCTACATTTTTAATCATCTCGCATTTTGATTCAAAATTTTGACTAGGACAACTTGAATTTTGTGCAATACTTATTTCAAAATGAAAAGACTCAAGCATGGGGTGATTAATTACCTCATCATCTATTATTTTATCTTCATGAACCTCAATAATGAACTGAAATGTTTCATAATTTGGTTGCATACAAGCAGAAAAGGAGTTTGGTGATTCAGTTAGCTCTTGAAGCCAATTTTTAATTTCACTTTCAAGTGCACAGTGTATGTTGACATCTTCAAATATGAAGGCCTCCATTTCTAATATCTTGTTGGCATCTTCCTTTTCTAAAACTTGATCTTCTACCTTCATGTTAACTAAATCATTTGATAAGTTTTTATTAAAACTTTCATATCTGAAAGTTTCAATTTTTAGAGCATAAAGAGGCATCAACAATTGTTCATTTTTGTTTAATTATGAACTATCTATAACACTAGATGGATCTTTAGTATTTGTTGCAGTTAAAGTAGAATATGTCATAGCTATCGATCATTTACAAGGAGAGTAATCTTCCTCATCACTGGAAGAATTAGAATCATCTTCATCTATCTCATAGTTAAGATTATAAATTTCAGCATCAAAAGATTGAGTCCTCACATCACTTACTTCATTTTTCTCAAAAAAACTTTGATTAAAAATTGTGAGATTGGAACATTCAACTGTAGGGCAAAAGAGATTTGATGAATTAGTTTTTTAAACTTTGATTTTTTATGCCTTTGAACCATACTATTTTGTGCAAACCCTTCAACTTTATCTTTCTTCCACACTCCAGATAAAATAAAATCATCTTCAATACTAACAGCTTCTTGTTTTTCAATTTCAAGATCACTTACCTTACTTTGCTTCAAGAGGAATCCAACGTCTGGATGTAATGCTCCAATGAAAAAGTTCATTTGCAGCTTTTTACTTGGCTGAAGATTATGAGGAATCTTTTGTAGGCATTTATCAAAGCGTTCTACAAACTCCCTTATAGATTCACCATCTTTCTTTTTGATGTTGAGAAATTGAGATAAAAGTGCACATGCATCAACTGTTGATTTAAATCTTCCAAGAAAATTCTTCTTCATGTTGTCCCAGTTAGTGATACATCCATCTTCTAAAGATTCAAACCAAACAGCAACAACTCTAATAAGAGATTCAACAAATAGTCTAATAAAAACATTTTCTTCTCTTAGCCCCAAAATTCCACAAGCTACTATGAAGGCTCAAATGTGATCATTTGCAACCTATGAGTCTTCTCCATTAAGCTTCGGGAAATTCTTTCTTGAATTTGTAGGCAAGTCTGAATATTGTGGCAGTGCTAAAGGTCCAAATTGGGCACACTATCGTTGGGTTGAAACCAACGCCATAATGCAGATTTAGAAAAAGGATGGCTAGATCTTCTATCAAAGATAATTTTTTAGCAGGTTCCAAACTACAAAGTCACCAACTTCCATCCTCGGGGAGGTACCTTTAGATTTCTAGGAAAATCAAATATTAGAAGACACTAGTTATTCAAATCCTCCCCAGTAGAGTCACCAAAAATTTGTTAGCAAACAGATTGTCATCTTCTAATAATAAGATACAATGACTCAAATACGCCCATCAATGAAGACAAATCAGTTACCAATAGCCTCAGAGATCGCTATTGGATTAGCGATAGTCCTCTAAATTTTAGAGGTACAGCTCCCTCTTATAATCTTCAATGAATTAGAAGAGATTGAAAGCAAAACTAAGGTGTGCTTTTAACCAGAAAGCAGAAAAAGAAAACAAATATTTGTGCATAAAAATGACATAAATGTGAAAGGTTAACTTTAGAATGAAGTGAATGTAAATAAATGACACAAATTTCACCTATTACACCCATGAATAATAACATAATTGATAAGAGGATAGTTAGATATTTCTCAACACATATCAAACATAAGAGAGATATGAATCTAAAACCCAAATACAACCATACATGACAAGAGATAATTGAAAATTGACTACAAATTAACATAAGAAAAATTACAACCAAAGAAGATATTTAAAGACACAAAGTTCTAAAAATAACTCTTCATTTCTTCAATAGAATAAAGCTCAAATTCTCTGAAAACTCCCTTGTACATCGACTAAGTCAAGAAAAATAATAATTGAATTGCATAAAATTTTCTCTCCTTCCCCCAGTTCACAGACAACCAGGAAAAAGATCCCCTTTGTGAACCAATATCTCCCTTTTATAATATTCATATGGAAGAATGAATTGTTTCCCCCAAGCAAACACTTCGATTTCCTAACTGAATCTTGGAAACTAATTATAAATAAAAAATTTAAATCTCCCCTTTTCTTTGTGGTAACTCTTTCTTGGAGGTTAGTTATAAAAGAAACTCTTCATAACCCGTACCATTGTATCTCTTGACACGTAGATGACTTATGGGAGACCTTTAGATTTACAATCCAAGTGATGGTCAAAGATGAGCACTTTCAATTACTATTTCTACTGCAAGAAGGTTATGAATGATTCATTTATTTGGTAAATTCCCCTTGTTTCATAACTTGACAATTCACTGCTCAAAATTGCTTCTCTTTGATGACCATATATAAGCTACAGTGATATATTTATACCTAAAGCTTCATGGTTTTTTCAACAATTTGCAACGCTTTGATTCCTTATTATGACAATTGTCATTTTATCAACAGATAATTATATTGCCATGGCATTATGCATTACTACCTTTCATTCACCGAACAGGTCACTGTTGGTCATCGTCGTGTATTATCATTTGATGGGCTCTTGGATCCTATTGAGCTCATTATTTTATGATAGAGCACCATCAATATTTCGCTTTACAATCACTAGACAAACAACTGAAAAAACACAGTCAAGCCAAGTGTGCCGCAATCCACCTCCAGTATTCTTTATTTGCAAAACTTTTGGGATTTGGGAAGGTTCAATATATAGTTCCCTCTAGATTTTGACATAATGGGGATTGAAAACCTCTGCCATCAAGATCATGACATCTTTTGATAGCAACTAGCTATTCAAAAATCTACAATATACATCGCATGATTGGTCTTGTGCTACCTACCAATGTTTTCATAAACTAATTGTCATTATATTGTTCATAATCATGCCATGTTCTAAGAACCAATACCAACTTTAGATGCTCTCTTTTACGATTGGGAAAATAGTCATCTATTCCTCAAAATTACTGAAAAAATTGTGAGCCTAAAGAATAGATCTCATTCATTACATACGCATTTTCATAACTATAGAGCAGCATTGGAGTATAATTTATATTTTCTTGATCAATCAGCTCGTGAGATTATTCCTTCCAACATTACATATCTCACGGGATCTATATTGGTCAGACTTAAGCTACAGATGAAATTTTCCCAATCGGTGTTACAATAAGGAGACTTTCACATTATAACCCAATGGTCTTTTTAGTGGTTAGGATAATAAATCCCAACACCGCCTATGTTTGCATTGACAAGAAAAATGTCACCCACTTTTATGCCCTCGCCTTCTAAGATCAAATAACGTGGCGTACTTTTCAGTGGTTTTTCTAACTTAATGGACAAAATTTGGAGAGGTTTCATGAACTTGTGAAATTATCGCTCAAAGTTAACAAACTATTATAAAACACCGCTTATCAATGAATGCTTACTTCGAAACGCTACTTTAATCTCCCTTTACTCAATATGCCAACATTTTATCTGCCCTTCACATGTGATGATTTTTGGAATAACTTTGGCTCAATAAATGAATTCCTACACTTCTGAAATACCTTGCACCACTATTCAAAACATGATCCAAACACCTGCAGGTAAGCCCAAATCTTTATCAACTAGCTGAACTTGATATGCTCTTTTGAACCGAACAATTGTAGACTGAGAAGGATGCCAAGAAATGCATTGTTGCATACGTCTTTTATCTGATATGACAAAGTACAATATTTAACTCTTTCACATTCATGTGATCGACCATATTAAAATTCATTACCATGCAATAAAGTAACGCAATGTTGACTGCATCTTGCGAATTCTTCTCATAGGCCCAAAGGATTTGATGAGCTTTTGTTGCATGGTTCATTGGAGACTACTTCATTCATTGGTTTGCAAGATAAATAAATACATTTCGCCAACTCCATTGACAATAGAAAAAAGGTATTCATATGAAATATTTTCCATCATAGACCCTTTTGTCATCTGTTTCAAACTATGTTGATGGTAATTTGCATAAATCCTTAATGATGGAAGGTCGAGACAGAGGAAACGTTGCACAATCCACAATTCTAAAATGCAGGTAAAGCCATATTAGTTGTCCAATTATTTTACATTTTTTGTTGGTCAACTTCAACTACAACTTCACACAAAATCATATCCTTGGGCTTATGATTATATACCGTGCATGATTTTTTGGCATATTAACAAGGGAAACTTCAAAAAAATTTAGGAACCAAAAAGGGAGATAACATATATATATATATATATATATATATATATTAATGGTTAGAAGGAGGTTGTAGGAGGAAGGAGTGGAGACAATAGAGATGAGTAGAGAATGGTGGAGAGGAGGCTATGAGAGGAAGGAGTGTAGGTAGCAGAGAAGAGTAGAGAGTGGTGGAGAGAAGGAGGATGTGGGAGGAAGGAGAGGAGGTAGAGGAGAAGGAGAGAAGTGGTGAGAAGGAGAGAAGGAGGTTGCGGAGGAGGTGCAAGGAGGAAACAGAGAGGCGAGAGGATGGATGGAAGAAGGGGTTGATACGGTGGTCTGGGGTTTAGTCCAAGAACTTGGCACACAGTCGGCTCACCCATTGATGACTACTATTGACGGTTGTTGTTGAACCTTGATGCATAGTGTCTCAGTGAGCACAACGAAGAGATAAGGAGAGATGATGGGGATGAGGTCCCCCAAAAATGTGACCTCACTGGTTCATAGCTCTAGTCAAAAGCACTTATGGATCAAATATATATTTACATATACATATGTATACATATATATATATAAATACATGATGTTATTTAAATATATATATGTGTGTATATAATATATATTTAACATATTATATTTGTTAATAGAAATCGACTATTACTTACTTTGATAGAAGTTGATTTATAAAGGTTGATTATAGTCTATAAAGACTATGTTTTTGGAGGTCGATTATTGTCACTTTTGACTATGTTTTAAGATGTCGATAAAATAGCTTATGATTGTTTTGGTGAAGCTGATTCTCACTCTTTCTGCCACACGATATAAAACACTTATATTGCATTTTGAGTTGTTGTTGATGTCAATGGACTTAGTCGACGTATTAGTAAAGATCTTATTTGACTTAGTAAATGTATTTTCTATGATATTTACACTTGTTGGAGACTTTTTCAAATGTATTTATCAGCTTAAGTCAACTCATCTCCTATGCAATTTGATGGATTTTTGTTGTTGAGAATTGGTAGTTGACTATTTCTATTGGCAATGAAACCATGCCAAACAAGAGGGAGTATGGTTAAAGTTGGCGCCACCTCTAGAAACCAAATTGTTGTAGATGTCTTCAATTCAAATTGAACATATGCAAATTGAATAAGTCTTTAGATTGCTATCAATAAGCAAGTCAACCTGTAGGTGATTATAATGATTACTAAGCTAGGAAGCTGCCACCTTTCTATTATGTTTCATGTGTCACTTTGCATAGAGATTGATTTCCATTAACATGCCTAAATTTTAGGCTATGAGGTTACCAATTTGGTCTATAAATAGCTAAACCATTTCATTTGGAAGGGAACCATTCTTCCACAATATTACACATCTTTTGCAATTCCTATTTCTGCATTATTTCCAGTCATACTCCGTTTATAATTATGAGAGAGAAAGGGAGTGAGTTCTTTTAGTTTGTGAGGAAGGTATTTTTGAGAGGATTAAGCTATCAACTTGAGAGATAAAGTTTATTTGTGATATACTTGTGAAGTTGATTATCAAGATTGTTGCTATTGGAAAGGGTTGTATTGCTGCCATTTGTTTGGATAAGCGATAACATACATGGGGATCTCTTCTTCTTTGTTATTTTACTTTTGAATGATGTATCTTGCATACATGGTTGAGATGTCTTTCCCAGTATGTGCATTAGAGAAACTAGGGCATTTTGAAAATGAAATTGAAGCTTTTATGCTATTTTCATAATGTGCTTTTAAGTAATCCATAGTACAAGATGCGTGTTTATCATAGGTATTATATACTAGGCTTGATTGAACATGAAAGGCACATATAGTAAACTTAGCTAAGTTATTGATTTAACTAAGAAAGCTTGTGTTTACTCCTAGGATAAACAATCCAGTATGGGAGGGAGTTTCAGTACTTACTTGTTAAGTAGGTTTATTCCAAGTAGATTAATATGGTGATAGGTTATCTCTGGGATGATGGACTATCCATTGAAGGAAATACCTATGCGTAGCTTAAGATAGCCTTAATTTAAATCGGCCCTGAGTAGTGTATGTGATAGATGATGTCATTTGAAGTATTGAATGATAACATTTTGACCAAAGTAGTGTGAATGTCTGAGACTCCATTCTAAATTGGGTGACTACTGAGACTACATTGTCATTTCACTATGATCCAGTATTACATGCTAGTTCAAGATTGTGGGATTACAAGGTTCTAGTTATGTTGGACACAACACTATTCTCAATTGGTTGTCATTATCGGTTACTCTACCAATGGATAAGTGCACCAATCTGTGACACAATTGTGGCTCTTAAGATGCCACTTTTTTTTGAAATCAGCAAAATCTAATTTGCACGAGAAAATGAAGATAGTTATGCTCAAAATTTCAAGATGCGGCAACAAAAAAAATTGAAGTGCTCTGAGTCTAGTTTCTAAGCTACTTTTTTTTTTTGAAATTAATGAAGGTTAAGGATCTCAAAATGGGGAGGGGGCAAAACAGGTCCTATTTTTATCAAAAAAAATAGCATAGTGCCTAAGGGCTCCCCCCTTTTTGATTGACTTTTTTTTAGAATTTCAAAAATCCCAATAGTGAGAAATTAGCTAACACCATGTAGTTTATCCTCGTTCTTTCGGATAATTTTTTTAATGAATACATAATTTTTTATGAATTTTCAAAGTGGAAACATCTTGAAAAGCTAAAATTTGAGCGTGCTCCTCCCTAATTTTTTTGCAAACTAATCGAAAATTGATTCTTTTTTTTCCTCATGTGTAGAATGGAGTCTAGTTTCAAAAAATGTAATTTGTTTCACATTTCGATGAACGGGTAAAAATCTATCCTAAAACTAGCACATGTTGGTTTTTGAAAAAAAAATAGAGGCATTTACAATAGAAGCCATGGATCAAAACCTTAACTAAATCAAAATGAAAAAAAGAATTATATATTTAGATAGCTAAGAGAGAGGTTAACTCTATCATGGTTTTTTTATAAACTTTTATTGAAATACGTGCAAATGAGACAGGGAGCACGGAAAAAATATGAGGAAATTTGGCAAATCCTATCAATTAACACGTCCAAAGCAAGCCAAATTTGACGCTCACCAAATAGCCTGCTTTGCACAAAACTAGAATTTCCCCTCTTTGGTGAACAAATTTGATAATGCTTAGAGTGCACAGTTTATGATCGTAGATAGATAGTCGAGGTTTTACCTTTCATACCTTCTCTAACTCATTACCGTAATTGGATAACTCTTTATCCCTCTGAAGTCTCTATCTCTCAGGTCTCACTCCCTCCCACATGACCTAGACTACTCTCTCAATCCAATCCCCTCTCTTAGGTCTCTTTCCCTCCCACATAGGTACCTAAATAAATCTATCTCACTCCAACCCCCTTTCTCACTCTCCCTCTCTCTCTCCCTCTTTGGTATTTTTATCTCTCTCACTCCATCTCCCTCT
>CM021101.1:865061631-865140387 GCA_007115665.2 Sequoiadendron giganteum
TTAGAGTAAGGTATAAAATTCTTGGAAAAGTATGCAAGGTCATTGTAGATTCTGGTTCTACAAAAAATATAATCTCAGAGGAGGTAGTAACTAAACTGAAATTGCAGAAGGTACCTCATACTAACCCCTACAAGGTCACTTGGCTAAACAAAGGGCAGAGTGTTTTGGTTAATGAGCAAGTAACAGTGGAGTTTTCAATTGGAGGATATAAAGATAAGCTAGTTTGTCATGTATTACCCATGGATGCATGCCATCTGCTATTGGGCAGACCATGGCAATATGATAGGAGTGTTGTGTATGATGGTAAAGAGAATACAATTGCATTTAAGAAGGATGGAAGAACTTTTAAATTGCAGTCACTGTTAGAAGAAGATGGACAGTCCAAGACACCAAGTGTGCTTCTTAGTAGTGGAAAAGAGTTCCTCAACACCTTACATGAAGGTGGAGAAGGATATGTTGTGTTATTATAGTCCAAAGAGGAAGAGAAGATGGAAAAACCAGTCATACCAAAAACAGTCCAGAATTTGCTTGATAAGTACAAGGATATTGTAAGTGATGGTACACCTGCAACCTTACCTCCAAAGAGAGCTATTAGCCATCAAATAGACTTCATACCTGGAGCATCATTTCCTAACAAAGCAGCCTACAAGTTGACACCGGATCAGAACTTGGAAGTAGCTAGACAAGTGCAAGAATTGTTGGATCAGAATTTGATACAAAAGAGTATCAACCCATGTGCAGTACTAGTAGTCTTGGCAACTAAGAAGGGAGGCAAATGGAGGTTGTGTACTGACTCTAGAGCAATCAACAGGATCACAATTAGGTACAGGTTTCCAATTCCTAGAATTGAGGATTTAATGGATTGTCTTCAAAGAGAATACAATTGCATTTAAGAAGGATGGCAGAACTTTTAAATTGCAGTCACTATCAGAAGAAGATGAAGGACAGTCCAAGACACCAAGTGTGCTTCTTAGTAGTGGAAAAGAGTTCCTCAACACCTTACATGAAGGTGGAGAAGGATATGTTGTGTTATTACAGTCCAAAGAGGAAGAGAAGATGGAAAAACCAGTCATACCAAAAACAGTCCAGAATTTGCTTGATAAGTACAAGGATATTGTAAGTGATGGTACACCTGCAACCTTACCTCCAAAGAGAGCTATTAGCCATCAAATAGAATTCATACCTGGAGCATCATTGCCTAACAAAGCAACCTACAAGTTGACACTGGATCAGAACTTGGA
Organism: Sequoiadendron giganteum; assembly: GCA_007115665.2. Lineage (NCBI taxonomy): Eukaryota > Viridiplantae > Streptophyta > Pinopsida > Cupressales > Cupressaceae > Sequoiadendron > Sequoiadendron giganteum. The sequence continues at coordinate 865,062,873 of CM021101.1, forward strand.
AGTAGCTAGACAAGTGCAAGAATTGTTGGATCAAAATTTGATACAAAAGAGTATCAGCCCATGTGCAGTACCAGTAGTCTTGGAAACTAAGAAGGGAGGCAAATGGAGGTTGTGTATTGACTCTAGAGCAATCAACATGATCACAATTAGGTACAGGTTTCCAATTCCTAGAATTGAGGATTTAATGGATTGTCTTGGAGGGGCTCAATACTACACAAAGTTGGATCTAAAAAGTGGATACCATCAGATCAAAATTAAGGATGGTGATGAATGGAAGACAACATTCAAGACAACAGATGGTTTATATGAATGGAGAGTGATGCCATTTGGAATTTCCAATGCACCTAGCACATTCATGAGACTAATGAATGAAGTGCTTAAGGATTTCACAGGGATTTTTGTGGTAGTCTATCTTGATGACATACTGATTTTCAATAAGACAGCAAAAGAACATTTGAAGCATGTGGAGATGGTTCTTAGAAGGCTACAAGAAGAAGAATTGGCAATCAATCTTGAGAAGTGTGAGTTTTTCAAACAAGAACTTGTGTACTTGGGTTTTGTAGTGTCTAAGGGATCATTGAAGATGGATCCAAGCAAGGTGGAGGCAATCATGAACTGGCCTACACCAACCACAGCAACAAAGGTAAGGAGTTTCCATGGATTGGCCCAATTCTACAGGAAATTCATAAGAAATTTTAGTGGTATTTGTGCACCGGTTTTAGAGACAATAAAAGGTGGTGTGAAAACCAAGTTTGTGTGGACTCAAGCAGTTGAGAGAGGGTTTGAGAAACTGAAGCAAGAAGTAGCAACTCAACCCATACTTTTACTACCTAGTTTTGACAAATTGTTCACTGTTGAGTGTGATGCAAGTGGAGTGGCAGTTGGAGGAGTGTTAAGTCAAGAGGGCAGGCCTATAGCCTTCTTTAGTGAGAAGCTTAATGAAGCAAAGAAGAAATACTCAACCTATGACTTGGAACTTTATGCTTTGGTTCAGTCACTTAGGAAATGGAGGCATTATCTTCTACCCAAGGAGTTTGTAGTCTTTACAGACAACCAAGCACTCAGCTATATGAACACCCAAGAGAAATTGAGCAATAGGCATTTGAAGTGGATGGAATACATCCAAGATTTCACATTCACCATCAAACATAAGAAGGGGAAAATGAATAAGGTAGCAGATGCATTGAGCAGGAGGTTATTAACAGTTCAAGAGATACAAGTGAAAAGCATAGGAATTGAAAGCTTTAAAGAACTCTATGGAGAGGATGAAGATTTCTCAGAGGTCTATAAGGTATGTTTGAACTTTGAGAATCATTTTCATAGTCAGTATGCTAAATATACTTTGCAAAGTGGATTGTTGTTTAAAGGAAACCAGTTATGTGTTCCTAAAGGGTCAATGAGAGAAAATCTGATCCAAGAAAAGCACAATGGCAGTCTTAGTGGGCATTTTGGCATCAATAAGACATTAGAGTTAGTTCAAAGATTTTACTATTGGCCTAAGTTGGTAAGAGATGTTAGGAAATATGTGGAATAGTGTGGTGTATGCATGAGAGCTAAGGGAGAAACTAGAAATACTGGTCTTTATCAACCCCTACCAATTCCAAATAGACCTTGGGAGTGTGTAAGCATGGATTTTGTGGTAGGCCTTCCTAAGACCAAATCTGGTTTTGATAGTGTGTATGTTGTGGTGGATAGATTTAGTAAGATGAGTCATTTTATACCTTGTAAAACTACTCATGATGCTACTTACATAGCTCATCTCTTTTTCAAGGACATTGTAAGGATTCATGGCTTACCTTTAAGCATAGTTTCAGACAGGGATGTTAAATTTATGAGTCATTTTTGGAAGACTTTGTGGAATCGGTTGGGAACCAATCTGTCTTTTGGATCTGCCTATCATCCTCAGACTGATGGCCAAACAGAGGTGGTTAATAGGGTGCTAGGTAACCTACTGAGATGTTTAACAAAGGAATATGGATAGACTTGGGATATGGTCATCTCACAAGCTGAGTTTGCTTATAATGATAGTGTCAATAGAACTACAGGGAAAAGTCCTTTTGAGGTTGTGTATGGAATGCACCCAAGAGGTATTTGTGAGCTCAGAGATTTAGGAGCCATGGAACATAGGAGTGGACATGCTGAAGATTTCAGTCAGACCATGAAAGAGATATAAGAGCAGGTGAGGAAGACAATTATTGAAGCTACCCACAAATTGAAGGAAAAGGTGGATTTGACAAGGAAGGATGTACAATTTGCTGTGGGTGATTTTTTCATGGTTCACCTAAACAAGTCCAGGTTGCAAAAGGGAATCTCAACCAAGCTATAGATGAAGAGAATAGGACCATGCAAAATCTTGGCCAAGTATGGAAAAAATGCATATAAGATTGAATTACCTACTGACTTAGGAATCTCACCGGTTTTCAATGTTGCTGATTTGATCAAGTATAAAGGATCAGTCAAGGAAATGGATCAGGAGAGTCAAGAGGTCTTCAAGGACATCAGTAACTTGTCACTACCCAATCAGGACAAGCAATAAGCTAAGAAGATATTGGAATCCAGGGTGCAAAAGTCTACAAGGCACAAGGTGTATATGGAGCACCTCATCAAGTGGAAGCATAAGCATGAGTCAGAGGCTACATGGGTCCAAGAGGATCAGTTCAAGAAGCTTGGGATTTATTTTTCCTTGCTCTCTCCTTCTCCTTCTTAGTGTTTCTGCTGGGAGGGGGAGAATGGTGCAGGAGCACCTTGACAAATGAGTAGGAAACATGCAATTTTTGGCAATTTTGTGTTTTTTCAATTAAGGTCTTGTGGACCATTGCTCTAGGTGTTAGATTTAGCATAATGTTAATAAGGAGTTGTCAATAGTGGTGGTTAGCTATGTGGAATGGTCAAGTGTGAGGTGTAACACAAAATGTTAGTGGTTTGTGACTTTTTCCAACATAAGCATTTGTAATGCCTAACTGGCTTGGGAGAGAAAAGCCTCGAGCATAACTATTTTGAGGAGGTATTTAGGCATGGCATCGACCATTGTGCAAAGGTTAGAAGGCTTGTGAACATTTTGTTGTTTGAAAATTTGAAAAAGAAGTTAATGGAGGAGAGTTTGGGAAGTTAATTGCATTTTTTGTGTTTTCTTGTATATTTGCTTGATCAAGAACGAACAGGCCTACATTATGCTTTAGATATTATTAGATCATTGCATTATGGCATGGTGTTTTTGTTTGTAGAGTGAAATTGTAAATTGCAGGTGTCTTTATAGATAGGTGTTTTGGTTTTCTTGTTAATTCTGTGTCCTGACTGGTAATTTGGACAGAATGGAGTCCTAGACCCACTTCCCACTGTACCCAGTGTATGGAAACTTGGGGAATGGAGCTAGGCTCCCTGTACATAGTTAGGATAGGTGTAGTGGTAGGTAGGAATGCAGGGAAAGTGGCTAAGGACTGCTCCTAGGTGGGCTTGACAGTGCCCAGCTAGGACAGTCATTTTACCAGTGCTAAAAAGCACTTTACTTGCAGGGTGAGTTCCTCCAGGGTAAACCCCATGGTAGGAGTGTCGAGGAAGACCCCACAGAGGTCTCGACATGAGGAAGAGGCTCCAATAGTTAGGAGATCAAAGAAATGTTGCTAACAGACCTACCGGGTGGATAGAAAGTGGAAAAAAACCCTAAAGAATGCCAAAAAGGGAAGAACAGTCCTGTGTACGGCCAGTCAAGGTGAAAAGACTTTGAAAAGTTGTGAAGGATGGTATAAGGATTGAGAATCCAAGCTAAAGCATGAAGGTTCTTTGGAAAAATTAGGAGCAACAGTTAGTTTTTACCCGGGTAGGAGGCCTAAAAAGGGCTCAAGGCTAGTAGCCTTTTCCAAACCCTAACCAAGGGTTTCTTGGAAGCAATGGAGGAATGAAGGTGAAAGGAGTTTTGAGAGGCATGATAGGATTCAAATAAGCATGAAAACATGAATTAGTAACTCTGCAAGGACTTAGAGAAGTGTGGTGAGAAGTTGACCCTTAAGGTGGATTGAGGGTAAGTGAGGACAACAAGCAAGTAGCAAGATTTGAGTGGTTTTATTTGACAAAGGTTGGAAGAGGGGATTGGCCTAGAACCAGGGGTGTCTGGAGTTGTGTCAGAGCCTAGAGGTTGGGTGGTGAAAGGAGCCACAACAGGGATTGCTGAGGTGAGACCCGGAGCATGGGAGTGTGAGTCTTCCATCCAAACCCTCTTACACCACAATGCTACCCTAAAACATGAGATGGAATCTATGGTGATGAAGCTAACTAAGGAGATTGAAGAAAGGAAGAAGAATGAGGAGAGTCTTTCCCAGTCCTTAAAAGAAAAATTCAATGAATGTAGAAGAGAAAATGGAGAATTCATTCAGTTAGAAAGTGAATTGCAACAATCTAGAAACAATGAAGAAGAACTTGAAAAACAACTTATTATTCTTAGGGATGAACTTGCTACTACAAATGAATACAAGGAGAAGTTTAAGATTAGTTCTGTTAAGCTTGATGAGCTAACTCAAGGATAGAAGAATGCTAAAGACAAGTGATGTCTTGGATATGAGAAAGGAGAAAGTTTCGGATCTGGACAAAGAAATTTCAGGCAAGGAAATCAGATGAACAAAGATGGAAGGTATCTGGTAAGACAACCTAGTGCTCAAAAGTTTAATGGATACTATTTTTCTTGCAATAAATTAATTCATATGGTTGCTTAGTTTAGAAGTAAAATTAAATCAAGTAATCCATCATTCTCTGGTTAGTGTTTCAATTGCAAAAAGTTTGGTCATAAATCAATTGAATGCAAAAATGTGTCAAACTACTCTATCAATAGAAGGAATGCTGAATTTTATACCTTTGGAAGAATTGGGCATATTTCTAATCAATGAAAATCAAGAAGAAATCAATGGAATGATTTTTCTGGACAAGGAACTACTGTGTGTTACAATTGCAACAGATACAGTCACATTGCAAGATTTTGCAAAAACAAAAATGTGGGTAAAAGAGGTTGGGTATACAAAGACATAAATACACAGAAAAATGGTAAAGAAAAAGGGAAAATGATTGTGGATGAAATAAGAGATTAGATGAAGAAGACATAGGTAAGGAAGAATGAATCTGATGCTGGAAATGGTTCTACATCGAAACCTAATTTTGGTAATTCCTCTAAAAATTGGTCTCAGGCCATTGGCCCATGGGGAGTTTTTCAAGAAAATCCTTTTTCCCCTATTTGTAAGATGGTACCGGATCACAAAAATATTGTAAAAAGGTGTATTAATGATCTGCAGAGGCTTTGGAAAACACTCACAAGGAAAATTAAAGAAATCATAGGTCTGCAGAAGAATTTTTCTCTCATTGTCTGAGAAAACAGGGTATCCAGAAAACCTAGGGTAAAGAAATTTATTACAAGTGTGCGAACTATAAAAGATAAGTTGTAACCCTCATTTGTCACTTTGCATCGAAGAAGAGAAGAAGGAGAGCACTCAGTACTAGAATCTTGAAGGAGTAAAGTTAATTCGTAGTGAATCTCAAAATTCATCAAGTATTTCAGTTGTTTTTGGAATTTTCATATAATTTGGTGTGCGGTTGTACGAAAGGCGAAATGGAACAAATTAAAGGGTCAATCAATTTAGATGAATAATATTGGAAACATAGTTGTTGTTGCACCAAAAGATCGACTTGTTAATGCTCGATACAATTGTGAGAGTTAATGGATCCATGAGAGGCGGTTAAGCCATGTCACGAATCCCTAGGGGAGCATTGACCATCTACGAACAAACTCCCCCTCAGTGTTACCCGAAGGGATTCGAACCTGACACCTTTGGCTCTGTTACCAATTTTTGGAAACACAATTTCCGTTGCACCAAAAGATCGATATGTTAATGCTTGATACAACTGTGAGAGTTATTGGATCCACGAGAGGTGGTTAAGCCATGTCACGAATCCCGAGGGGAGTGTTGATCATTTGTAAAAAAATACAATAGTGAAAAGATTAGAGCCATAATAAATCTATTGTCGCCCGATGAATTGAAATGGGTGAAAGAAGCCAAACACAATAATTTGGACATTTGGAATGAGTTTCCCTATTTCGAGAACACGAAAAATCATTAAATTCATTTTGAGTAGATTGAACGATGACATTTTGATTCTCGACAAACCCTACATCATTTTGAAAGAAGTAATTGAAAATCTATCTGGATTATGCAAATTTGGGGATATAACGAGAAATAAATCCATCCGAAATAAAGAATTCAAAATCCTAACCAAATTTATTGGAGATCAAAGGGCACTGATAATCTCGACAATCAAAAACCCTGTGACAAGGTACATTGCGCATGGCGTATCATATAAAATATTTTTTAGAAATAGAGAAGGATCAACTTTGGCTGGTGTAGTCTACATCTCACACAAAATGATAATGGAAAGTTAGGACTTTGACCTATGTAGACTGTTAAAGGATCAACTGATGGAGAATGTGTAATTAGCAAAGATGACAGATTACCTTTTCAGGTTTGGTACTTTGGTCATATGTCTAGTAATGTACTTTTTGAATTGTTTATCGATGAACAAAAATGTGGTGTGGAAAGTAAATGAATCAGTGTGCAAACAAATCTACACACACTCTAAGAATTTGACTAACTGTGATCAAGAATTTGAAAATTTCTTTAAGAGTTTGCTAGGAAAGTTTGGCTCAGTTGGTATTTCTCTTCCGGTAAAAGAACTTGAAGTTGGTTCCTCTTCTGATAAGATGGAGAGAAAGAAGAAAAGAGAAAAATAAATTGGTGTTTGTACTCCTCCGGAATGCAAGATTCTAAAAATTGAAGGAAAATGAAAGGAACATGAAATTGTGGATATACCAAATGAGGAATCCGATGAGGAAACTGAGGAAATACAGGGAAAAGAGCAGGATTCAGCTGAATCAGAATAAGAAAAAGAAATAACAGAAGCAAGTGAAGGAGAAGATGACTTGACAAAAGAGAAGCTGCAACAACTTATTCACAAGGAAGGTGGAATGTAGAAAATTGCTCAATTATGGTCTATCAGACCCTCATATGATCAAGATATGATTCTAAGTGTACTAAGTGCTCATGTTGTGCACTGTCAGATCAAACTAGAGAATTTGCAAAATATTTTACCTAAAGAAATGATTGAATGCATTAAGGAAACTTTGGACTCTAAGTTTCAAAACAAAGAAGAAGGAGAAGTAATCTCTCATTTGAAGGAACTATTCATGCTATCACTCACCAAGTTGAAAAAGAGGATGAATGAGCTGAGGCAATGCATAAGTACAACAAATAACATCTACAACTATTGCATCTATTGGCGTCATGCTATTGGGAAATATAGAGACAAGTTGGAGAAAATTGAAACAAAATTGAATGGGATTGGAAAAAGTTTTGATATGTTTCATGATCAGGATGGTACAATCAAGAAAAGAGTTCAAGAGTTGTAGTATGAGCACACAAAAGTTTAGTTCACTAAAACCATACTTGTGGACACTTTTTGGAAAGTGAAGGACCTAACTGAATGCAGACTGGAACAAATGGTTGAGATACTGAGGAAAGGTGAAAAATTAGAGGATGCGATCAAAATTTTAGAATCCCTCACTGAGATTGTCAATAGGACATCTAAGAATAAAAACATGATCAGAATAATTGGGATTGCAATAGAAGCTTGGAAGAAATTCCTCCCAGAGATGAAAGAGAATCACAAGATAATCTTCTAACTCTAGCACTAGTTGTTCATTTTCAAAACTGTTTTCAATTTTTTTTAAAGTTTTGGTTATTGAACACATGTTCTGTCAATTTTTTTGTCGGCATAAGGCTTTCAACTTTGTCATTGATGTCAAAGGGGGAGAGAAGCAGTGAAAAATGCCTCATCAATCTAAGGGGGAGCTATGTTTTTAAATTTTGAAGTTTGGCAGCATACTCATATTGGTTTTGACACTTAGTCATTTTTCACTAAGTGTTGCCATCAATGCCAAAGGGGGATATTATTGGCATATGGCTTCTAGTGTTGTCATTAATGGCAACCTAAATTCATTCATTTGGTCCACAAAGTGAAGAATAGGGCATTTGGTTAAACCTGAGTCTGTCAATCTATATGCATCATCTTCTTATCAGTTCATGTTGCACATCTCAAGGAAGGTCGTCGGGTATCTAGAATAACTTATTCTAGAGTCTTGTGCCTACAAATTCATTGGTGTACGATCTAGGAGATCCGGTGCACTAATTTTTTGATTATCTATGCTAGAAGGCCGACTTGGTGGAATTAGTCGCTATGGATGTTTAAGAAGTAATTTTTTAAATGTTTCTATGTTTGAATATGTTTATTTGGGTCCTTAATATGCTTTATCAAACTATGGGTAGTGCACATAAAGAATTAGTTATGGATTTAGCCGACAGTTGAAAAGTATTTTATGTTTTATGTAAGCCGACATATGAATGATCAAATATTTGATAACAGATATATATATGAGATTGGTTGTATCATTTTGAATAAGTGAATGTGTAGTATGCGAAGTATATTAGTGTGTGGTGTGAAATTCAAAAGGATAGTGGTGCAAATTCATCTGTGCATGGATTTGTGATGCGAATTGCAGAGTAGAGCGAAGAGCAGAATCAAATAGAAGGTCCAGAATCTGATCCATGAGCCTAATCAGAACTGTAACCTAGCATAAGTAGATACTACTACTTCAGTTCAATCCTTCAGATGGTCTTAATCTGAACATTTTATAAGGCAGTGAGCCTTTATATTTTGAGCAGAGAGCTCGAGGCAGTGAGCATGAATGCAAGTGCATTCCCTTTTGTAAAACTTATATTTGAGTACTCAAATTATGGATTAACCTCCACCATGGTTTTTCCCCTAACAGGGTTTCCATGTAAAAATCCTTGTATGGTGTTGTGGATGATTACTTTGTGTGTTTGCATCTTTCTTTTGGTTTAATGTTGAAATGGTTTAAATATCAGAATAATAAAGTTTAGATTTTGTAGAACACTGGTTAACCCCCCCTCTCAGTGATCCCTTGAGTCCAACAAGGTTTTGGAAAGATAGTTCATGGATTCAACATAATAGAGCTTGTTGGGTTGTGAACTTGAACACCCCTTTAACATGGCCGTCGAACATAACACAACTTGCTTAATAGTAGAGCTATGTGTTTCATGAGTGTATAGTATAACATAGCTTACTATCCTCATGGAACTCATCATATTGCATGGAAACCTAGCATAACACAACTTGCTAGCCAGTAGATCCATGTACATCATAAGTGATTTTACATCCTTGTGAGAGAATCATTTTGTTAGATAACACATTTGATGGATGACGTTTGGTATTTGAGACAAATTTAAGAATGCAAACTCTTTACCTTACCAACTCAAATCATTTTAGTACTAAATGTGTTTTGTTGTGTGTATTTTATGTGTTTGCATTATGTTTGTATTCATTTTGTTGTCATCTATATGTTATGATATGTCATGTGTTTTCATCGTGTATGCTTTGTGTTTTTGACATGTATGTTTGTGTATGTTATCTTTCTATATTTCATACATGTGTGTGTTCCTTTGTGAATACGATGTATTTCCATGGGATCTTAGATCCTGGGGGCTTGAACACTCTAGATTTATTGTCATACTATCTCTTCAAAATCTGGACAATCAAACCCCTCTTGACATATCTTTCTACTTTAGTGCGAGTCTGAGATTAAGTTCATACTCCCACTAAGGTGGAGGCTAAATGTAGCATTGTAAATTTTCACCCTTGATAATTCACACTATATTTTTCTCCCTCTAATTGCATGAACCTAATTTAACACCTAATTTCCTAAATTATGCATTTTTTGGCCTATTTTAACATTTACCAAAAAATTGCAAGTGAAAAACCTAAGCATTTATTCAATATTTTGCCCCTAGCTTTTCAGATCCTGAAAAAGTGGGTCTAGATAAGGGTTCCCTTAGCGCCCTTGTCCTCTTAATCCAGCCCAAAATTTACAAAGGTCAGAGGTGTCATTTCATTTAATATTTTTCTTTTGACATTGTGTATCTTGCAAAATAGGGTTGGGATAGTGGCGCCCTAGGCACCTAGATGTCTCCCTATTTTGGCTCCGAATTTGAATATGTTGGAGGTGACATTTTATTATTTGAATTTCAAATATCTAAAGTGAGCTATCAAAATTTAATTTTCAATAAATTAGATTAAATGCCTATAAATACATAGTTATTGCATCATTTGAAAACTAAGTGAAAGTATTGAGCATCAAGAGCAACAATTATTATCAAGAAAATCAAGAGTAGCCATTAGAGGATTTATTTCAGCAATTCAAGATCCACACATCATGTCAAAGTGTATGTGATTGTATTCATGTTTATGTTTTTATATCGTTTGTGAAGGATAATTTTTGAGGATTATGAATGCTTCTATGAGGATGATCTAAAGGTGATTTCTTCATATAAAGGATGAAATGATATGAAGGTCGATGAAGTCACTTGTACACAAAATAATAAACAAAATCCATATAATAAGAACCTAGAATGTAGGTCAAGTTTTCTATCAATAGAGCATACTAACTTTGTGAATGATGATGATTTTGAAGATAAAAACTTGTGTGTTCAGTATCTTGATCCTAAGTAGAGTATCAAAAATGATAAGGATGTGATGATGTTGAGTATTATGTCTATGAACACGTTTATGTCCTTGTTGCTCATGATTTTTTCTTTGTAGAAATGGATATGTTTTCTTTCAATGAGGAGTGCATTGTTGTGAAATAGAATGAGGATGTTTGTTCAATTGTTAATGAATAAATTCTAGGTTACAGTGAATCTTTGGCATATAGGTCAACATGCTTATCAACCGATAGTACACATGAATTTACCATTGCACATGAATGTATTTTTTTGACACTATTAATTCTAAAAATATTAGCATTCAAAATGATTTAGATGTTCGTATTGACATTGTGGAAGGTAATATTAACTATATTACTCATTGCAGTAGTGAATATGTTATGAAAAGTCAATATAAATTTTTTGGCTTGGGGTTAGATTCTAAATTTTTTGAGCCTTTATTTGAAACATTTCACATGGAATTGTATGATGGTATGAAGAATAAGTTTGAAATCATGTCTGAATCTAAGATGGAAATGTTTTTTGATGCATGGGACGTTGATAGGATTGATGTTTTTTGTGATAACCTTGATTTGAATGTGGACAAGGATACTATGGATTTTGGTAAATCTTATTTTCAGACCACTAGGGAATTTAGCAATATGATTGATTTTCAGTGCTCAAATGAATGTGAATGTTATTATAATGCAACTCAATTTGAATATATGCCTATGTATGAACACTTTTTGTTTATTGCACAAAATGAGCGCATGCCAAGTAAGGGATAAATATCAAAGGATAACTCTAAGGTGTTATTTGAATCTTTTATTCAATCTAATTTTTTTACTTGAAGCTAAAGTTTGACTTCAATGAATCAAGGCATGTGTTTGTTGATGGGACTATCGAAAAAGGTGCTTACGACAACTTCAAGTTTGATATGAAAACTAAATATGATGTCAAAATTTATGATGCCAACTGCCAAATGGACTACGAATACTTTTAATTTTAAATTCACGTAGATACATAAGAAATTCCCCCCATAAGAGGGAAATATATGATGAAAGAATTTAGAAGCTATGTATCTCGATGCCAATGTCGGGCTATGACTAAAATTGATCCATAGGAGCAAGTACCATGAAGATTTTGAAACATTAACCATAAAATGAATGGACCTCAAACTGAGATGTGACCCGATGATAATCTGATGCAATTTAGGATCATTAACCATAGGCTCTCAATTTGAGACATGAACAAATGTGTTGGTTGTTTTTACTGTAACTAGGTTGATCTCCTAATCTACCTATGGAATTTCCAATTCCAATCAAGGGCAGCTCGAAGGACCTGGACCAACTTACAAGGATTTTAAAGACCTCCTACACTTTGGGCTCTGCAAGACCTAGGAGGGTGATCCCTTAATGTGTTTACAACCTCTGCACCATTATCATAAACAACATTAACAATAACAGATAATCTCACTTAATAGCTCAATAGAACGTGATAATACTAAATAGAATTGGATATTCATCAATAATATGAACCATTTGGAGTGTGAGATAGTCACAACAATACTTCAAAGTAAAATATATTCATTAATTTTCAATTTGTAGCAAGCTCCAGGTGAATACAAACAAATATTGAATCTCACAAATACGTACAACTTAGATCAATGCCTTATTTCCATTGGAGGAGTCAAATTCACAAATACCTAAGGGTTTATAAAATATTCAACACATAGCATATAAAATCTTTGATAACATTGCCTTAAAATATTACCAATATGTACCTTAACTCAATACTACTTATCAAATCCTTGTATAGAACATATCAACCTACAATCTCATTTAAGCATTTTAATTAATTCTTTGAATTAAAGCTAAAACAAGAATTGCACACACCACAACAGTGAGATGAACAACATAACCCTTGATCATTTTATTCAAAATTCAAATATGCTTGTACACAGGAGAGACATGAGCTCCAATTTATTAGTTTAATTCAAATGCCAGTACTATCATAAAACATCATATCTCCATGAATTCAAAACCTATAACAAAATGACTCAAAACCTAACTTGCATTTTCTCTATAACTATCAAACTTTACAATTGCTCTACAACTTCACCTAGACTCAACCAAAACTTTCTAACTTGCTAACCCACACTTTTGGCCTTGAAATCCTTCTTACAGAAAATGAAGGAGAAAACAAGCATCGAGCTAGAAAGCACACATGTCACTAGCCACTTGGACCGCTTTGTGACATTTCAAAATTTGGTTACAACAATAACCTCCCTCAAAGAATCTTCTTGTTTCAGCAGCAATAAATCTTCAAGAACTTCGCGCCTAGACTGACACCAAAACAAAACTAGAAATTTTTATAACTGCAACAGTTGATTGATTAACTGTTAGCAGCCTATTCCCGCCTTTACTCCTCTTCAGTTAAATATATATTCACCCACTGTTGATACTCTTCATCATTTGGCCAATTAAAACTAATTACCTCATTTACTTTGATACTATACGGCGTATATTTAACTGCCACTTGGTTTGCCTCTCATTCAAAAGACTCAAGGAATGAGCTGGTGCTGATAATTTTATCCATGCAAATCACTAATAAATCAAAATCCGAGTCATCACAAATCAAAGTAATTTGAGCATTGATGACCTCATTAGCCCAATCTTTCCATTGTTGAAGTGACCTAATATTACCCTGCTCATCAATTATGTCAGGCAACCGTGTGTCACTCCAATCATCAAAATTCTTTACCAATTCTTTGATCTTCCTACTCAAGTCATCTGGTAAGGCCTGAAAACCTTGCAATGATTTAGCCAACACTTGAGTAGGTCTTAATGACAGTGGCCTATTATTTACATCAAATCTTGAGGCCTTATACATTACATCTAAATCATTGGCCCTAGGGATCCACTTCTCAATTAATGGTATTGCTACCTCCTAATCCCTGTCAATGTTCTTTATTGCACCTAATAATAAAGAATAAGAAGAATATACAGCTGACAATCTATCATCAACCTTCTCATTTAAATGCCGCAAGACATCAGTAACAATCTCCTTTTGTCTTGAAAATACCTTGTCCTCACTTACCTTTAGAGTTGCTTGTAGCTCTGCAATTTTTTGCATTAACTGATTCTTTATTGGATCAACAAAACATTCTAATTCTTCCTCAGTTGGTTACAATGTAGGGCTAAGGGAAGGAGTCTGACTATGAGATCCCTATGTAGAGATAATGGGAGAAACAAGAGGGGATGACCCTGATATGGAAGACAATGATTTAATCACTGGTGCAACTGATGTCTCCCCAACCTGCCTGCATTTTAACCTGTCCACCTTTGTTTGCAACTCAATATTCCTTTGCTGCACCTTATTATACTCTCCAATCATAAAATTATACTTTTCCATAAGGTTCCTTTTTTCAACTTCCTCTCTCTCTGTAGTCTTTTGTGCCAATTTGGCCACATTCATAGTTAAATTTGTGGCCTCTGTGGTTGAGGTATTTGAAGCTCTTTTTATTATTAACCCCACTCTCAAATTTGGGTTAATATCAATAATATTTAGCTTTATTCCTTAGGGGCCAAAGCCCATATTGCCAAGGTTTCATATTCCTCACTAAAGGCAGAGTCTTGCAATGCTGCCTTGACTTCTTCTTCAGAATTTTGGAGGGGATGCTTGGACTTCAAAATAACATTGAAAGCTACTGCATCAACAATATCCCACTCAAGTAGAATCAAGACACCAACTTGATTATCCAACTTTCTCCCTTCCTCCGGAGTGATGTTCTTAAATTCATTCACTACTTCAGCCTTTACCTCATCATCATTCTCCTGATCTGACCTATCGGGTATCAATTCTCTTATTTTCTTGCACTTCTCCTAATATTCTTCCAACTTCATTCTCCATACCAGTTGCAAGAAGACTGGTGTTTTCACAAAGGCATCATCATCCAAAAATTATTTACAAGCCTCCATTCTTGCATCCTGTACACATTTTCCTTTCATGTCCAAGTCTGATAAAATCAACTGAACTATTCTTGGAGGAGAAGGTATGCCCATTTGCATATCCTGATTAGTAATAATAATCTCATCCACCAAGTCCTCTTGGGAATGCTCAATCCTTCACCTCTTGGGGCTTGGCGCTGATGGTGGTGGTGAGGGAATCCTCTTAGGTGATGACTCCATATCAATTATTTTTATTGCCCCAGGTGTTTTGAGATATGGACCTGGTTGTTCATGCGAATTTCATTATCTGCTTTCCCTTTCTATCTTCTTCTTCTTCATCACTATTGTCATCCCTTTTCCTCTTGTAAATAGGCCTGTCATCTGGAGGTTGGTAAGTTGGAATTTATTGAAATCGCCTTGCAGCTTGTTCCTGTATACCCAAATCTAACTCCAGATTTATTTTCTTGGTCATCAGAATACTCATGATTTCTTTGAATTTCTCCATCAAAAAATTAATATTTTTATGATAGGGACTGAATTCCATCAATGGATCCATCTTGTGCACAATGGCCAATAGCTTATCATAAGCTACCCATTTCTCTTTATTCAACTCCTGCTTATTTAAATCAAATTCATTTCTGACTAGGTCCTCAGGGAAATTGAATTCATGAACAAATTTGGCACCTTTTATTATGTGTCTAAAAAGAGTAAAGAAACCCTTAGGATCATACTGCCTCCTAGGACCCAAACCTAAATGGTACACTTCAAAGAATTTTTTGAAATGCACCCAGCCTCCCTTTAAAATTACAAAATCAGACACCACCGTATAGTCAGGGTAAAAAGTCCCCTTACCCTTTTCTATAAGGTTATCTTCATGAATACATCCAATTTGCCACATAACCTCAGCAAATCCAACTCTTGGTGGCACATTATAAGGCAATATATGTGGGGTCCCTTGAAAACCATATACCCTCAAAACAGTGTTGACTGGGTATGGGATAATGTCATCCCAATTGTGGCAAATCTTCAAATCTAACCTCCTCCCCTTTGGCCTAAGGAAATCATGCAACTCCTCAGGAACCCTGGGTAAATTTACCATCAATCTGGCTCTTAGTCTTGATGCAAAGCAATTGTTGAACAACACATAACTGGAATTCTCCCTATTGTATGAAAGGTCAATAATCCACACTTGTACCGACAACCTCTCTCCATTGACAAATTCCTTCAATCTCATCTTCTCGGAGAAAAAATCAGCATTCTTGAACAAAAACATGTGCATTAACATAGAATACTAGAAAAAGGGGTGCCTATATCATTTTTTTGCAGTTTCAATAACCCTTCATGTATCTTCTCAGCCAAGAAGGAAGCAAAATCATATACAATAGAGAAATTCGGGTGTTGTATTTGCACCCCCATGAACATAAAAGCTATAGGAATCACTGTATTAGGGATAAAACCCAAAATTTGGCATAAGGAATAAAAGGTAGCCAAGAAATGTTTGGTAAAAAAATCCAATCTGAAAGGTTCCTAGTTGCTAGGGCTAATATGAACACTTGAACTTCCCTACCCAAATGAGGTGGGAGCATCTTAGCTCTGAAAAGGGATTTCATCTTCTCATATTCTTGTTTCATTCCTTCAAGCTCAATCGGGACCAAGAATACACTAGGCTCACTCAAATCAAAGACCTCTCAAAATTCCTCTTTGTTAATACTTAGCAAAACCCTTCCATCTTTATCCCTAACCACCCGTGTGATAGGATCATACCTTGTGGCCACTACCTTGAGAAAATCAACATCAGGAAACACATTTGGAACTACCAATTTCCCCATGTCATACATCCAACCATTTGAAAAAGGATGAGTAAAATTTCTCTATCCAAACCATAGTTTGAACATCTCCAAACCCTTAAGCGGCACCCTAGCATCAACTATATTAAAACAATTATACACTAATCCCTCCCCTAGGGTTTTTCCTCACATTAAAACCAACCCTTTCTTCCTATCATTTGTTGACAACGACAATTGATCTAGGAATTCATCATACAGGTTTCTATTCAAAAAGTCAATCTGGCCGGAATGATGTTTTAATGGTTCCATCCTGAGAAAACTAGGGCTTCCTTGTATTACAAACCTTGAACAAGCTAGGGTCGTATGAGACTACGAAATTACAAAAAAAATACTTTATAATTTTCCACAATTTAGCTCACCTACAATCCTAAAATGAGCTTCAACAAGCTTCTCAACAACCACACAATAAATTCCCCCAAATTCAAATTACAATTTGACCAGGAGATGCAAATTCAACTTACGACTTTGTGCTCGTAGAAACCCTAATTCTTCACTGCAACAACTCGTGAATTCATCTTCAAATTTAAGATTGCTCTACGAAATCGCTCGAATGCTTTGTGATATAATAGAATAGGAAAATAACCACTTTATTTCAATTAAATCACGCTAGAAAACATCTCATCCGCCATTAAAGCTCACTCGCACACTGCACCAACGACTCTAATCACATTCGATGCAGATTCAAATATTACCCATTGATCTTTCACTTTGATTGGATCATTGAACGACTGCCTTTAAATCAATATGACATGACCTCCACCATGGAAAATGGCCCACCACCTTTTGCGTCGCCAAGGAAATCCACGTGGTGCTCACCCGTGATATCATAATCAGTAAAAACCTTGCAACTCCCGATCACACGATGGCGGGCAACCGTGGATCTCAATCATCAACAATCTTGTTCATTCAAAACAACTACCAACTCTATCGTTAAACATCGAGCACCTAGCTTACCGAGATTAAAACATCTCCATCCATTTGAAACATGTGCATCTTATAACTGCTTTAGTAACCCACCAGATAAAGTATCAAAGCCAGATTAATGTATTAAAGTATTCCTATCATTCCTTCGACTTCACTAGATGTGACACATGGTGCTCACTTGTGATATCACAATCAGCCAAAACTATGTGGTGGGATCATCATGGGATAGTGGGGAACGACCGAGATCAAACAACGATTCATCAATGGTCATGAAAAATTATCCCTTTGTAAAATATAAAAAATTTGTTAAAACAAAAGGGGACATTACTAGGTCGACAACAAACGATGACATAAGTTGTTTTTAAAAGGGGAAGCGGGGCCATCCTAGACTTATGAAAGAATAAAGTCTAGCAAAAGAAATAAAATGATAGATCAAAAGGGGGCCAAACATAGATGAATCAATGGGACACAAGTTGTTGTTAAAACCCTTCTCGAAAAGGCAACAATCAAATAGATCCAAGCCATGGTATAAGATAAGACATTAAGGTTTTACACAAATACATGAAAACAAATATAAAACCCAACCCTAGGATTTTCTCAAACACCATGTGGAACTGGAGACATAAGAAAGATCAAATGGAACTTGTAGAACAAGAATTGAAGTTCCATCAAGATGTGAACCAAAATGTGTCAAGTTATGAGCACGATTGTGGCCAAAAGAAACTATAGAATCTAGATACAACTCATGCGAGTTGTCATCAATATGAAGATGGGATCAAATTGCATGCCATGCAACTACACTAATCAAATTATTATGCAAGAAGCCACCCTAATGGAACTTTATTGAAGTTCATTTATTACAATATCCCAAGATTGTAAAAGGAGAATAGGCAAAATATGCAGAAATCAAAGAGAAAATAAAAACATAAAGCATGCAAAAAGGAAAGATTGCATGCAAGGATCAATGTTCACATCTACCTCCATGAAAAAAAATTGACCTTAGATCTATGTAGAGGACAAAATCAACTTTTCGATGATATAAAGTTTTTGAAAAGTGGACACCATATGCTCAAGTTATGAACTTTCAAAAAAGAAGTGTAAATTTTTCCAACCGACAATGCAAACATGACCCTTCTGATTTGATTTCTGAATCCAAAAAGCAAAACATGTGATTTGGTAAAAATAAAAAAAATCACCTACAAGGAAAATAGCTATGATTTTGATAGCCATTTTTGCAAGTTTTTCTCACTATCTGCAAAATCTAACAAATACCCAAATGGTATTTCATAATTTTAAACAAAACCCATAAATTACTTTTCTCAGAAATACACAAAGAAACAGTTATTGGTTATTTTTGATCCAAAATGTACCAAAAAATTGCTCAAGGTCGATCCCTTGAGGATCCTCAAAAAAACTCTTTGATTGAATTTCTCCCAGATCTAAGAAGGGGCTTGCATATCAGTGCTTTGATACCATGTTAGAGTTTCCAATAAAGTCTATAAAACCAAGATCACCCACAAAACCTGGATTAGCCTTCTACAAGGAGAAAAAAAAGAGACAAGAGAAATTTGAAAAAGATGTGCAAATAATATTTTTGGGAATTAAAGAATTACATGAGATTGTTGGAAACACAGTTTCCGTTGCACCAAAAGATCGACTTGTTAATGCCTAATACAATCGTTGGATTTATACAAGATCCAAGATCCACAGGAGGCTGTTAAACCATGTCACGAAGCCCGAGTGCCACGCTGGCCCACGTCGAGGAGACCAAGGGTGACACCTTGCAACAATCCCCCCCCAGGGCAAGCGAGGGGTTCAAACCTGTGACCTCGGCTCTGATACCAATTGTTGGAAACATAATTGTTGTTGCACCAAAAAATCGACCTGTTAATGCCTGATACAACCATTGGATTTATACAAGATCCAAGATCCACAAGAGGCGGTTAAACCATGTCATGAAGCTCGAGCACTATGCTGGACCACGCCAAGGAGACCAAGGGCGACACCTTGCAACAAAGATAACTTGCTTTTATAAAGCAAGATGCAAAAACCTAAAGGTAAAACATAATTAAGACCTAAGTAAACTTAATAAAGTGTAATTAAATATTTAATTACGCCAACAACAACTTCATGCTATTTTGACTAAGATCTCTCTTTGGGAATTAATACAAACTTCACCTACATACCACAAGATCCTCTAGGAGGCCTTACAGAAGATCATTGTACCACCTTCTGTTAGACCGAATGATGTAGCAACTTTGTTGCATTATATGCATGCAAAAATCTTAGATATTGTATTCCACCAACATGAATTACCTTCTACTAAGATTCAACAACAAAATGATCCTCTCATGATTCTAGTCATTATCAATCAAAAGGGAATAAAGTGTACTCTAATTGATAATAGATCAAACCTTAATTTTTGTAGCACTGACTTGTTACACAAGTTCGATGTAGATACATCTCTCATAAAACCTGATACTCTTTCTATTTTGAGCTTTGATAATATTGGTGGACAATCAATAGGTACAATAGTCCTACCAATTAAGGTAGGACCTATGACTTTGACTACTCTTATCCATGTCATGCCCAATTCTCTTTCATACAATCTTCTTCTTGGTAGACCGGGGATTCATGCAATGGGGGAAATCTCATCTAATCTTTACCATACAATGAAGTTTATTTACAACAAGCTCTATATGGTTGAGGCTGATCCAAATACATAAATTTTCTTACAAGAAAAAATCTAGATATTAACTGTTGCAAGAATGAAAAGATTGAAGGTGTTGACATTGATCTCAACTAGTCAATTAGTTATCAACTGATTGTTGTTTTAATTAGTGTCATGGATAAAGGTTATTGGTTGTATATGTCAAGGATATTGAGAAAATTGTAAAGATGATATGATTTCAAGTGTTCAGTGGTTCCTCCGGGTTTTGCTCTGGATTTGCTCCTATATTTGTGTGGTTCAGATATGTTGATCATGGTTGTTGGAAGCTACTATATCCAAATTTTTGGCTATTGATTCATGGTACAATGTGGGTTGTGTTCACCAGTTATGAACTATGGTTTTCTATGTTTCTGGTTGAGGTCTAGGAGAAATATTGTTGGTCCGTATTTCTCTTTGATGAAGTCTTATGACTTGCATTTCTAGAGTTGAGTTAATTTGATTGTATTGAAGATAATTTTGGTATCTAGAAAGGTCGTGCTTAATTTTTCTATGTGTTTTACAATGGTTTGGCTGACCTTGTGTGGAATACTACTTTCAGAGTTAGTGAAGCGTGTTGGATCTATTTGGGTCCTTATGAAGTGTGTGTTTGGGTCGCTCTCATTCTTCCACTCTAGGATGTTTTGGTACTGACCTAATTTGAATTTGAATTTAGATGTTCGAATTTGGATATGTTTCAAAGTCAAAGATGGTATAAATGGATATTGAGTTATGGAAGAAGAAGAAAAGGAGAGATCAAAGGAAACAAAGACAAGAGCGCAAAGAGAATAGAAGTACGAATGAGTGTGTGTGTATGATGTGAGTATGGAAAATCAATGTGAAGCCTAAATGTTGAGTTTCAGAAGTACTGAGCTGAAGGTGCACTCTATCTTTCATGCATTTCTACAAGTGGATTGTGGTGATTTTGTTTTTTTGCATTGAGGTTGTCTTCTCTTTGTAACAAGTCTTCTTTATCTTCTTTGTATCTTTGTGGAAGTGATCCCTCTAGGTTGTTAGCCTTGTTGGGTAGTGAGTCCTTGTTCGAACAGTGAGTCCTTGTTTCTCAAACAATGAGCCTCTTGTAATTGGTTTTGATATTATATAGAGTGTGAGTTAATCCTCACCATGGTTTTCCCCTTATTGGGTTTTCCATGTAAATCTAGTGTTATTGTGTTTATGTGATGGTTTTCAGTTTCTACACTAGTATTTAATGTTTAATTTGATAAGCAATGTTAAGGGTTGGTTCTAGTGTATGAATCAAGGTTTAAATTTGTGAAAATTGATTCACCCCCCCTCTCAGTTGTCTTTCTCAACATTAACTTCCTATTTCTAGATCTCTTAAAACTTTGATTCCATCTTCCAAAGTTGACCCATTTCTTCCCAATGATAACAATACCACCGGTTGTAAATCACCTACAAGTGCACTCTTTGATGATGATTGGGTTTCGTTAGATTTTACACCTTCATTTTTTGAAGAATATAAATCTCATCATCAAATCTCAAGACCTCGAAGGTTGTTTCAATGGAATCTATACAATCTTTTCCTTCTTATCAAATATCTAAGCTCAATACTACAACTTTTCTACTTCGACAATTTTTACTAGTCATACTTCTAATTTGGTTCCTTTTTCCAACCCACTACTGTCCACTACTAACAACAATGATGATAATAATGGTTCTTTTCATTTTAATGTATATTTTGGTAATGATTAGGGATCACTATATTTTACACCCTCCTTTGATGGAGATTAAAAATTCTCACAATCTAAACGTGAGATCTCGAAAGAACCATCTATTTCGTTTGCACAAACTATTTCTTCTAAGCAACTCAGATCTACTAGTCCAATGTCTTCTACTTCAACAAGTTCTCAAACATAACCATCACCTCCTATCAATGATTATGTGAAATCTTCAAAAATTTATCATACTTCTCATCTAGACAAGATTAGTAATGCGACCTCTCCTCTAATTGATTTAGAAACACATTATGGGTTTGACTTCAAAATTATTTCTAAACTTGGATACAAGGGAAACTATTTAGGGTGCATGGAACAAGGAGTTAAGGTTCCTATGAAATCTACATCACACTTTTATAAAGAAGGTTTAGGTTTCCAACCTTCTCCTTTGTCTACAACCCCTCCTCCATTGTATGATGTATCTATGATTCTTGTTGTGAGAAATCAAACTTTTCTTCACAAGATAAATGATTACTTCCCACTCCTCATCCGCTATCTAAGAAAGATCATATTTTTTGATGCTTCTCAAAGCACACTTGATCACACTTCCTCCTCCAACACGTATGAAATTTCATAAACACAATCAATGAAATTCTTCTTTTGTGCATATCATCAAGTCCTTTCCATTCCACTAATGAATGTTAGGCCTTGGAAAATGAAATACAATAATTTATTAACTCTAGTTCTATCATTATTTAATTTTATAATGCACGTATTGGTTCATTTCATGACAAGTGAAATTTGGTTTCACCTTTGTCTCGTTCCTTCTAAATGATAAAATTTCTCCTATTGTGTTGCTCCTCACTATGTGACATTCATAGCTCTATGTTTCTGCTCATTTCCATTCATGGTGATACAATATTACATGCAACCATACTTTATCTATAGTGGCAACAAAATGGTATATATCATGGTTTTCCTCACCTATATGCTTCGGGGGCAAGGATAACTGGTTTTGGGAGGTGTGCATCCTTCTTGAGGATCCCCTCTATTCTTTCTCTCCCCCTTCTCTTCCTTAAAATATCAACATAGTAGATATGCTAACATTTTAAAGGGGGGAATATAACCTATCCATTTATGCATCCACACATACACCCTTCTCCATTCATGCTTCTTGAGCCTTGGCTTATTAATGTGCCCCCTTCATGGTGGTTTTTTTCATAACGCCCCCTATGGTATGGTTATTGATTCTTCCTCTACAAAATTATTAATTTATATGCTCCTTGAGGCATAATTATTGATTTGTACCCTAAGAAATTATTCATTTATGTGCTCCCTGAGGTGTGATTTTCAATTCATCCCCTATGACATTATTCATTTGTACACTCCTCGAGGCATTAACAATACATGATCACCTAGCATAATGCAACTTGCTAGCCTATGAATCCATGTACTTTATAAGACACCTAGCATAATGCAATTGATATCATGTGTGCTTTATTTATCATATCCATGGTCACATAACATAACACAACTTTCTAGCTCATGGTCAATGGGGGCCTTATAATGTGCATGACCCCTAGCGACAGAGCAAGCTAGTACCTAAGTCATGTACCCTCCTTTGTCTATATTGATTTCTCCCTGTCTATTGGTATGCATTCTTGCTTTGTAGTAATTGATTGAATTGCTATATTCTTCTCCCATCTTTAGAATTCCTTCATGTGTTTGTTACATTCAAGGGAAGACAGTTAGTATTGAGACAACCTTTCATATTGAGGTCTCCTTACCTTGTTGAATAAATTTTTTTTAGATAGTATGTACTAAAATTTTTGTTGTATTATTTTTGCTCTCCAAGTATGCTTTTTGTATGTTCTATGCTTTGTGTATGCTTTATGTGCACTCTATTGTTTGATCAGTGTATGCATCATGTATGTTCATATTACGTGTGATATATCTATATTTTAAGGTGTTTTGTGTCATATGCATTGTGTGTGACAATATTATCTTGATATTATGGATTGATATGATCATAAGTTTGGGGGCTATCACATCTCTCAACTTGGAGTCATTTTGTCTCTTCAACATTTTGATAAAGAGATCAATCTTCTCCATACTTTAGTGGGAGTATGAATGTAATATCATACCCTCACTAAATTGTCACCCTTGATAATTTCACACTAGTTTTGGTGCTTTATTTTATGTGAATAATTAATTATGTTCATAATTTGATCATTTCAGGGATAGATTAAGAAATCATATTAAATTCCTCGACATCCTAAATTTTGGGAGCATGAAAGACTCAAACAAGAGTATTGGGTGCCCCTATCCTATAAATTAGCTTTTTAAAAGTTATAAATTCCAATGTCGGGCCTTGGTGTCTTAAAATGGTACTTTTTCTGATTGACTCCAAAAATTACTCAAGATGCATATATAAAGAAGTCTTTCCCTCTCATTTGGGGAAATATTATGAATTATGATGAATTATGAACAATCACGAGCATACATGTAACTTCATTCTCTCTCTTATTTACATGCTTGTTACAACTCTCTATTTTGTTATGTAGACTAACCCTTCCAAGTATTCAAGGTATCTTATTCCTTTTCATTAACTTCTTGTGGTAACTTGTGATATGACATCACTCCAACAAGGGTTTCACACATAAGGTAACTCTACTTCATGCTATTTCATTTATTATAGTATTTATCATTTAATTTTCCTCTACTCCTTCAAGAGCACACACTCTTTACCATCATTATGATTAATATTGTGGAGGTGGGAACACTAACACAGGGTTTGATAGAGGCAAAATCCTATATATCACAACCATTTTCCCTCTTTTATATATGCATCGAATTCAATTTTTTTAACAATGACAAGTTGTAGGAAGACATAGAAAACTATGATAGGTTGAAATGACTTCATACCAACTCAAAACCCTAAAACTAGGGCATCTAACAATGATTTAGGGGCATTTCCCATTTTGGGTTGCACATTTTTTTGTTTTTACTTTTTGACCTTTAACAAGTGGTAGGATTAGAGTAGTCTACAAGAATTTGAAGTTCTCCCTCATTATCATTGATAAGAGAACAAGGTAGTTTCAAGTGATTGAAATGGTTTTTATGTGAGTTGTGGCTAGGAGAATGGGTGATGGTTATTGAATACAAGAAAGAGGCCAAGCCAAGTGATGGCTACCTAAAAAAGAGAGGGACGTCTTAATGTGTGGGTCAATTCAGAAGTTAAAAAAAGTATACCGAATTAACCCTAGAAAGACAACAAAGAGAATGAAGGAGGAGAAGGCATGCAATTCACCATAGAGTAGGGAGATAAAGATCAATTCATGTGAGGTGATAATGATCACATATTGTACACTGTGATTTTTGGTTGGGAGTGGAGAATGTAGTACATAGATTCCTTCAAAACCTTTCACCTAGACCTTGCACCGATTGGGATATATATTTGAAACTCTATTTTCTTGTATTGAAGAAAGGAATAGCTTTAAATAATCATGGGTAATTGTGAGATTTGTGTTCTTCTATTTGAGTAAGAAGTGAATTGGTAGGTGTCTTGTCGATTGAGGCAACCCTTTGAACTCTGCATAATCTCTTTGTTGTTTGATTTCGTTTAAATTTTTTGAGTCTTGCAAGAAGAACAAGTTGGACTATTACTTTTTTATTTCGATTGTATCAATTGAAGCATGAATATGCATGTTATTATAACCATGGGTTATGAATCACTTGTTTGGTTGGGGAAAAAGTCTAAAGTGTTGTTTAGTTTCTTTGTTGCTCGTTTCCTTTGGATTTTATTACTTTTCCTGAGTAATGAATTGTGAGGGTTTTATCGTCTTGACTATGAATTGGCCTCCATTTGGCACTTTCATTTTGTAGTTGTTGTTCATTGCTATAGAAATTTGTCTACATTTAATCAAGGATATCACCATTAGACACCTATGTCCCTCCACTTTAGCCTCTGTATCTAGTGATAGGTGCCCCTCTATTTTACTTTCTCAATTCTATACTCCTTTCTGTGCAATTTTGTTTTTTCTGGGTAATTATTCATATTTTCATATTAGGGATTATATCAATTAGGTTAATTAAATCACATCTTAGCAATCTAACCTCTTTACAATAAAGGAACAAAACCTACACAGACTGACTCTCCTTTGAGGAAGTTATCCAATCATAACACCCTAGTTGGTTTGTGTTCCAATGTTAAGCAAAGAAAAGATTGATCCAAGTTAATCTACTAGCTATGTTATAAAATACCTTGCACAATAGAATAATGTAATAAGAATATGTTGAAAATACTTGATAATAATATGCCACTTTGAGGGGGCAACCTCCTAATCCACTTCAAGGGGGATACCTCCAATATTATTCTATAAGAACACAATACTCAACATGATGATAATAACCTACCTATACCTCCTATATATACCATAATTATGCTTAGGATATCATCTAGGCCAACCTAGATAACCCTATATAAGCCTTAGGCTGACCTAAATAACTAAATAACAATATCATAATGAAAATATGACTTAATTAAGAGTTAAGGTAGCCACAATAAAACTACTCATCACTATATACACTATATGGGTAGGGGCATAACATCGCCCCCTCTTTACAAAATCATTATCCTCAATGCTAAATTTTTATTTTTCTTATTTTTCATCTCCTTTTTAACTTCTGCTTCTTCTTCTACTACTATCTCTTATTCTTCTTCTTCTTATTCCTACTCTTGTTCTTGTTATTTCTCTTTCTCTTTCATTATCATTGATTATAAATTTGTCTACATTTAATCAAGGCTATCACCATTAGACACCTATGTCCCTCCACTTTAGCCTATGTATCTAGTGATAGGTGCCCCTCTATTTTACTTTCTCAATTCTATACTCCTTTCTGTGCAATTTTGTTTTTTCTGGGTAATTATTCATATTTTCATATTAGGGATTATATCAATTAGGTTAATTAAATCACATCTTAGAAATCTAACCTCTTTACAATAAAGGAACAAAACCTACACAGACTGACTCTCCTTTGAGGAAGTTATCCAATCATAACACCCTAGTTGGTTTGTGTTCCAATGTTAAGCAAAGAAAAGATTGATCCAAGTTAATCTACTAGCTATGTTATAAAATAACTTGCACAATAGAATAATGTAATAAGAATATGTTGAAAATACTTGATAATAATATACCACTTTGAGGGGGCAACCTCCTAATCCACTTCAAGGGGGATACCTCCAGTATTATTCTATAAGAACACAATACTCAACATGATGATAATAACCTACCTATACCTCCTATATATACCATAATTATGCTTAGGATATCATCTAGGCCAACCTAGATAACCCTATATAAGCCTTAGGCTGACCTAAATAACTAAATAGCAATATCATAATGAAAATATGACTTAATTAAGAGTTAAGGTAGCCACAAGAAAACTACTCATCACTATATACACTATATGGGTAGGGGCATAACATCGCCCCCTCTTTACAAAATCATTATCCTCAATGCTAAATTTTTATTTTTCTTATTTTTCATCTCCTTTTTTACTTCTGCTTCTTCTTCTTCTACTATCTCTTATTCTTCTTCTTCTTATTCCTACTCTTGTTCTTGTTCCTACTCTTTCTCTTTCTCTCTTTCTCTCTTTCTCTTTCTCTTTCTTCTTTTTTTGTGGCTACTTTTTGTTGTGAAGAAGTTCTAGAAAGATAATTTTGTAATAAATAAAAAATTAAATTAAATTACTCTATTTTTTTTTATGTAACTTACCAAGTCCTAGATTTCCCTTTCTTAAAAAATCTCCCAAAAATTAGGTGTTTTGTAACCTTGTGAGCGATTTTTTGGAAACCCTATTTTTTCAATTAATCACTTATTTACACTTCAAATGATATGCAATTTGGACTGTATTCTCAGCTAATAATTCTTCAAATACCCACTAAAAATTAGGAACCAATTTAGTATGATTTGGGAGATATTCACTTTCTAAATAAACTGGTAAAAAACCCTAATTCTACAATAAATTTCTCAATTATGCTCCAATTCCTTTGAAATATAGGTTGTAGCTTCTTCAACACGTTCTTTAAAAATAGTTTAAAAATAAAATAAAAATTCATCAAAATTAGAGAGATATTCCTTCCACAAAATGACCTCTAAAATTGAAAAAATTGCCTTATCATCACGACATGCTCTAATGCCACTTGTTATGAAATTTCTTGTACAATAGAAGAATATGATAAAAATACTTGATAATAATGTGTCACTTTGAGGGGGCAACCTCCTAATCCACTTCGAGAGGGATACCTCCAATATTATTCAATAAGAACACAATACTCAACATGATGATAATAACCTACCTATACCTCCTATATATACCATAATTATGCTTAGGATATCACCTAGGCCAACCTAGATAACCCTATATAAACCTTAGGATGACCTAAATAACTAGATGAAAATATAATAATGATAATATGAATTAATTAAGAGTTAAGGTAGCCACAAGCCGACTACTCATAACACTATATACACTATAAGGGTAGGGCATAACAAGTTAGATTTAGGATCTCTATTCACACTTAAAAATTATATTAAAAAAGGCCACTCCTAATGAGGATTAACGGATTTTTGGTTGATGATAATTTCTAATGTTTGAATGATGATACTTTTTGATGGGCCAATAATGTAGATGGAAGTTTCATCACCCAAAAGACCTTTCCACCATCAATGCTCTCATATTAATAAAACCACTCCTAATGGGCACTTATATCAAAACAAGGCTTCAAAATTGATCATCCATGTATTTTCACATGCACACATTAACAATGCTACAATAAACGCATCTCCAACATTATCTTGATAAGTCTTAGAATATGATTCATCATCTAAGATATTGTTACCCATATTCAAGAAATAAAAATTATTTGAAAGAAAGAGTTTAGTCACCAAGGATTTAGAATGATAATATTTTCCTAATTTCTTATGTAGGGCCTCAATGGTGGCTTCTCCTGAAATACTATGAGTAAATAAATTTGCTAAGAAAATCCTAATTAAGGTTCTTCCTTTTTGACCTCCAATACCACCCAATCATCAACAACCATAACATTAGGTTTATTTCTAGAGAGTACAACCCATAAACCATGATCTATGAGCTATTCTTCCATTTTAGTCTTCCCCAACTCAAAACTTATGTCATTAAATATATTTATATCCAACTATGATTTTCTCACCATATTTTATTGAAATAAGATCCTTCCTATGCATAACTCCTACTCTAATGAAGATTAATATATAAACAATATTTTTCCTATCCAAATATCTCATGACCTAACTTGGCTTTGATACCACATGAAAATAAATAGGATAATGTATAAATAAATTCTTAGCTACTTTAAAGAAGACTAGTGCTAAACTGTACATGAATCAAACAATTCTAAAAAGATACATGTCACGCATGCAAGAGCATGCAAGTAGAGAACTAAAATTGAAACATAAATTACCATGGGAAAACCCTTCTAAGAAAATATCCACTAC
This sequence comes from Sequoiadendron giganteum, assembly GCA_007115665.2. Classification (NCBI taxonomy): domain Eukaryota; kingdom Viridiplantae; phylum Streptophyta; class Pinopsida; order Cupressales; family Cupressaceae; genus Sequoiadendron; species Sequoiadendron giganteum. The sequence continues at coordinate 865,092,104 of CM021101.1, forward strand.
CAAAATAAGCTTCAATGTATTATTTAACAATGTAAAAATTGATAATGATACATTAAGAGTATTCACTCCTAGCAATATCAATTATTTGTGGAGAAATTCTAGCAACATAAAACTACAAAAATATTTTTTTCTCCATATCAAGCACCTAATATATATGCAAGCCCAAAAAAATAGGATAAACTTAAAAGCTTCTAAATCCACATGTTGAATTGCATGGACAAGTTCAAACACTCAAATCATGCATATAATTTATTTTGGAATTTTTACTTATATTAAAAAAAAGACGCTCCTTGTTTTTCTCCTATTTCACTTATCTTCCCCTCTCTACATGATCTTTCTATATTGATAAATTTTACACATCACAATTTTCATAGTTGTATTTAACAATTTCCATGATATTAAGTGATAATTACACATTTGCTTAAATTACAAACTACTAATGACATACTGCCAAACTATGTGAGATGTCTTAATATGTGGGTAAAATGATTAAATATATTAAATGAATAAACATTAGGATTTGCAAGGTGTATGAAAAATAATCCCAATAAGAGATGAAGTAGTGGTTTAATCTCCCTTAAGAAAATTTGTTAGAGGACATTTTTTATTCCTAGGCAACAAAACAAATAATGTAGCATAATCCTTTAGCATTTTGGAAGGCCTCAAGATGATAACTTCTTTATCCTTTGGAGGTTGAAGGTAGCTCATTGTTTATCATTTGTGCATGAATTACAATTTGGTACTAGACTAGAAGTTGCATAACATCTTGGAGGAAGCTTATTTGACCATTCTTCACCTCAATAAAATTTCCATTAAACAATATTTTAGGGAAGGGAAATTTATTACAAACTTTCTCCCCAATAAAGGAATACAAAAATTTCTATTATGGAAAAGGTCAAGAATCCCCCCTAAGGGAGGATTTTATCTCTCCCATAATATTTATGGAATCAACCTTTAGATCTCCATTGTGCATCTAAATTTAGCAAGCTCTATAATGAATGGGTAGGAAGGGTGGTGATTGTCACCATAAAATGTTATAATGACACGTATTAACGCATTGTCAACTTTATGGCACTTGCTTAAAAAATATGTTTATGTATGTGATAGGGAGGTTGGATGAATCAATCACCGATTCATGCTTTAGGTCTTGCTTGGTAGACCTCTAGGGTGTTTTGCTCCACCTTTGATAACCTATAGGACCCCTTCCTTTTTAGGTTCCCCCGTTTCTCCTTGCCAACCCAACTATCAATTAAGTTCTTCCTTCCAAGTCAACACTTGGTGCTATTTTGTAACACTTGCTCTAGCCCTTAATCCACCCTAAAGGATACTAATCCTCCAATTCTTGAATTTAGTTTTACAGAGGTGTGGAGGTTCTTTCAAAGGCTTCAGTCCATCCTAGCAAGGGTAGTAGGGATCCACCTAGCTCCATTTTCTAGTCGCTTTCACCAAACCCTCATTTAGGCCTAGAACCTAGGTTTTCTTCTCTGAGGGATTAGGGTTTTCCACAAGGATCTTCCAAGTAAACCCAAATATTTTCTTGAGATTCCTGGTTCTTATGCCCACCACTCAAAGATTATTGGGGCTTTGGGCCTCAACTAGCCGTACAAAGCTCTAATCTGGAAGTGGACAAAACTAGGCCTTTTTAAGCCCTTTTCCTGACCTCACTGTAGAATGTCAATTCTTTCCCTCACCAAATGGATTGGTGGAGCCTTCTCCTTGTTATCATAGATTGGTAAGCCTCACATCTTCCCTCTCCAAAAGGAAAATTTCCATACAATCAACACCTCTACAATTTTTAGTGCTTTGCACTTTAGCCTTCCCTAGCCGGGCTCTTCCCTGGCTCACCTAGGAGAAGACCTCCACAAAAGCTCCTGTGTTTCCAAGAGTTCTAACTCCTACCATATTTACAAACATGAAGTCTAGTCACTATTCCCAAAGGGCCGTACAATTTGTACGGTGGGAAAGTGAACTAAACCTCCATTCTTAACAAACTGCCTGGTTCAAACCAGCAATAGTTGAAAACCAAAACTAACTCCAAAAAAAGTTAAACTTACACTAACAAGCTATTTGATGCTACAAAAAATCCAAAGAGATATTTTCCTACATTATGCATGGATTATAGTGCCAAACTAATTTAACAAAACATCACAACAATGCCAAAAACCAGAATTTCAAACTGAATTCACATAAGCTTTTTCTTGATTTCAAAACTTTAAACAATGGAAATGCTTTTCCAACCTCACAAAAATGTCAATGCATCCCATAAATAAGGCCTCCAATTTAGTTACCCTCTCCCTTGGACTCTCCTAGGCCGCTTGTAGCTTCCATTGAGCTTTATTTTCAAAAATTTGAAAAGAAACTCCTAAAAGGTCTAAAAGGTCCTAAACCTCACTTGAGCTAAAACCTTAAGCCTATTCTATGGTCAACATGACCTTCATCAGATGATCAAAACCCAATCAAAAATTCCACTAAGGCACAAACATAAATGAACATGAATAGATTGATAAGTTGGCCTAAACAAAATTGCCCAAGACATGACCTTCTAGACAACCTATTGTAACCTATGGGTGCTCCTGCACCATTCTCCCCCCCTCTGCATAAACACTAAGGAATGTGGGGAGAGATCAAAAACAAGTCAATGCCATGCTTCTTGTACTGAGCTTCCTCCACCCATGTAGCCTCAGACTCTGGTTTGTCCTTCCATTTGATGAGATGTTCCATGTACACCCTATGCCTAGTAGACTTCTGCACTCTTGATTCCAAGATCCTCTCTACTTGCAGCTTGTCTTTAGGTGGTAAGACTACATTACTCACATCCTTCAAGACATCCATACTGTTCTGATCCATATTAGTGATTGGTCCTTTATATCTGATCAGGTCAGCCACATTAAACACTGGTGAAATGCCTAAGTCTGCAAGTAGCTCCACCTTGTAAGCATTCTTTCCATATTTAGCTAACACCTTACATGGTCCCACTCTCTTCATCTGTAACTTGGTTGATGTTCCTTTCTACAACCTAGATGGGTTGAGATGGACCATGACATAGTCCCCTACTACAAATTGTAGATCTTTCCTAGACATATCCACCTTAGCTTTCAGCTTGTGAGTAGCCTCTGTAATTGTATTTTTCACTTGCTCTCGAATCTCCTTCATGGTCTGAGAGAAATCCTCAGCATGGCCACTCCTATGCTCCATAGCTCCTAAATCTCTAAGTTCACACATACCTCTTGGGTGCATTCCATACACTATTTCAAAAGGGCTTCTCCCTGTGGTCCGATTCACACTGTCATTGTAGGCATATTCAGCTTGTGATATGACCATGTCTCATGTCTGTCCATACTCCTTGGTTAGGAATCTTAGAAGGTTACCTAACACTCTATTAATCACCTCAATTTTCCCATTGGTCTAAGGATGGTAAGCTGATCCAAAAGACAAGTTAGTACCTAATCTGCTCCATAGGGTTTTCCAAAAATGACTCATAAACTTCACATCCCTGTCTGATACAATGCTTAATGGCAATCCATGGATCCTCACAATATCTTTCTAGAAAAGTTGAGCAATATAGCTAGCATCATGGGTGGTCTTGCAAGGGATAAAGTGACTCATCTTACTGAACCTATCTACCACCACATAGACACTATCAAACCGTATCTTAGTTTTAGGGAGTCCTACCACAAAGTCCATGCTAATGCATTCCCATGGTTGGTTAGGAATGGGTAGAGGTTGATACAAACCTGCATTGCTAGCTCCCCCCTTAGCTTTCATATAAACTACACACTGCTCCACATACCTTCTGACATCCCTTGGCAACTTGGGCCAATAATAGAACCTCTACACTAGTTCCATTGTCTTGTTGATACAAAAATGACCACTAAGACTACCATTGTGATTTTGTTGGATGAGATTCTCTCTCATTGATCCTTTTGGAACACATAACTGATTCCCCTTGAACAAAAGTCCACTCTGCAATGTATACTGTTAGAATTGACTATGAAAGTGATTCTCAAAATCAGAACATACCTTGTATGCTCCGGAGAAGTCTTCATCTTCCCCATAGAGATCCTTGAAACTCTCTATCCCAATGCTTGTGAATTGAATCTCTTGCACTGTCAGCAACCTCCTACTTAATGCATTTGCCACCTTGTTCAACTATCCCTTCTTGTGTTTGATGGTAAAGGTGAAGGATTGGAGGTACTCCATCCATTTCAGATGTCTATTGCTCAACTTTTCTTGTGTGTTGATGTAGCTAAGGGCCTGGTTATATGTAAACACAACAAACTCTTTAGGTAGGAGATAATGCCTCCACTTTCTAAGTGACTATACTAGAGCATATAGTTCTAGGTCATAGGTAGAATACTTCTTCTTAGCTTCATTGAGCTTTTCACTAAAGAAAGATATAGGCCTGCCTTCTTGGCTTAGTACTCCTATTGCAATTCCACTGGCATCACATTCCACAGTGAATAACTTATCAAAGCTAGGTAAAAAAAGGATGGGTTGAGTTGCCACTTCTTGTTTCAATTTCTCAAAACCCTTCTCAGCTTCAAGAGTCCATTTGAACTTAGTCTTTAGGCCACCTTTGATAGTATCAAGTACTAGTGCACATATACCACTAAAGTTCCTTATAAACTTCCTATAAAACTAAGCTAACCCATGAAAACTCCTTACCTCTGTCTTGGTGGTTGGTGTAGGCCAATTTAGGATAGCTTCCACCTTGCTTGGGTCCATCTTCAATGATCCTTGGGACACTACAAACCCAAAATACACAAGCTCTTATTTGGAGAACTCACACTTCTCCAGGTTGATGGCTAACCTCTCCTCCTGCAAGCTTTTAAGAACCAACTCCACATGCTTCAAATGTTCTTCTACTATCTTGCTAAAGATGAGTATATCATCTAGATATACCACCACAAATATCCTTGTGAAGTCCTTAAGCACTTCATTCATGAGCCTCATGAATGTGCTAGGGGCATTTGAGAGGCCAAATGGCATAACTCTCCACTCATACAACTCATCAGTTGTCTTAAAGGCTATCTTCCACTCATCCCCATCTTTGATTATGATCTGATGGTATCCACTCTTGAGATCCAACTTGGTGAAGTATTGAGCTCCTACAAGGCAGTCCATCAAATCCTCAATCCTAGGAATAGGGAACCTATATCTAATTATAATTCTATTTATAGCCCTAGAATCAGTGCATAGCCTCCACTTACCAAATTTCTTGGTTGCTAAGATCACTGGTACTGCACATGGACTGATGCTCTTCCTGATTAGTCCTTGGTTTAACAACTCCTACACTTGCCTAACTACTTCTAGGTTCTGATCTGGTGTGAGCTTGTAAGCTGCTTTGTTTGGAAATGAAGCCCCTGGTATGAAGTCAATCTGATGACTGATGGCTCTCTTTGGAGGTAAGGTTGCCGGTGTTCCATCACTAACTATGTCCTTGAACTGTTCAAGCAACTTCTGGACTTCTCCTGGTATGATTGTCTTCCTAGTCTTGTCTTCTTCCTTGGGTTGCACCATGACCACATATCCTTCACCTCCTTGTTGTAGAGTGTTGATAAAATCCTTGCCACTACTTAACAAGACACTAGGGGTCTTTGAATGCCCTTATTACTCATCTGACAGTGACTGTAGTTTTAATGTCTTTCCATCCTTCTTGAATGAGATAGTGTTCTCCTTTCCATAATAGATGGCTCCTCTGTCATACTGCCATGGCCTGCCCAATAGAAGATGGCATGCATCCATAGGCAACACATCACAAATCAGCTTGTCTTTGTACCCTCCAATTGAGAACCCCACCTTTGTCTTCTCATTGACAAGAAAACTCTGCCCTTTATTCAACCATGTCACCTTGTAAGGATTAGTGGGGGGTACTTTCTCCAACTTTAACTTCCTCACTGCCTTCTCTGAGATAATGTTATCAGTAGACCTTGAATCCACTATAACCTTGCACACATTTCCAAGTATTTTGCATCTTACCCTGAATAAGGCTCTTCTTTGCTTTGGCTCCTCCTTGACTAGTTGTCTGATTAGAACCCTTCTAAACATCAAGTTCTCCCCCATTTCTGATTCAATGTGACTAACCTTTGGTGATTTGATACTCATGGTGTCCTCTTGTGCATATGCTACTCTCTTTTCTATGTTTGAAGAAGATGCTTTCTCTGGGCACCTATAAGCTGGATGTCCTACTTGACCACAGTTATAACACTTCATACTAGCAAAGTATGAGTTACTTCTGCCTGCTCCTCTTCCTCTATTTGAACCTCCTTGAGGTCCTCTACCTCTTCCATAGCTTCCTCTACAAGTTGTTTTACTTCCATGCTCTGTGAGTTTAGACTCTCCCTGATTTCTTTGTTTAGTCCCTCTACCTTGGTAACCACCTCTATGTCCTCTTTGATATCTGCCTTTACCTATGCTCTTGGAAGCCTGGTCTTGTTTCCTCTTACTCCTCTCTTCAATATTTATAGCCAATTGATAGCATTGGTGCACTGTTTTGCGACTTAGAAGAGTCATCTCCTCTTGAATGTTCCACTTCAAACTGTTAAGGTATCTATCCACCTTAAGGCTTTCATCCTCTAATACATTAGACCTCATACAAAGTTTTTGAAACTCCTCAGTATAGAAATTCACATCTTGGTCTCTTTGTCTCAAGCTCTGTCTTTTCTTATGCAACTGAATCTCATAATCATCTGGCATGTATGCTTCTCTCACTTTGGCAACCATTCCCTTCCAAGTAGAAATAGGCTTCTTTCCTTCCTTTTCTCTCTCTATCTGGATGGATTTCCAGTATGTCAAGGCAGAACCTGTCAATCTTGACTTTTCCACCTTCACCTTTTGTGCTTCAGTGACTCCATCACACTCAAAATGGTTTTCCATTCCCTCTATCCAATCCATGACTAGATCAACTTCCATTTTCCCACTAAACAATGGTATGCCTTCAAGTGCTTTTCCACTCATAGCTTTCAATGCCTTCAAGAAAGGCTCCTCTTGCAAAACAGGGCCAGGTTCAGGGATCTTGTCTTCCTCTACAACCTCTTCACTCTTGGGTACCCTTCCTTCTAACTTATCACTGACTTCATTAGTCTTGGTCTGCACATTATTCATTGCTTGCTCAAGTTGGGCTATTCTTTCCCTCAATCGCCTATTGTCTTCCTCTTGATCTTTGACCTTCTTGGACAACTCTATATTTGTCACCATGGTTGTGGAACCACTAGACTCAAGCTATGACATACATCAGTCAATCCCAAATCTTTTGCTGCTCTGATACCAATCTGATAGGGAGGTTGGATGAATCAATCACTGATTCATGATTCAGGTCTTGCTTGGTAGATCTCTAGGGTGTTTTTCTCCACCTCTGATAACCTATAGGATCCCTTCCTTTTTAGGTTCCCCCGGTTCTCCTTGCCAACCCAACTATCAATTAAGTTCTTCCTTCCAAGTCAACACTTGGTGCTATTTTGTAACACTTGCTCTAGCCCTTAATCCACCCTAAAGGCTACTAATCCTCTAATTCTTGAATTTAGTTTTACAAAGGTGTGGAGGTGCTTTCAAAAGCTTCAGTCCATCCTAGCAAGGGTAGTAGGGATCCACCTAGCTCCATTTTCTAGTCGCTTTCACCAAACCCTCATTTAGGCCTAGAACCTAGGTTTTCTTCTTCGAGGGATCAGGGTTTTCCACAAGGATCTTCCAATTAAACCCCAATATTTTCTTGGGATTCCTGGTTCTTATGCCCACCACTCAAAGATTATTGGGGCCTTGGGCCTTAACTGGCCGCACAAAGCTCTAATCTAGAAGTGGACAAAACTAGGCCTTTTTAAGCCCTTAACCTGACCTCACTGCAGACTATCAAGTCTTTCCCTCACCAGATGGATTGGTGGAGTCTTCTCCTTGTTATCATAGCTTGGTAAGCCTCACATCTTCCCTCTCCAAAAGGAAAATTTCCATACAATCAACACCTCTGCAATTTTTAGTGCTTTGCACTTTAGCCTTCCCTAGCCAGGCTCTTCCCTGGCTCACCTAGGAGAAGACCTCCACAAAAGCTGCCATGTTTCCAAGAGTTCTAACTCCTACCATATTTACAAACATGGAGTCTAGTCACTATTCCCAAAGGGTTGTACAATTTGCATGGTGGGAAAGTGAACTAAACCTCCATTCTTAACAAACTACCTAGTTCAGACCAGCAATAGTTGAAAACCAAAACTAACTACAAACAAAGTTAAAATTACACTAACAAGCTATTTGATGCTACAAAGAATCCAAAGAGCTACTATCCTACATTATGCATAAATTACAGTGCCAAACTAGTCTAACAAAACATCACAACAATGCCAAAAACTAGAATTTCAAACTGAATTCACATAAGCTTTTTCTTGATTTCAAAACTTTAAACAATGGAAATCCTTTTCCAACCTCACAACAATGTTGATGCATCCCATAAATAGGGTCTCCAATTCAGTTACCGTCTCCCTTGGACTCTCCTAGGCCGCTTGTAGCTTCCATTGAGCTTTATTTTCAAAAATTAGAAAAGAAACTCCTAAAAGGTCTAAAAGGTCCTAAACCTCACTTGAGCTAAAACCTTAAGCCTATTCTATGGTCAACATGACCTTCATCAGATGATCAACACCCAATCAAAAATGCCACTAAGTCACAAACATAAATGAACATGAATAGATTGATAAGTTGGCCTAAACACAATTTCCCAAGACATGACCTTCTAGACAACCTTTGGTAACCTATGGGTGCTCCTGCACCAGTATGATTTTAAAATTTGTTAGTCCCTATTTGACAATAAATTCTTAGCTATCTCTATTTTGGCCTTTTCATTTTATTATGTCTTGGAAGTTACAACATAAGATGTAATCCAAAAGGATCTTGCTTTAGCATTGCATTTACAATAGGGAATCCACTTACCACAATGACTTCTACATCTTGGATGAGATGACCCTTCATTTCACAAAGATAATTTTGGGTGAAGAGGGACTTGCAAATGCTAGAGCTTTGTGTACTCAAGCCACTATTATTGTAGACTTCAAGAATAAATTGAGCTCTCGTATTTTGGATGCTACAACCTTTTATTAGATTTTGAGTAAGTTCATCTCTAATGTCAAGGAGGTTGTCTTCAGGTGAAATTGTAAGTCAAACTCTCTAGTTGGGGATCATATCCATATTCTCCTACATTACACTAAAAAGATTACCGAATCATTGGTGAAGAAACATTTGAAGGATATTTTAAGAGATGGGGGGGGGGGGGGTGGGGGTATCGAGTGCCTTCACTCTCCCTTCTTTGTTTATTAGTGGCATAGTAAGGTCTAAAAGTCATTCCTTATTTAAGATTGGTTTAAAGTTGACTAATTTTTTGTTTGATCCAAGATATTAATATAGATTTTCATTTATTGTCTTATTGAAATTTTTTTTTGCTAGCTCCTCTTTTTGATTGCTGCAACTATGTGGGTCAGAGGACCTAGTAGACGAGAGTGATCTAATAGCCCCTATGGTGGTACTTAGTGATGAACTTGTTTTTATCTACTTTTATCCATTACTTGAAAAGTTAAGAACTTGTAGCTATCATGTTTGTACCTAGAAAATGGACAAAAGATATCCATTTTTCATAATTCACATGAAAGAAACAACCAATCATGTAGTAACACATAAGGCTATTGGTAATAAATACCTTAAAATATATGTTTCAATTAAATATTTTTTGGGTGGTTTTCACACAAATAAACGAAAATATAATTGACATGAGTATATCATTGATGTATGCAATGCTAAACAATAAATTTAAGCTCTTAACTCGCTTATAATGATATGATTGAAAATTTCACCTAAATTTGACATGCCATTTATAAATTTAAGAAATGCGAAATTAAAATATAGAGCCACTCAATTCTCTTCACTAGTTAACTTTGTATCTAGGGGAGAGGGGACCATAGTAGGGCACCCTAACTTTGAAGGTCCATGTGGACCAAAAAAAAATAAAAATTGCCCACCACGTCACCCTACCACTTGTGCATCTACTAGATTTTTTAAACATTTCGAGCACCCTGCCACTTGTCACACACCAATTCATCCACGATGTTCCTTATGGGACCATTTTGGCCTCTGCACAATAGTGGAGCCCATCGACCTCCTTCGTCAGTGTAAAAATCTATGTGCATTGGATTGGATGAACGTGTGACTTCTGACCACTTTGCCACCTCAAATGAAAAGTTGAGAGCATTAATCACTCACCGCCTCCTTCATTACCTCCATTGAGAAAATTAACTTATGTGTCCATTCTGATGAAAAAGGAGGCTCTCCCTTTCAAATTTGATTAAAAAATATCACAAAACATAACATATGAAGGCTACAAATACATAACAAGAATATAAATAGGAAGAGAAAATTTGCAACTTTTATTATGTTCAAACATGCAAAAGATTAGAAAATATTGAAGCTCATGGGCTCCTCTTCAATCCTACATGAAACACCTCGTACAAACTTGTCTTCAAAAATATGGTGTAATTTCCACAGCATCAGGGTATGGAAAACTTCACTTCTCCAAGCCCCCTTTATCCAAATGAAAAGGAATCAATAAATAGAGATTGTACTAAGAGAATACAATCCATGTTTTTGCAAAAAAATATCCTAAAACCACCTTGAGAAAGGTACGCTCCACCTTGGGAGTTACAAAATTTTCCATATGCCATGAGGTCTAATGCATGTTATCCTTCTCTCAGGTGCCTAGACACTTGGCCAAGAAAATTTGAGATGTTATGACAATTTACACCTCTTACAGATTCCTTATAGCCTATCATAACAGTTGTCGCATGCAAAGACATGCAAGCAACATGCAATACATGCAATATTCTTTTGGCAGCCCACTTTATGACAAAATATGACACTTGTACATGCAAAACTCTCCAAAATCACTAGAAGACAAAATTGTTTGTTCTCATCCAAAGGTGGATGTCCAAAAGGCATATTCTTCCAAAATATTCTTTTACCAAATTATCAGAGTCATTTTCCTATCAAAATTTACATTGCCATTTCACCCAAAGGAAATTTACATTGTTGCAAGTGAAAATATAATTCTCTTAAACATTAAGCCCTTATTGAAATCAAACAAAGCAAAATTGAAATATTTTTGGTGACACAGGATTGCCATTACACCTTGGATGCTCCTGCATCACATTCACATTTACTCGGCCTGAAAAGCAAATAAATTAGAGATCAAGGTTCATTCAATTCTCTATATTCTCTCATATTCCGCTCATTGTTATTCCTTTTGTTTGTGTTTATTTTGGAGTGTTTGTTTGGTTACACACCCATACTAGTTCGACTCTCCATGATTCATTGTTCAACTCAGCATGCTTCATTGCTTGGTTTTGCACTCTCGAAAGATCCCTTTCTCTTTCAAGTGAGGTTTTTAACCTCACTCAGCCTATACCATTTTCTTTCATTTCGACGATATTCTGTCATACACTCATATCATTCTATTATTTATTGCACAAACTTTCATTGTGCAAATTTGACTTTGAAAAAGATTGATACTATGAAATATGGGAAGGGTTTCACTAGTTTTCATTTCGTCTATACTTTTCCATGCACTTGTAATCTTGTGTTCTTCAATTCATGACGTTTTACTATGCATTTTTCTTTTAATATTTTCTTCCTACTATGAAAAATGAAAAGGTTTCAATTGTTTTGATATCAAATATGATAAGGGTTTAACTGGTTTTTCATTTTTATTTCATTGTTATGACAAAATATGGAAAGGGTTTGATTGGTTTTCTGCCATGCAATTCTATTCGTGTGTTTGTCATTGCACAAAATTTAACTCTACAACTTGCTTTCAATATTTGTTTGTTATTCTGAAATGTGAAAATGGTTTCACTAGTTTTCATTTCGAAGATATTCTGCCATGCACAAGAATTAATGTGTTCTTTGTTGCATAATAATTCACATTGCAAATTTCTTTTTATATTTGACTATTATAACGAAATATAGAAAGGTTTTGATTGTTTCTCATTTGAGGGTTTTCTGCCATGCACTTCTATTTGTGTGGTCATCATTGCACAAACTTTAACTTTGCTATTTTCTTATAATATTTGTTTGTTATCTGAAATATGAAAATGGTTTCACTATTATCATTTTGGAGATATTTTTCCATCCATTTTTATTATTTTGTCCTTCCTTGCACAATAATTTACTTTGCAATTTGCTTTTTATATTTGATTTTTACTGCAAAATATGGAAAGGGTTTGAGTTATTCTTATTTAGTGGGTTTTCTACCATGCACTTCTATTCGCATGTTTGTCATTGCACAAAATTTAACTCTACAATTTTCTTTTAATATTTGTTTGTTATTTGGAAATATGAAAATCTACATATATATATATATATATGAACATTTATTTTTACATAAATATGTACACATATGTGTTCATATATATATGTATATATGTATACATATATATATACAAATATGTAGATATATATACAAATATGTATATATATATATATATATATATATATATATATAAGTAGACATATATACATAAATATACATATATATCTACATACATATCTATATCTATATATATTTATTGTTACATAGATTTTGGTACCACCTAGGGTTCTCTAACACTTCTAGGGTTTTCACCTAAAAGGAGAGAGGGATACCAAAATGCTAATGTTAACATTCAAAGATTAGTGTTAATGTGGATGTCTGGAATGTGTGTGTAATGTGATGATCTAAATGCAACAAACTAAAAAAGAAATGATTTATTGATGCTAATCCTAAGAAATGCAAAGTGCTAGAAAACACAATGTTGTATGAAAACATGTATAAAATGAACTATGAAATACAAGTAAACTATGATATAAAAGAAACAGGAAAATGATGTGCCTATGGAATATGAAGAGGGATAAGATGGGGGTATGGAATCCTAAGAAACCTGATGCAAAATTTGATTGGGACACTTGTGCCAATCTGGGCGACTTAGTCCAGTTTATGAGAAAATCTGTCGGAACATGTTTCAGACAAAAGGGTACTCAAATCTATAGAAAACCCTTTTTAGGCCTGGTAGTGGGACTAATTTGCCAATGATGGTGACTTAGTCCGATTTTAGGTTTCAAAAAATTTGAAGGTGCAATCGGTAGCTCTAGGTGTACACTTTTGCTCCTAACAAGTTTTCGGACCCGAAACTACATAATTTGATCTGTGTGTTCTCCAAGCCTCTTTTAGGGCTTTGACCACTTTGAAGAGCTTTGAAATTTTTTTGAATACTTTTCCACCCTTTTCCTTTGCCAAATCTACACACAAGACCTACAAATCACACAAGGAGGGAAAACTTGTTGATTGTTAGGGCAAGGGGGTTTGCCTTGGTCAAACCCCTTTTAGATAATTAAATCAAATGAAGAGATAAGATAATGAAGCATGAAAAAAGGGAGTTAGTACCTTGCCATGATGAATTATCTTGAGTTGTTGCAGAAATGAAGGAAGATTCAACCCTTGAATGCTTTTGGAAGAATGTCTTGATGACTTAGAATGCAAAAACCCTAGCTTGCTTGAGAAGAGTGATAAATAGAAGAAGGAGATAAGATAAATAAGACTTAGGAGATGAAAAATGAGGGGAAAACCATTTATTTATACATGTTGTGCCCTAATTTCTTGAAAATACCACATCAAAGGCTGACCTTAGGGTTTAGGAGACAATATCCTGCCAAAATTTTGAGTTAATTTTGATTTTTATGCCATATGGGACTAAGTCGCCCAAGGTGGCGACTTAGTCCACTTAGGAAATTTTAAGTGGGTGTCAAGAATTAAGACGTATTAAATGATGTTTAACGAGATTGTCTTCTGAAACACACTTAAGTAGGTCCTAAAAGTGCATTAAGGGGTCATTTTAACATAAGAAAGGGTTGATTTATGATGATGAAAAGGGTAATTAAGGGCTAAAATATCTAAAATTTCCCCTTTCTTCGAGGGTATACAATTATTGGTGACACATTTATATACATATATATCTATATATACATATGTATATATATCTACATTTATATATATATATATATATATCTATATTTATATATATATAATGTATGTATATGTATATCTAAATTATCTATGCTCTCTTCCCTATATATATGCCAACATATGTACATGGCATGACTTTAGTTCTTATTTCCTACCACTATTCAAGGAACATCCACCATTTTGATATGCCCCACTTTCCCAGCAACACAACAATCTAAGAAAATGAATCATTCAGATGTTTCCCATTAGTCAAATTCCAACAATTATTATTGCCTTCTCCTCGTTTGCCACCTGCAACCACAAAAAACCAATGTGTTAAGGACACCATAATCACCCGAGAAGAAAACAAGGATTACAAGCCATAAATACATACAATCTTTGCAATTGAAGGAACCAAAATAAGTTTTCAAATTTGAAAAAGGAGGGCACAAATTAAAAACTCCATACCAAACCAACATTGAACATATAAAGAGATTTAAAGATTCAAAAATGCATTTCTCAAAATTTTCCAATTTCCATTTACCACATCTCACTTCCATATTCATATCTACATGGAGGCAGTGGAAGAAAGAGAAGAAGCAGTAGCAACATCACACTATAAAGTTACATGTATTCTACTGCTATTAATTCTTTAGGCCTGCGAGTGCCAATCTGTTGTATTCTATGCACAAGAAACTATGTTGTATGTTATGAAAATTGGGTTTTCCATTTTGATCTAATGGTAGTGTGGGGTATACTAATTTTATATTTTGGCCGCATGTTTTTATGTTGCAGGAAACTAAAAATAAAATTGGATTGTATGCTGGTGGTGTTAGATGGGATTTGAATATTCTATGACATGTAAGACTACGAATAAATTTTTGTGTTTGGGACAAATATTTATTATAAGAATGGAGAAAGGATTGAAGGTGTTGTCATTGATTTCAATTGGTTAACTGGTTATCTACTAGTTGTTGTTGGTTGTATATGTTGAGGATATTGAGAAAATTGTATTAAATAAAGTTTACAGGTATTAAGTTGTTGCTCTGGTATTTTCCCCTATGTTTGTGTGGTTTAGATATGTTGGTCATGGTTGTTGAAGGTTTCTATATCCATGTTTTTGGCTGTTGGTTCATTGTGAAGTTCAAATTATGTTCACCAGTCGTGAACTATGTTTTTTTGTGTTCTAGTTCAAGTCTGGGAGAAATGTTGCTGGTCCGAATTTCTCTTTGATGAAGTCTTTTGAATTTTGGTTCTAGAGTTAAGATGTTTTGGTTGCATTGAAGATATTTTTGGTTTCTAGAAGTTTTGAACTTAATTGTTTTTTGTTTTACATTGGTTTGGCTGACCTTGTGTTAAGCACTATCTTCGAAGTTGATGAAGCATGTTGGATCTATTTTGGGTCTTGGTGAAGCGTGTGTTTGGGTCGCCCTCATTATAATTCCACCCTAGGATGTTTAGCACCGACCTAATTTGTATTTGAAATTAGATGGCCGACTTTGGATCTTTTTCAAGGTTGGAGATAGTATAAATACAGGATGAGCTAGTAATGAAAAATGTACAAGAGAAAAGAAGGAAGATAAGTGAAAGAGTAGACGTGAAATTGATGCTATTCAAAAAATGTGTGTGAGATGTGTGTGGTAGATTAGTGTGGAGCTTAATGTTGAGTTACTGGATGTAGTGAGAAGAAGGTGAACTTTATCATTCATGCAAGTTGATCAAGTGACAGTGGTGGAATCCTTTGTTGCATTGGGATTATAGTCTTTCTATAACAAGTCATCTTTGTCTTCTTTGTATCTCTATGGCAGTGAGCCCTCTGGGTTGTAGCCTTGTTGGATAGTGAGTCCTTGTTTTGAAAAGTGAGTCTTTGTTTCAAGCAGTGAGCCTTATATAATACAATGAGCCTTGTTTTAGGTTGTGAACCTTCTTGTAATCGATTCTAATATTCTCTATAGTGTGAGTTAATCCTCATCGTGGTTTTTCCCTCATTAGGTTTTCCACGTAAATATGGTGTTATTATGTTTATGTGTTGGATTTGAGTTTTTGCATTGGCATTTGATGATTAATCATTTAAGTTGTTTTAAGTATTAGTTTTGATGATTGAATTAAAGGTTATAATATGTGATAACTGATTCACCCCCCTCTTAGTTGTCCTATTCAACAATTGGTATCTATAAAAGAGGGAGACCAATCACGCCAAGGCTCCAGGTCACAGAGAGTCTAGAGTAGAGGGCTACCCTAACTTACCTCAGTCTAAAAGATGTCTTGGGATAAGGATCAAGAATGATGAGCACTATAACATACTTCAATCACTCTGCAAACCTTGAACTTAGGTTTGGGCTAGGTGAGTTGGTTTTTGGAGTTGGTACTGTGTCTCAAATAGATCTTTGTTCGAGGATGGCAACATAGTTTTGGGATGACAGTGTGATGCGCTAGCATTTGTATGGTCAAAAAATAGTAAACACAATACAAACTACCTAAAAAATAACTAACAGCCTAGCAAGTTGGTTTTGATGGTAAAAAAATAATGATAAAGTATGAGAAGTAGAGACGAAGATGATAAAGAAAATAAATGAAAGCTAGGGTGATGAAGATAATCTCACAAAAGTGCTTGTTCTCTAGCTAGCTGCAAATGCACGTTCACCTACACACAAGAAAGAGGGGAAAATTGTTGGGGCTATATAGGGGCCTTCCTCAGTTAGACCCCCGTTTTGGTGTTTCCACCTCCATGGATAACCAGAAAGAAAAGAAGTGGAAATATGTGATAAAAGAAAGAAGAGAGAAAACAAAAGAACTACAAATAGTATTATGCTACTCCTATCAAATCACAAAGGAGAGGAGTGAAATGTTACCACTTCCACCCAAAATCTCACTAGCCAATGGAGGAGTTATGGATTTGGCAATGTCACCGCAACCACAACTGTGATGAAGGAATGTCTCACAAGACTCCAAGCCAATGCTTCTATGGATTGCTTCACACTTGCAATGTGGAGTTGATGAAGCTTCAAATGGTGCTATAATGGAGTGTTGGGATGCTACTTGAGAGTGAAGTGAAGAGGAAAAAATGCTAAGAGAATGTGAATTTTTTGTTTAAAGATTGAAATGAGATGAGAATGGATGTTTTTGAAGGTGGGATGGGGAGAATTTTCCATTTTCGGGGTCGGTTGGTCGAAGAGGGACATTACAATTCATCCCCGATCGAGAGTGTAATGCCTCTTCCAACTTCAGATGTAAGAATCCGTTAGGGATGATAACATGCCACACAAACATTTGTGTGTCCCATGTGCATCCCCAACAAATATTCTCTCACCGACACAAAGGACATATGCCAAGTGGATGGAAGACAATTAGGTGATGTGGAATTTTTCCTTCAAATTTGATTTTCTAAGGTGAGGGTGTGTGAAAAGGGAATTTGCATAAGGGGTGCAAATTCAATATTATACATTTTCCCCCACTTTAGCAAGCATGAATACTGATGAGTGCTTCGGTAAAGTAGATTGAAGAGATAGAAGGTTTAGAAATTTATACCTAACCGTTGAGGAAGCATACCACAATCTGGCGAGCTCGAAAGCACAGGAAAGAAGAAGGAATCCACATGTACTCTTCTTGAGGAGCTTCAAACAAAAGACTCCATAGCCCCACAAAACTATGAAGCTACACAAAGTATACCGAATGCCCTCAAACCAACAATGGACAAATCTTACAAGATGAAAGTGTCTCACAGGCCCACAGACCTGCAAGGAGGCAACCCCCAAGATCTCTCACATGAAGGAAGTCCTATGAAGCAAGCGCCTTCTAGGCCCATAGACCTGCAAGGAGGCGACCCCCAAGATCTCTCACATGGAGGAATCCTTGAGAAGAAAGCACCTTATAGGCCTGTAGATCTGCAAGGAGGCATCCCCCAAGATCTCTCACATGGAGGAAGCCCTGAGAAGAAAGCACCTTACAGGCCCACATACCTGCAAGGAGGCATCCCCCAAGATCTCTCACATGGAGGAAGCCCTGAGAAGCAAGCACCTTATAGTCTCACAGACCTGTAAGGAGGTGTCCCCCAAGATCTCTCACATGGAGGAAGCTTGATGAAAGGGGGATCCGCAGAGTTAGAAAGTGGCTTCATAGGTGCACCTGTGAAGCAACATGTTAATCTGCAGATAGAACATGTCAGGAAACACAAAGCATCCACATAGGAAATCAAGCAGACAGTCACGCAGACCATCAACAAATTGGAAGGTTTTCAAAGGGGTCCCTCGGGAACCCAACTTGAAGAGGGGTCCACTTAAGGGACACACTATTTGAAAGTGCAAAAAAGATCGATTCATCATCAAGGAATCCTTTTGAAAGATGTTAACTTCATCAAAGAATTTGAAAGAAAGAAAATTCCCCCTTGTGAGGGGAAGGTCAAAGTTGCTCCCACCTCGGAGAAAAGTTTTCAAGTTATTTCTTTACGAACCCATGATGAAGGAAACACATTCTGTTAGGGGTCCAAGTTGCAAATGCAATTCTTGAAATTTTTTGTGAAGATTCTCAAGAAAAGATTCATTGACAACAAATGAATTTTCTGAAAATTGAAGTATCATAGAAATGGCGTTATCACACACATGAGGGGCAACTCAAGAAAAGAAGAGAGAAAGATAAGAAAAGAGAAAAAGAGAAATAATCACAAATATAGGACATAGATGGATCTTAATTCATGGGGTTAGATATGCTCATGCTTATATAATTAATAGGTAGCCATGGTGCAAGGCGAAAAATCATCAATCCCCACTAGATCAGTAAGAATGCACAAAAAAAGAGTGAATTTTTTTTTGGGTCAACATGGAAGGGAAGCTTAATGCCCCCAACACTTTGCATCATCCCCAATTTTTTGAAAATCAAACACAAATAGAAGAAGGTTCATGACACAAAAACCACTCTTGTATCCAAGAACCAACAAGGGTGACAAGGGTCATCTAGGAACACATAACACAAATATGAGGGAACACATTACAACACACACACACTTCTAATCTAAAGATAAAGAAGAGGCCTCTCCCTAACACTCATCAACCAAGAGGTCATTCACTTCCCAATCAAGATCATTATAAGGGGAAGGAAGATGAGCTTGTAGTGGTGGAATATTAAGGGGAGGTGCTTTGAACCTCCTGCAACAAGGGCCAAGGAAGAATCCCCCATAAGATCTTCGCTAGGCTCTTGTGGAGCTATGGTCAATGATTTTGCAAAGATCACCAATAAGGCCAGAAATTCATCCAAAGAGTTGAACATGCACTTCACATGAGTGCCATGTCATACCTCAATAGACAGAGAGGATTGTGCCTGAGATTCACCGCTAGGCTCACTGAGCGATTTAGGGGTGGTGACAAACTTAGGGGAAGCAGGAACTTGTTCCGTCACTAGGATAGAACAAGCTAGTGCAAGACCACCCTTTGGACAAGGTGGACTCCTCTTATGCTCTTCGTTACTGGAAGGTCCAACCTCCACCTTATGATTCATCGGTGGATGTGAGCTTCCCACAGACAAGGCAAGAGGCACAAAAGGAGAGGAGGAGGAGAAAACCATGATAGATACCACCGAAGTATTCGACATATCAATGAGTTTCAGGAATGGAGGGATGTATGGAAGGGACATCAATAAGGGCGACTTGACTAAAAGAGAAATGAACACCTGCACCCTTTTGGAGGCAGGCACACCACAATAGGAGCTAGAAGCGAGACTAAGCTCAGTTGAATGGAAGCAGATGGGAGGAGAGAGGAGGACACAATGGGAGGCCCTGAAGTAGGGGTCATCGTATTCTCTTCCTTTCTCAACAAAGTGGCCTGCTCAACTGCTAGAGCCTATGACCGATGGTTGCGCTCATGTGCAAGGCCATTTTTGCAACTCTTTGAGCTAGAGGTCGAGAGTTGCAAAGGGACATAAGGCTCCTGCTTAGCCATAGGAGTGTCCACTACAACCATTTTTGATGGGGGGACAAGTTCCTGAAAAAGAGTAGGAGGAGCAGGTTGAGAAACAACGGGGGGAGTCGTTGGAAGTGGGCCTCTTCCCATTTACTGCTTTTGGAGTAGGAGTGGTGGGAAGCCGTGGAGGTCGAGACATAGAAGATTCCCCATGGGGACCCTTTTGTTGAACATCCAAAATACTAAGAGGGGGGTGAATCAGTATTCCACAAATTGATAATAAAACCCACTTAACCATTATCACAATTTTGACTGAATCAACAAGAGAGAACATAGAAACAAGACAATGCAATCATACACATGAACACCAAGATTTTTACATGGAAAATCCAGAATGGGAAAAACCACGATGAGGTTTAACTCAGAATATATTATATTCAGATACAAAATATTACGAGGCTCACAGCCAGGACTCACTATCCTTAAAATGCTCACAACCTGAGTACAAAAGATGGCTCACTACTAAGATACAATGATGGTGGCTCACTGCCAAAATAATGAACTGATGGGATATACCTTCAATGTGCAGGGTTCAGTTCCATTGAAGCTCAAAATATAAAGTACTGCATCACTCAAAAAAATTGTATTATTGATAAAGCATTTAGGCTATGATCTTCTCCTTCATTCACATTCACTTCTCGCTTGCTTGTTCATACACCCACATATTTCTCTCTTTCCACTCACCCTTGTTTTCACTTGCTTCTATCTTCTATATATACAAGTATGTCTTATTCATCAATTAGGTCAACCTAATTGGGTAAACACAAAATAATAAAAAAACTTTCTTCGTTGGCACCATATTAGATTTGATCATTTTATCCATGTAGTGCATTATGCCAAGTCGACTATTAGTCTTCATAATATATTGCATTCATTGAGTCGACCAAGACTAAACGATAATTATCCAAACCGACAAGTAATCCTAAACGCAAACACCTTTTGGATCTGAGAACACACTAATTTCCCATCATAATATAATTAAAGAGACTATCAACAAAACCACAGTAAAAGAATGTTCACCTTAGTAAAATGCGAAGTCTCCCACACAATATACCTCACATAAAAAAATAGTAGGATACAGAGTTAAACTTTGTCAGAGATAAATTTATGTTCATAGCAAAAGACATCTCAAGATCCAAGATATAGCTATCCAAATGAGTCAATAAAACATGGTTAAGAGATCAGAGTCATATCAAATCTTGTGATGAGTTCTAGACTCAAATACCAACATACTGATCCATCACAAAGGAGTATTACTGACAGAGAACAACTTCTAGTAAACCAAGCAAAATTCTCATACAGTTATCATCATGTAGTTATTACCATGTTGACATCAATGAAAACATAGGAACAACCAACACAAACATCCATACTTCATGCTCATGTTGCAAATCTTCCAAAAATCCCCCCTTTGGCATTGATGGCAACATGCATGATAAAAAAATTTCAACTATACCGCACTAAATGTTCTAATTACTCCCCCTATCAAAATTGTTTTTCACAAAAACTTTTTCGTCTGAATCTTTCTCACTCCATCTCTTTATCTCTCCCCCTTTGACATCAATGAAAAAGGAAGGGGCCTGGTATAAATGTACATATGCTTCAATAAGTAATAAAAAAGATATGAACACTGAATTGACCTTAAGAAGAACCTCTGAGACTCTCTAGGATAGCCTTCCATGATGCTTTACCTTCTTCCCATGAACTTTTTGTACTGACTAGAGTCTAGTAAAATAGCTCAATTTTAGTTAGAGACTCTATACCATATGTTAAGGTATTGGGATTAAGATTGATCTATGATAATTCACCAATACAACCAAGAGCACAAGAAATAGAAGTATTTCTAAGTTTAATCATACCTCTGAGTTCCACAAACTTCTTGATAACATATGTCCTTCAACCTTGTAGACAAAATTTTTTGTCCAGAAGCTACACAATGTAGGACCACTTCTGATTATCTTTACCTTTTGCTAATTTGTATGTATCTGTCTAAGTGCTCAGTTGAGACTCACTCATCCTTATCTCATTTATCATATTCAATGTATTTCCAGACCAATCTAGACAAAAGGAAAGTAGTTCATGTACCTCTTTTTCATAAATTTGTACGCTCTCCAATTCCTTCATTACTCGATCATGTGCATTCACACATTTTTCTTTTATATCATTCAAAATTCCTTCATCAGACCTAATTCCAACATACATTTCAAGTCCGAAGATGTAGACTTTCAAAGAATTAATCATGCCACATATATTCTCCACAACAAAAATAGATAAATCAAAATTAGCATCAGGAATAACCTTATACAAATATTCCAGAGCTGTATGAATATTCATTCTTTCATGCTCATGTTCAAGCTTACTTTCTTTTGCACCTTCTAGCTTCACTGCACTATTCCTCTTCTTCCCTATTCCGGTCACGCTACCGAAGGTACTTTCTTCATTGAGATGCTTAGGGCTTTCCAAGAGAATTTTAGCATATATATCAATTTTAGCCTCTAACATGGAATCCTAGACCTTTTGTTCATCCTCATCTGAAATGTTCCAAAGAATGCAACAAGGGAAGATTCTTGTACATCCAAACTACCAAGATTTATCATGAAGTTCCTGATTTGATAAGAAATAGGATTTGAATTTGACCATTCTAACCTTCCTATTACCAATAACTCTATGAAAAAATAGAAGAGTAGACAAACAACCAAATTGCCATACTAAAAATTATTCTTTTTACTCTTCTTTGCCTCCTTTAAATTCTTCAAAATATGTATGCGAAGTAGTTCACAGAAGTCATATTTCATACCTCTTATTACCATATCAACAACAATATTCACCATAGCAGTAGAAACTGTAGAGTCATTGTTAGGGATACAAACTTTATGACCAATGATCATAGCAACATACCATATTACCGGATCAACAATTGATCTCAAACCAATATTTTTCCTTTAGAACCTGCACCTATAACCTCAATTATTTCTTTCTCATTCATAGTCTTTAGTTTAAGAACTGGTCCTAAGGAACATAAACCATTTACATCTCTAATTTCTTCTCTGGTGACTAGATGTACTTCATCAATCCACAAAGATTCATCATGAATTCTACTCAATACCATCTGAATATACTTCTTCTCAAATTCAAACAAAGGAACTTTCCTCCAAACATCCAACATTTTCTCGACTAATACTTTATAGGCATCATGATTCTCTTTCAATTCATTTTCCCAAAGCATATTCAACTAAACTGACGACATTTCTTCCATCTTACTATAAATAAATGCATAGATATCTTGTGTAGGAAACAATCTCAGAGGGATGCAAGAGAATGCACCAATAGATTCTTTTGACACATTCCTCATATATCTCTTCAACCTATCTTTATCCGCACAATTCACAATCTTTGAATTATCCATCAATAAAAGTAAAAGATTGTGCAAATAGGAATACCTTTGAAAATGTCAACCAAGAAATGTATAGACGTCCTATTTCCGAAGCTCACTTCAAATTCATCTGTTACATTATTCAAATTTTGAAAATTTGAAATCTCTTTTAAAATTCCTTTGCACACTTCTACGAAAATACATAGGCCTTTAATTTTATCTAAACTTATTCCTTTCATTCCAAATGATTTTGCAATAAACAATTCAACTTATAGGTAGATTGCCTCAAAAATTGTGTATGCCTTCATTCTTTCAAATTCAGCAAACCTCATTCTTCACACATGAAACTGATAAAATACCTTAATCTTGTTAATACTTCTATCATGATATGATACAATTACCAATAAGGGGGTTTATTAAAATTTCTGATGATTGCTCCCCCTTAGCTACTACTTTTATTTAGATATTGACAAGAGTATATGTACTGAAGGTCGACACAGATAAGACCGATGATTCCTTTCTCCAAATTCTTTCCATTTCCATTCTTGCCTTTCTCGGATCAAAGGTTTGATCATTATTCTTCACCAGATAGATGTTCCTCTTTCTTCCACCATTACTACCAAGATGTTATGGTTTTCTACACTTATAGTAGGTAACATTCTTCTTTCCATTTTCCTCTTTATCCAACATACTATCTTTATATGCATTCTTCTTTCCCTTAGAATGATTACTTTTGCAGTCCTTTGCCTTATGACCGAATTTCTTGTAAGAGTGACAAATACCATTGAAATATAAATACCTTTTTGCATCATGTCATTTGATATGAGTTTTTCTAAAATTTCTTCTTCACTCCTTGACTTGTCTATCTTTGTACCACATCTTTTTACCAATGAATTTCTTTGCTTTAGAACTCTGACCTTTTTCAAACCCTAAACCACTCTTATCCATTTCTGGTCTTTAAGAGGTAATCAATTCATCAAGCATCATTGAGCTTATCTTAAAATTATCTTCAAAACTCTTTGCCCTTTCTAGATTAGATCTCAATATTTATGCTTCTAATTCAAGCTTTGCATATTCATCCATCTTCTTTTGAATTTCAAGTTCCTGACATTTTTTAATTATTTTCTTCTCATCCAATTGTTCTAGCAGGCTAGTGATAATTTCTTCTCCTTTAGTCAACAAATCAAATGCAACCAAACTTGTACTTTGTAGCTTTTCAATATGCTCATTTAATTTAATCAAATCGTCCTTCAAGACGTCCATTTCTTTTGAAAATTCGGTAGGGACTATTTTCGAAGGAAAAAATTTCTTATGTTCAAATTCTGGGACCTTCCTCAAGCTGTTAGGCTTCTTCCAAGGAACCAAGCTCTGATACCAATTGTTGAACATTCAAAATACTAAGAAGGGGGTGAATCAGTATTTTAAAACCAATAGTAAAATCCACTTAACCATTATCATAATTTTGACTGAATCAACAAGAGAGAACATAGAAACAAGACAATGCAATCATACACATGAACACCATAATTTTTACGTGGAAAACTTAGAATGGGAAAAACCACGATGAGGGTTAACTCAAAATATATTATATTCATATACAAATATTATGGGGCTCATTGCTAGGACTCACTGTCCTTAAAAGACTCATATCCTGAGTACAAAAGATGGCTCACTACCAAGATACAATGATGGTGGCTCACTGCCAAAATAATGAACTGATGGAATACACCTTCAATGTGCAGGATTACAGTTCCACTGAAGCTCATAATATAAAGTACTACATCAATCAAAAAATCTGTATTACTGATAAATTATTTAGGCTTTGATCTTCTCCTTCATTCACATTCACTTCTTGCTTGCTTGTTCATACACCCACATATCTCTCTCTTTCCACTCACCCTTGTTTTCACTTGCTTCTATCTTCTATATATACAAGTATGTATTATTCATCAATTAAGTCAACCTAATTGGATAAACACAAAATAATCAAAAACCTTTCTTCGTTGGCACCATATAAGATTTGATCATTTTATCCATGTAGTGCATTATGCCAAGTCAACTATTAGTCTTCATAATATATTGCATTCACTGAGTCAACCAAGACTAAACCACAATTCTCCAAACAAACAAGTAATCCTCAAAGCAAACACCTTTTGGATCTGAGAACACACTAATTTCCCATCATACTACCAGTAAAGAGACTATAAAAAAAAACACAGTATAAGAATGTTCACCTTAGTAAAATGTGAATTCTCCCACACAGTATACCTCATATAGAAAAATAGTAGGATACAGAGTTAAACTCTATTAGGGATAAATTTATGTTCATAGTAAAATATGTCTCAAGATCCAAGATATAGATATCCAAATGAGTCAATAAAACATGGTTAAGAGATCATAGTCATATCAGATCTTGTGATGAGTTTCAGACTCAAATACCAACATACTGATCCATTACAAAGGAGTATTACTGACAGAGAACAACTTCTGGTAAACCAAGCAAACTTGTCATACAATTATCACCATGTAGTTATTACCATGTTGACATCAATGAAAACATAGGAACAACCAACATAAACATGCATACTTCATGCTCATGTTGCAAAGCTTTTAACACCTTTCTTCTGCCATATCGAATGGGCCTAGGCTCTGTAGGCAAAACAAGAAGCTAAAACGTAGGACACTTGGGCTTTCACCAAGCGAGCACCATAGGATTCTCTCACAACTGCGGAATAGAATCTGATGGCACCACATCAGGATGAGAGGAAGCATCAAGCTGGATAGCAAAAGAGGAGGAAGAGGAATCTCAAGAGCACTTCTCTCCTTCCCTTCTATGTGCCTTGGTAGCATCACTATCATCTTTCAAACATGCCCTATGTGAAACAACATAAGGTGATGGATGGTATCTCACTCTAGGTGTTAAGCACCCTTTCTTGTACTTTTGATAAGCCTGATACAAGAGGTCCATCCTAGATGGGAGAGGACCAATGGGTGTCAACCAAAAGTGGTCTAAGGAATAGCCACCACGCTCAACTGGTGGTCTATAACCAGTGTCGTGGATTACATGCACAGAACCCTCATGTATAAAATTAAAACACTTATGCACAATTAAGGGAACTGCATTCATAGCTACTAGCCAGGGGATACCCAGCTTCACTCTAAAGAGTTCAGACCCCGAGATTATGTCAAACAACAAGTTTATGGATTTTGGTCCGACAAGGACTGACAAAATGATACTACCAAGACGAGGTGCAAATAGTCTGTTGTGCATACAGATGGTGCTTATAGGTGCATCATACCCATCTTTATGCAAAAAGTTAATTAACATGATCTTCTCAGTTATGATATTCACCTGATACGTCGGGTCAACGAGAATACTTGCTACAATGTTTTCATTGATTCACACAGGGATATAAAGAGGGGACTGTTCTCTATTGAAACCCATCGGTAGGTCCTGCAAGGTGAAGGTTATACTTGGAATATTACTCATAGGTTGTGCAGAGGGGATAGATTGATGCAAAAAAGATTCCATCACGCACATTAAATGACCCTCTCACAAAGCCCCCAAAAGGTTTACGATTAAATCGTGACCCAATTAAGGCTTCGTAACACAACACCTACAAAAACTTCCAACTATGCCTACTAGGGGTTGCAGGTTAGGTTGTAAGGCGAATAAATCACAACACTCACACCTACAACGCTCCTAAAACATGAGGAAATGAGCTTTTAGAATTGTCAGATGAAACCAAAATGGTTCACATCGGGTTCACCAAAAATATAAGAGAGGGGGACCAACCACATCAAGGCTCCAGGTCACAAAGAGTCTAGAGCAGAGGGCTGCCCTAACTTACCTCACTCTAAAAGATTTCTTGGGATAAAGATCAAGAATAATGAGCACTATAACGTACTTCTATCACTCTGTAGACCCTGAACTTAGGTTTGGGCTAGGCGAGCTAGTTTTTGGAGTCGGTACTATCTCAAACAAATCTCTGTTTGAGGATGCCAACATAGTTCTGGGATGACATCATGATGCGTCAAGGAATCTCTTAGGCGTGCTAATGTCTATACGGTCAGAAAATGGTAAACAAAGTATAAACTACTTAAAAACTAACTGATAGCCTATCAAGTTGGTTTTGAAGGTAAAAACATAATGATAAAGTATGAGAAATAGAGATGAAGATGATAAAGTAAATAAATGAAAGCTAGGGTGCAAAAGTGCCTGTTCGCCAGCTAGCTCCAAAACACATGTTTACCTACACACAAGAAAGAGGGGGAAATTTTTGGGGCTGTATAGGGGCCCACGTTAGTCAAACCCCCATTTTGGTGTTTTCACCTCCATGGATAACCAGAAAGCAATGGAGTAGAAATATGCGATAAAGGAAAGAAGAGAGAAAACAAAAACACTAGAAATAGTATTATGCTACTCCTATAAAATCAAAAAGGAGAGGAGTGAAAAATTACCACCTCCACCCAAAAGCTCACTAGCCAATGGAGGAGTTATGGACTTGGCAATTTCACCGCAGCCACAACTGTGATGAAGGAAGGTCTCGCAAGACTCCAAGCCCACGCTTCTATGGCTTGCTTCACACTTGTAATGTGGAGTTGATGAAGCTTCAAATGCTTCTGTAATGGAGTGTTGAGATGCTACTTGAGAGTGAAGTGAAGTGGAAAAAATGCTAAGAGAATGTGAATCTGTTGCTTAGAGATTGAAATGAGATGAGAATGGATGTTTTTGAAGGTGGGATAGGGAGAATCTACCATTTTCGAGGTCAATTGGTCGAAGAGGGATGTTACAATTCATCCCCAATCGGGAGTGTAATGCCTCTACCAAATTCAGCCACATGAATCCATCGGGGACGTCTGTGCACCGCGCGTGCGTCCCCGACAAATATTCTCTCACCGACACAAAGGAAAAAGTGGATGGAAGGAATTTGGGTGATGTGGAATTTTCCCTTTGGATTTGATTTTCTAAGGTGAGGGTGCGTGAAAGGGGAATTTGTGGAAGGGGTGCAAATTTGATCCTATATGGTATCAGTGCTTGGTTCCTTGATGAAGAGATTAACCACTTGAGGAAGGTCCAAGATGGCTAGAAAGATGGTCTTTGATTATTTGAGGTTTGATGGAAATAATAATGGTATATGGAAAGTTTTTATGGAAGAATATCTAGAGTATTATGGATATGATGTGGAGAAAGCTTACAAAAATCCTTACACTCCTCTTGCTAATGGTTTGAGTACACCTGAAGAAAGAAAATTACATGAAGTGAACAATAAGGTGAAGTTCATCTTGAAGAATAGTCTGGTACATTTTGAGTTGTTTAAGGTTCAGAATTTGAAGACAACTATAAGGAAGCCTGGGATGCTTTAGAAAGAGAACATGATGGTGATGAAAGAATTAAAGAGGAAAAATTACAGAATTTGGAGACACAGTTTGATCTTATACATATGTCCAAAGATGAAAATGTTAAAGCTTATGTATAGAGATTGGATGAGGTAGTGGCTGGAATGCTATCTCTTAGTGCGACTATAGATGAAACCAAGATTGTAAAGAAGATCCTCGAAACTCTTCCTGATGTTTACAATGAGAAGGTGAGTGCTATTGAGCAAACTGTAGATTATAAGACTTGTACTAAGGATCCGCTGTTAGGATTTTTGACATCTTATGAAATGAGGAAGCTGAGTCTAAGAAATGAAGGCAAATGATAAACTACTTTTAAAGCTACAAAAGTTGAGGATCCGGATGAAGAGAACTTTGATGAAATAGAAGTTAAATTTATAAGAAGAATGAGAAAAGGTTTTGATAAGTATGAAGGTAAGTTTCCCTTTAAATGCTTTAGTTGTGGAGAAATAGGTCATTATGCTGCAAAGTGTCCGAAAAGAGAAAAAAGGAATAAAGAAAGATATGAGAAAGAAAAGAAAGGAAAGAAGATTAACAAAGCTTACTATGTGAATGAGAATGTGTTGGGTCTCAAAAATGCAGGTTTGAACTACAAGAGGTTGCCAAGGTCTCACAACGCTTTTGGCCAATGTACAAGGCCAATTGATGTAATTGTACCTTCTACTCTTCAGGTTCTGCTAGACCTAGGAGGGTGTACCTATATGAATGATGCAGATTTTGAAATGTATTTCTTGTTGAAAAAATCTACCCATAATGGAAAATGGAAGTAGATAGACAAAATCACTATAGCTACTCCTACTCCTACTGCACAAAAGAAAGGATTTGAATAAGTTTTTTGATATGAAAGTTTATCTCTAGGTTGAGGCAAATCAGTGCTTTCTATCCACATGGGCAATGGAGTAAAAAATAATGAATTATGTGTGTTTCCTTCTCTGGCTTAACTCTAGTTGTTAGGCACTTTGAAAATTCTATGACCGACATAAAACCTCAGTAAATTTATCACTTGCATAAATTATGCTGGGATGTTTCTCTTATCAGGTTCTACTTCAACAATCCAAAAGAAATCCTTAATTCACTGTGATTTATTAAAAGATTTTAATTCTGACTTGTAGACACCAGTTAATTAAATCACACAAAATGAGAGTGCATTTTGATAAATCAGAGATATACTTGATATGCTGATTTAAATGATTAAAAGACCTCAAGTTGGAGACAACCAAAATAAAGAATATGAATTTTATACATCACAACAACTAAACACTAGAAAGAAAATCACCAATTAAAATTCATTATCTCCATTGATCTGTTTCAAGAAGGTCTGCCATTGTTTATGTTCCCAGTTTCAGAAATCTATCTCCTCCTCCCCCCCTTTGCAACTGATTTTACAAAGTATTTATACAATTCATACCAAGGGTCATAACCCTTCACATGACTAGTAAAACTATTTCAATTCTCTGACATAAATTTAAAATATTTAATTGGGTTGCCTTTTGGAAAATTAAATATTTTAACATTAGATGAGCTTTTATTTTACTTTATAACTTAACCACTCTTTAAATTTTGCTTCCCCGTGGCTTTTGTTGTATTTACTACTCTATCGCGGTCAACCTATTGACTGACTATGGTATAGCAGTCTTTGACCTTGACTGTCTTCTCTTCCTCCACCGTGCTACCGCACCCTTTGTTCTGCTCACCTGCGGTATAGCGGTGACTACCAATAATTGTTACCTCTGCCTTTACCGCTTTCTTACCGCATTACCGTAGTCTATACTTCTGTCATCGGCAGTACCACGGTGTTAGGCACTTACTGTTTTTCCATTGTCTATCTCTTTCATCGTGCTATCGCGGTCACTGGCCTAACTGCCAGCGGTACCACAGTAGCCGCTTCGTTGTTTACCTCCTGTTCACTTCCTTACCATAGGTTACCAACTTTTTCGGCTACGGTACTGCGGTATCTCCTTGCCAACCGCTCCTTGACTGCTACTGCCATACCATGGTGACTGTGTTGACTATGCATGGTTGCACGATAACTGATCTGTCCACCTCCATCCTTGCTGACTGTTTACTGCACCACCGTGGTCATTTTGATGACTGCCTGCAGTGTAGTGATAAGGGTTTCCTTGACTGCTTCAAACGGCTATTGCTATACCGCGAGCCCCTTTGTGGGAGGCCGTGGTAAAGCGGTAGTATATAATGGCTTATAAAGATTTAAAGGTGGTAGCGGTATAGGGTAACTTCGACATTTCAACAACATGGAGGGAAAAAATGAATATTTATAAAGAGATAGTGAAATATGTGAGTTGAAATGGGAATAAAAACCTTAGGGTTTCAAGGATTTTTATGAAAGATTATGGGAAAACCTTAGGTTTTTAACTGAAAATTTTGGGTTCTAACAGAATGCTAGTATTTCAAATGAAGATTCAGAATATGAAGATCTAGATGAAAAGGAATGCTTGTTCTTGGCAATTAAGGATGAACCTACTTCTACTAATTCAAAAAAATAGGTAAAGGAAAGCCCTCCGAAGAAGAAGGAGAAAAATGAAGGTATAGTTATCTTTGCTCTACATGCTAAACAAGAAAAGAATTTTTGAGTAGTTGATATTGTTTGTTTACATCACATGACTAGTGATAAGAGAAAGTTTTTTAAGCTTGAGAAATACGATGGAGGCTTGGTTATGTTTGGAGATGATATTGGTGCTAAAGTTTGTGGGATAGGTTCAGTAAGTTTTGATGGCAAGCATCATACTGACGATGTTTACTATGTTGAGGGATTAAGGCATAATTTGTTGAGTGTTGATCAGATGTGCAGAAAAGTATATGATCTTGTGTTTAAGGATGAGAAATGTGAGATCCAGAAAGGATTCAAAACATTGATTGCTACATGAAAGAAATATGAAGGGAATATTTATCAACTTAAGGGTGTTGATGGATGATACTTTATGACTCAGATAAATGACAATTGGTTATGGAATAGGAGAATGTGTCACATGAATTTTGATAACTTGGAAAATATTAGTGCTATTCAGGCTATGAGATATTTACCAAGAATTAGAAAGCCTATTAATGATATTTGTAGGAATTGTCAGTTTGGGAAGCAATCAAGAAATCATTACAGATCAAAGGAACAATCTACTACCAAACTAATAGATTTAGTTCATACAAATCTCTGTGGTCCTATGAGAGTGAAAAGTCTACTTGGTGAAAGGTACTTTATGCTTTTGATTGATGATTATTCTAGATATACATGGGTTACATTTCTTAGAGAGAAATTAGATGCATTAGATAGATTCAAGGAATTCAAGGCTATGGTTGAAAATGAAGTGAATTTGAGGATAAAATGCTTGAGATCTGATAGAGGTGGAGAATTCACCTCCCATGAGTTCAATATGTTTTGTGAAGTGCATGAAATAAAGAGACAGTTATTTGCCCCGAGAACTCCTCAACAGAATGGAGTTGTTGAGAGAAAAAATAGAGCAGTTCAAGATGTTGCTAGGTCAATGATTATTGAAGCTGGATTGCCAAAAGTTTACTGGAAATAATCTATTCATATTGTTGTTTATGTATTCAATCGATTTCAAGCAAGAAAAAACAATACAAAGACTCCCTATGAGCTATGGCATGAAAGAATTCCTATAGTTAAATATTTCAAGGTATTTAGAAGCAAATGCTATATCAGAAGAGATGAAGAAACTTTGGGTAAGTTTGATGAAAGAAGTGATGAAGGCATATTTCTTGGGTACTCTACTAAAAGCAAGGCATACGAATTTTTCAACAAAAGTGAGAAAAATTATAGAGAGATCGAAGGTGAAGGTTGATGAGACAAAGAAGAATTCTATTGATATTGATGGATATGTGTCTGATGAACATGATTGTGCAAGAATAGAAAAAATTATGGAAAAATAAGACAAAGATGAGCAAGAGAAGCAGGACGAACAAGATGAAAGAGAAGAAGATGCTCTGATGATGTCCCATAGGACATTGAAATATGTAGAGAGGAATCATTCAGAAAATTAGACTATTGGAGAAGACAAAAGGCATGTTAACCAGAAGCAAAGCTGCTACTGAAGTAAATTTGTGTTTATTCTCTGAGATTGAGCCGACGATAGTAAGTGAAGCATGTAAAGATGAACATTGGAAGGAAGCAATGAAAGAAATTTTGCAGATTGAGAAGAATCAAACTTGGGAATTGGTCCCAAGACCGGCAGACAAAAATATCATTGGATCAAAATGGGTATTTAGAAATAACTTGAATGAGAATGGAGAAGTTGTCAAAAACAAAGCAAGGCTTGTGTGTAAAGGCTACTCACAAGTAGAAGGTATAGAATCTCAGGAGACTTTTTCTCCGGTAACAAGAATGGAAGCTATAAGGATGTTCTTGGCATTGGATGCTTATAAAGATTTCAAAGTCTATTAGATGGATATCAAGTCAAAATTTCTGAATGGTGTGCTGGAAGAAGAAGTTTACATGGAACAATCGAAAGGATTTCAGTTAACAGATCAACTAGACATGGTGTGAAAATTGAAGAAAGATTTATATGGATTGAAGCAAGCTCCTAGAGCTTGTTATGCAAGGTTAGATAGGTATTTGATTCAACAAGGATTTAACAATGGTACAACAGACAATAATTTGTACTTTAAGACTGATAATGACAAATTCTTGATTGTAGTTGTATATGTTGATGATATTATTTTTGGAGGAAATGAAAATATGTTCAAGGTGTTTGCGAAAGAGATACAAAAATAATTTGAAATGTCTATGTTTAGGGAGATCAATTTATTTCTTGGGCTATAGATTAATCAAATAGAGAAATAATTTTTCATTTCATAGTCTAAGTATGTGAGAGAGATGTTGAAGAAGTTTGGGATGGATGGTTCCAAACCAGTATGTACTCATATGGTGACTAGTTGAAAATTGGGTAAAGATGATGATTCACCTAAGGTTGATCAGAGCAAGTATAGATCTATGATTGGAAGATTACTGTATTTGACTGCTACTAGACTGGATATTATGCATGTTGTTTGTCTTGTGGCTAGATTTCAAGAAGATCCGAAGGAAACATATTTTTTTGCTATTAAAATAATATTTAGATATTTGAATGACATTCTGGATTATGGATTGTGGTATCCTAAAGATACTGACTTTGCAGATGTAAATTGGGCTAGATGTATAGGTGACAAAAAAAGTACAAGCGGTGGTGCATTCTTTCTTGGATGTAGATTGGTGGCATGGTTGCATAAAAAGCAAGCTTCAGTCTCCTTATCTACTGCTGAAGTTGAATATATTACTGTTGCATATTGTTGTACACAAGTTATATGGATGAAATAGACATTGAAAGATATCATAGTGCTATATGATGATTCCATTTATATCTTTTGTGATAATACAAGTGTAGTTAACATTTTGAAGAATCCTGTGATGCACTCGAGGATGAAGCATATATCTATTAGATATCATTATTTGGGAGAAAAGGTCATGGAGAATGAAGTAAAACTTCAGTATGTTCCGACAAAGGATTAGATTACTGATATTTTCACGAAGGCTCTTCCTAAAGATACTTTTATGTATCTCCGAGAGAAGTTAGGGGTTATTTCCCCTCCTTTCATAAACTAAGATGCATATGTAGATATATCAGTTTGGTGGATTCATGGTTCTATCTTTTTGGATTGATATTTTGGTGGCTACCTCTTAGGGGAAGCAAGTAGTTTCAAGTGTTTTCATTGTGAGTATTTTTTTTTCATTTCAAAGGAAGATTCAATGAACATATATTTTTCCTTTTCCATTGATGTCAAAGGGGGAGAGAAAGCATGTGAAAAGGAGAGAAAGCTAATGAGAGAAAATAGGTAATGAGAAATATATTTCGAGGGGGAGAAGCAAAAGAAAAATCTTGAGAAGCATATTCAGAACTGGTATGGTGTCTTTGATGGTTTTTCACATCATGTGTTGCCATCAATGACAAAGGGGGGGATTGTTGCGAGAATGGAGAAAGGATTGAAGGTGTTGTCATCGATGTCAACTAGTCAACTGGTTATTTACTAGTTGTTTTTGGTTGTATATGTTGATGATATTGAAAAAAATGTATTAAAGAAAGTTTACGGGTATTTAGTTGTTGCTCTGGTATTTTCCCCTATGTTCATGTGGTTCAGATATGTTGGTCATGGTTGTTCAAGGTTGCTGTATCAAGATTTTTGGCTATTGATTCGTTGTGAAGTTTGAGTTGTGTTCACTACTTGTGAACTATATTTTTCTGTGTTTTGGTTCAGGTCCGAGAGAAATGTTGCTGGTCTAGATTTCTCTTTGATGAGAATTTTGACTTGCGGTTCTAGAGTTAAGATGTTTTGGTTGTATTGAATATATTTTTGGTTTCTATAAGTTTTGAGCTTAATTGTTCTGTGTTTTACACTGGTTTGGCTGACCTTGTGTTAAGAACTATCTTTGAAGTTGATGAAGCATGTTGGATCTATTTTGGGTCTCGGTACAGCGTGTGTTTGGGTTGCCCTCATTCTAATTCCACCCTAAGATGTTTGGCACCAACCTAATTTGTATTTGAAATTGGATGGCTGAATTTGGATATTTTTCAAGGTTGGAGATAGTATAAATATAAGATGAGCTAGTAATAAAAAATAAAGAAGATAAGTGAAAGAGTAGACATGAAATTGATGCAATTCAGAAAGTGTGTGTGAGATGTGTGTGGTAGATCAGTGTGAAGCTTAATGTTGAGTTACCGAATGCAGTGAGCAGAAGATGAACTCTATTATTCATGCAAGTTGATCAAGTGACAATGGTGGAATCCTTTGTTGTATTGGGATTGTAGTCTCTCTATAACAAGTCTTCTTTGTATCTCTGTGACAGTGAGCCCTCCGGGTTGTAGCCCTGTTGGACAATGAGTCCTTGTTTCAAGTAGTGAGCCTTATCTTAGGTAGTGAGCCTTGTTTTAGGAAATGAGCCTTCTTGTAATCAATTTTGATAGTCTCTATAGTGTTAGTTAATCCTCACCCTGGTTTTTCCCTCATTGGGTTTTCCACGTAAATCTAGTGTTATTGTGTTTATGTGTTGGATTTGAGTTTTTGTATTGGCATTTGATGATTAATCATTTAAGCAGTTTTAAGTATTAGTTCTCTTAATTGAATTAAAGGTTATA
Organism: Sequoiadendron giganteum; assembly: GCA_007115665.2. Lineage (NCBI taxonomy): Eukaryota > Viridiplantae > Streptophyta > Pinopsida > Cupressales > Cupressaceae > Sequoiadendron > Sequoiadendron giganteum. Next base: position 865,127,963 of record CM021101.1, read on the forward strand.
ATCCATGACAACTGATTCACCCCCCCTCTTAGTTGTCCTATTCAAAAATATTAACCAATTATAATACAATTTTTGACAGTATAGTGATTTGACTACTTTTGTTGACTGTATGGATAAAACCTGTTTTACAATTAGATATTAAGGCACTCCTATACACCTTGTTGAGAACAGGTGCCTCAACTTACGGCTTGGACCTCTAAAAAGACTTAGCAGAATTCATCATCTTTCTTAGCCTCTATTGCTCTACCATTGAGAGTCTTTCATAGAGGTGTGGTCTGTCGGTTTACCACTTTATCGTGGGCCTCTATTGGTATGTCCGCAGTTGAGCAGTGTCACCGCCATACCGCCAGAGTCTTCTTCCTAGGCTGGTGGTAGCCCAGTTGATAGGTGCAGTCAGTGTGAAGCTTTACCTCCTTACCGCGGGTGTGGTTCGACAATGGCACGATGACACGGTGAAGGGCGACGGTCAAATGGACAATTACCGCCTTACCACAGTAGTCGCTCAGTGGAGCCATGGTGGTTGTGGTAAATGGCTGACGGTCTGCGAAGAATGCTTACTGCCCTACCGTGATGGCCTTTTGGCCATGTTGTGGTGGCACAGTAAGCCATGGCGGTTGGTTAGGATAGTTACCTCCTTACTGCAGAGGCCTTGCAGTCGGGGCGCAGTAGCACAGTCGAAATAGGCGATCACCGCCATACCACAGGATGTCTCACAGGGCTCGACGGTGAAGCGGTAACAATAGAAGATGATCTAAAAAAGGCTTACCACCATACCACGAGGATGTTAAGATGGCCTCGCGGTTGGGCGGTGTCACCACCCTACCGTGGTAGATGCTTTGACTCGGAGAGGTGGCACGGTAAGAAAAGCTCGGAGCTCGGGTGGCTATTTTTGACCTATGGTCAAAGCAATAAGCAAATGGAAGGGCGACGCGTGCCAAGAGATCAATACCTAATTGGTCGAAGTTTGGAGCCATGAAAGCAGTAAATGCAAGATGCATTTCAGCTGGTGACATGATCTGATTAAGGCAAAGGAATTTAATGCCTGGGCGGCCCGATGTAGAGAAGATCGGTCAAAAGATCAGGTAACTTGATTGGGTGATCGATACATCATTAAGACATGCGGTTGGTTGGAATGTTAAATGTGATGTAAGACTTGTACAGTCAATTACATTATTGATATAAGTCAATCGAAGGGTGATGAGTAAGATATCATGACAATATAGAATGGTATTGTATTCATTGTATACTAGAAAAAGTATTGTAAGAGTGAGTGAATAAAAATAATACTATAGTCTGCTGCTGCTGTGAGCTAACTATCAAATTGAGTGAGGATTATAAGCTTTGTATGTAATTTATTTTTATTGTAATACAAAGTGTCTTCTCTTGGTGTGGTGGGTTTTTTCCCGAAAGGGTTTTCCCACGTAAATCTGGTGTTATCTATGATTGCTCATTTTTGTTATCTCTTTTACTCTATATGTGTCTATCTCAGTTGTTTTAAGAAGCTTTAAGACTGGTATTTTTGCACTCTCCTCTATTTTATTAGCATTAGGAAAGTGATTCCGCACCTCTGCTTTTCCTTTCAAGTGGTATCAGAGATTTTCCAGTTGTGTTATCCTTGTTAGTTAGGTTGGTTTTTTGTGCTAATATTGTTCTAGTGGGAGTATTGTAAAGTTAGAACTTAGTTCTGTCTGAGATGGCGAGTACATCAAGTAGAGTAGAGATTGAAAAATTCAATGGTGACAACTTTGAGTTATGGAAGCTCAAAATGGAAGACTTGCTTGTGGATAGAGACCTCTGGGTTGTTGTGTCTAGAACTATGCCACAAAGTATGAAGCAAGAAGATTGGGACCTTGCAGATAGAAAAGTGAGAGGTCTGATAAGACTTAGTCTGGTCGATTCTATAATCCTGAATGTCCATGAGGAGAAGTCTGCAACTTCATTATGGAAGAATATTAGTGATATTTATCAGGGAAAGTCTCTAGTAAATAAGTTATTCCTGAAGAAGAAGTTGTACTCCTTGAAGATGGAAGAAGGTGCATCTATTGTAGACCATTTGAACTCGTTTAACATGAGTGTTGCTCAGTTGGCATCTGTGTGTGTAAAGATTGAGGAGGAGGATCGTTGCATGCTCTTATTATGTTCGCTACCTGACACTTGGGATCATCTAGTGATGGCTATTGGAAGTATGACCACTACTTTCAAGATGCAAGATGTTGTTGCCTCACTATTGTGTGAAGAGATGTAGAGGAAGTCTTCAGAGATGGCTAAAGAGGCCCTTGCTGTTCGAGGTAGATCGAAGGAGAAAGGCAAGAAGAAGGACAAGAAGTCCAAATCTAAATCAGTAGGGAAGATCAAAGTCTCTTGGTAAAAAGTTCAAGGTGAAATGCTGGAACTGTGGGCAGCTTGGTCATATCCGAAAGGATTGTAAAGAGAAGAAGAAGAGAAATTCTTCAGACAATGACTCTTCTCAAAGTGATGCAGATGCCTTTATTGCAGCCTTGGCGACTCAAGCATCACATGATGTTTGGCTGGTTGACTTGGGGGTGCATCCTTCCACATGACGTCTCATGAAGAATGGTTCACTAAGTATGAGAAGTATGATGGTGGAAAGGTGTACCTGGCGAGTGATTCAACATTGCAAATTGTTGGCTGTGGAAGAGTCAAAATTTAGTTCCTTGATGGTAGAATCAAAGGGATTGGTGGCGCACTGCACATACTAGGTTTGGCTTGTAACTTACTTTCTGTCAGTAAGTTGAATGATGCTGGTGTGGAAGTTTATTTCTCAAGTAAAGGATTTAAGATGGCAAGAGTTGCAATGGTGTTGGCTAAAGGTGTACATACTGGCACTCTATACAAGCTGGATGCACATCCTGTTCAATGCAACAATGCCTCTGTAAAGTCAAGGAAAGTTGTTCTTGTGGAGAAAGATGAAGATCCTCCTTTGGCTACAAATGCTTTAGAGGTGTAACTCCTAGCAGAGAAGACCACGTTGTGGCATCATAGACTCGGTCACATAGGTGAGAAAGGTTTAAAAACCTTGAAAAATAAAAAACTTGTTAAAGGGCTTGATGATTGTAACCTTGAGTTTGATTTTTGCTAACACTGTATTTATGGAAAGTAACACTGTGTTTCATTTTATTTGAGTCCTCATAAATATTCTGGTGTACTGGATTATGTTCATTCTGATGTGTTTGGTCCAATTAATGTTCCTTTGTTATCGAAGTCTAGATATTATGTTTCTTTTATTGATGACTATTTGAGAAGGGCATTTATATACTTTCTTAAGAGTAAATCAGAAGTGTTCAGTCAGTTTAAATAATTTAAAACTTTGGTAGAGAACGAGGCTGGAAAGAAAATCAAATGCTTGAGGATGGATAATGGTGGTGAGTTTTGTTTTGCAGAATTCGAAAGATACTGCATAGACCATGGGATTAAAAGGCATAAAACTACACCTTATACTTCATAGCATAATGGAGTTGCTGAAAGGTTGAACAAAACGTTAATGGAGAGAGTGAGAAGTATGTTGACCAGTGCTAGTTTGGAACATAAGTTCTGGGTTGTGGGTTCATCATGTTACCTAGTAAATTGCTCACCTTGTTCTGCTCTAGTTGACAAGACACCTTTAGAAGCATGGTTTGGTAAGAAGCCCTCTCTTAGACATGTTCGTGTCTTTGGCTGTGAGGCATATGCATATGTGCCAAATGAGAAAAGATCAAAGTTGGAGAACAAGGTTGTTAAATGTATCTTCATGAGCTATGGGGTTGGTGTGAAGGGATTCAAGCTTTGGAATCCTGATACTGAGAAGGTTATGTTCAACAAAAGTGTAATATTTCATGAGCTGAAACCTTCAGCAGCTGATCCATAGCTCGAGGCAGCTAAAAGAGAAAAGAAGAATGATGTAGTTCAGATTCCTCAAACTCCAGAAAAAGAGGAACTACATAGTGTACTTGAGATTGAGGAGAGTTCAAGAAGCTCTGAGAGTTTTGAAGATGAAGAACCACAACCTTAGCCAGTAAGAAGGTCTACACATGAAAAATGACAACCTGATAGGTATGGTTTCTCTATGTTGTATTCAAACTATTCCTATGCCTTGATTATTAGCACTGATGAGCCTAGAACTATTAAAGAAGCTATTACCATGTCTGATTCAAATTCTTGGTTGGAAGCCATGAATGAAGAAATGGAATCATTGAAGAAAAATGAAACCTGGGATTTGGTACTTTTGCCTAAAGGGTAAGAGCCTATTGGTTGTAAATGGGTATTCAAGAAGAAGACTGGTCTAGATGGTAGTGCAGAAAAGTATAAGGCAAGGTTGGTTGCAAAGGGTTTTTCCTAGATACAGTTAATTGATTATGGAGAAATATATTCCCCTATAACAAAGCTGACATCTATCAGATTCTTGTTGTCATTGGCAGGAGCATATGACTTAAAAATTGAGCAAATGGATGTGAAGACAACGTTTCTCCATGGAGAGTTGGAAGAAGAGATTTATATGTCGCAGCCTGAGCAATTCATTGAAAAAGGTGAACAAAGTGTGGTTTGCAAATTAAAGAAATCTTTGTATGGTTTGAAGCAGTCTTCTAGAATGTGGTATCAAAAATTTGACACTTTTGTGTTGTCTATGGGATTTGTGAGATCAAAATCTAATCATTGTGTTTATTATAAATCTGAAAATGATCGTGTGCTTATTATTACCCTTTACGTCGATGATATGTTATTCATAGGAAATAGTAAGTCTATGATTTCTGATCTCAAATATCAGTTGTCTGCAAAGTTTGAAATGAAAGATCTAGGTGCAACAAGGTATATTCTGGGAATGGAGATAACCAGGGACAAAACAAGCAGAAAGATTTGGGTAAGTCAGAGTAAATATGTCAATATAGTTCTGGAGAGATTTAGAATGAATGATTGCAAGCGGCTAGTTGTTCCAGTTATGCAGGGAACAAAACTATCTGTTGAAGATTGTCCAAAGTCTGCTACTGAGATGGAGGACATGACTAGGGTACCTTATGCTAGTGATGTTGGTAGTTTAATGTACACAATGGTTTGTACAAGACCAGACATTTCCCAAGCAGTGGGAGTACTCAACTGTTTTATGGAAAATCTAGGAAGATCACATTGGGATGTTGTGAAGAGAGTGTTCAGATATTTAAAGGGGACTTCAAAATATGCTCTGTGTTACCATGGAAGTTTGGTTGCATCACAAAGAACACTCAACATTCAGGGATATGTGGATTCTGATTGGGCAGGGGACATTGACAATAGAAGATCCACCAGTGGATACACTTTCATGCTAAATGGTGGCGTAGTTAGTTGGATGACCAAGCGACAAGATGTAGTCACTTTATCCACTACAGAGGTTGAATACATGGCAGTAACACATGCCTGCAAAGAAGTAGTTTGGCTGAGTTGATTGTGCTCTGACATTGGTTACAATGCAGGGTAGATCACAATTTGCTGTGACAGTTAGAGTGCCATTTATTTGGCAAAGAACTCAACTTTCCATGTCAGGACAAAGCACATTGATGTGCAGTATCACTTTGTAAGGAACATGGTGGAAGATGGAAAGATTTGTCTGGAAAAGGTTGACACTTTGAAGAATGTTACAAATGCATTAACAAAACCACTAAGCATGAACAAGTTCAGATGGTGCATAGAATCAATCGGCCTTGGGGCCTATGATCATCAGTAATTTTTTTGAAGTCTAGAGGAAGCCAGGGAAGTCTTTGTCAAGTGGGAGCTTGTTGGGAATAGGTGCCTTAACTTTTGGCTTGGACCTCTGAAAAGACTTGGCAGAATTCATCATCTTTTTCAGCCTCTACCGCTGAGAGTCTTTCATAGAGGCGTGGTCTGGTGGTTAACTACTTTACCGTGGGCCTTTGTCGGTCTGTCTACGATTGAGCGATGTCACCACCATACTAAAAAGTCTTCTTCCTAGGCTGGTGGTAGCATGATTGATGGGCGCAGTTAGTGCGAAGCTTTACCTCCTTACCATGGGTGTGGTTCGGTGATGGTGCAGTGGCACGATGAAGGGTAGTGGTCAAGTGGATAGTTACCACCTTATCGCGGTAGTTGCTTTTGTGGAGCCGTGGTAGTCACTCAGTGGAGCCATGGTAGTCACTCAGTGGAACCACAGTAGCTGCGATAAACGATTGGCGATCTACAAAGAATGCTTACCACCCTACTGCGATGGCCTTTTGGCCATGTCACAGTGGTGCGATAAGCCATGGTGGTTGGTCAGGACGATTACCTCCTTGTCATAGAGGCCTTGCAGTCGGGGCATGGTAGCACGGTGGAGCCTGATGGTCAGCATAGGCAGTCATCGCCATACCGTGGGATGTCTCGCAGGGCTTGGCGGTGGCGCGGTAAGAATAGAAGATGAGCTGACAAGGGATTACCGCCATACCACGAGGATGTTAAGATGGCATTGCGGTTGGGCGGTGTCACCACCCTACCATGGTAGATGCTTTGATTTGGAGAGGTGGTGCGGTAAGAAAAGCTCAGAGCTCAAGTGGTTGTTTTTGACCTATGGTCAAAGAGATAAGCAAATGGAAGGGCGACGGGTGGCAAGAGATCAATACCTGATTGGTCAAAGTCTGGAGTGGTGAAAGCAGTAAATGTAAGACGTGTTTCGGCTGGTGACAAGATTCGATTAAGGCAAAGGAATTTAATTCCTAGGTGGCCCGATGCAGAGAAGATCGGTCAAAAGATCAGGTAACTTGATTGGGTGATCGATACATCATTAAGACATGTGATTGGTTGGAATGTTAAATGCGATGTAAGACTTGTACAATCAATTAAATTATTGATATAAGTCAATCAAAGGGTGACGAGTAAGATAGCATGAAAATATAGAATGGTATTGTATTCATTGTATACTAGCAAAAGTATTGTAACAGTGAGTGAATAAAAAGAATACTGTAGTCTGCTGCTGTTGTGAGCTAACTATTAGATTGAGTGAGGACTGTAAGATTTGTATGTAATTTATTTTTACTGTAATACAAAGTGCCTTCTCTTGGTGTGGTGGGTTTTTTATCGAAAGGGTTTTCCCATGTAAATCTGGTGTTATCTATGATTTCTCATTTTTGTTATCTCTTTTACTCTGTATGTGTCTATCTCAGTTGTTTTAAGAAGCTTTAAGACTGGTATTTTTGCACTCTCCTTTGTTGTATTAGCATTAGGAAAGTGATTCCACACCTTTTATTTTCCTTTCACACCCTATGTTTGGAGGTCCTCATGGAGTGCAAGGTGGACCAAAAACCTTAAACATAATTTCCCACCATGTGACCTTGCCACTTGTGCATCTGCCAATTTTGTTTTTTTGAAATTTCCACCACCCCACCACCTGTCATGCACCAATTGGTCCATGTTGTTCCCGACGAGCCCATTTTGCACAAAAATTAACTCAACAATTTGTTTTTACTATTTTAGAATTGGATATCTGGGGTTTCAACCTAATACTATTTACACAGGGTTTTTCATTTAGATTATTTATTCCTGAGAATTGCAATCTATAGGGTTTTTCATTTAGATTATTTATTCTCGAGAATTGCAATCTATTGTATGCGATGTAAATATTCAATTCTTAATGCTTAGCAATGCTTATCTCTTCTAAAGGATGTTTTTGTCTAATCCAATCTTAAATTGTTCTTAAATTTCTTCATTTAATATGTATATATGTATATATGTATGTGTATGTATATATGTATGTATGTATATATGTATGTATATATATCATAGAGATTATGGTATATTCAATTGACACTTAGCCATTTTGTGTCTTGTTCACTCTACTTGATCAATGTGCAAATTCAATACATGTTTGGCTAAATCCATTCTTCCTTCTAAGCCTCGTTGATGGCGAGTTGCAATTGAAAGGTATACACTTTATTTACTATTTTATAATTGGATATCTCGGGTTTCAACCTAATATTGTTTACACTGGATTTTTTATTTAGACTATTTATTCTTGAGAATTGCAATCTATTGTATGCGATGTAAATGTTCAATTCTTAATGCCTAGCAATGCTTATCTCTTCTAAAGTATGTTTTTGTCTAATCCAATCTTAAATTGTTCTTAAATTTCTTCATTTAACTCTTATATATATATATATATATATATATGTATGTATATATGTGTATCTATATATATGTATGTATATATATCATAGAGATTATGGTATACTCAACTGACATTTAACCATTTTGTGTCTTGTTCACTCTACTTGATTAGTGCGCAAATTCAATACATGTTTGGCTCAATCCATTCTTCCTTCTAATCCTTGTTGATGGTGAGTTGCAATTGAAAGGTATACACTTTATTTACTATTCTTTGTGTATTAAGCTAAACACTGCTACATGTCTTTGATTGATCCCTAATTTCATTTGTTCTTGTAGGAAGTCAAGATATAGGTGAGTGTAACAAGAAACATCATCGACCAAATCCATACTATAGAGGTGAGGTTTTTAACCTCAGTAAGGTTGTACCATTTTCTCTTGTCAGTTATTTTTAATGGGTATGTTGTCTTTCGTAAGTTGAATGCTATGTTTTTGTGTCGATGATTTTGAACAAATTTTATGGTTTTCCATAGTTTGAAGGTTCTCTTGCTTTCTTGGTGCATCCACAATGTGATGAAGTGTATGACATCTAGGGTGTTTATGAACACTTCCAAATTTTGTGTTCTTAAACATAGTCACTTTTTCAAGGAAAAATATGGTTATGTTCAAGCATCACTGTGACTTTAATGGGTTTAATTTCTTATTTTTCTTTCCTCTCTTGGTTAGCCAAAATTTGTCTTCATTCAATTTCCAGCTCACATAGTTATATGAAAATTTACCTATCTACCTATATATCTATCTTTCAATCTATCTATCAATCAATCTACCTATCTATATTTCTATCTATTCCTATAAATCTAACTACATAGCAATCTATCTATCAATGTATGTATCTATATATCTATTTATATGTATATATGTATATGCATAATTGTACATATATGTACATACACATACATATGTATATATATGCAATATGTACATACGTTTGCACATACATATGTAAATACAAATGCACATACATATGTAAATATATATACATATGTGCACTAAATATTTGTGAAATATAGATTTGCACAATGAATGATTGTGCAGTGAAGAACAAAATAATACAAGTGCATGGTATAATACTGTCGAAATTGAAGAGTGAATGTTTGTGCAAATTTATTGTGAAATACATATATGTGTATGTAGATATGTATGTACATAGATTAGTGCATGTACATGTACTTATGAACATGCACTAATCTATGTACATACATATATATGTACATGGACTAATCAATTGTGAAATACAAATTTGCACAATTAATGAATGTGCAATTAAGAACACATGAATAGAAGTGCATGACAAAAAACCCTCCAAAAGAGAACCAGTCAAACCTTTTCCATATTTTGTAGTAATAATCAAATATAAAACTTAAATTGTAGAGTGAATTATTGTGCAATGAATAATGAATAATAGGGGATAGCATTCAAAGAAACCAATAATAGTTGAAGAGACCTGTTTATCACAAAAGCATTTTTGTGTTAAATTGTGTTTCATTATACTTGTTAAATTGACGGTAGATACAACATGGTTTAATACTAAAAATGCTTTGGTGAAATGAATCATCTCCAATGTAGAGTTGAACATGTTTTTAAACTCAAACATGTAACAATAGGCATTTCATGTGACTATTTAAGATAAAATTCTTTTAATGTCCACTGCAAACCTTAGCAAAATAGATTACATCACAATTCAAAAACACACACACACATATTAAGTTTTAAATATGAGAATTTTGGTATACTTTAATAAAATATTTATCAATAACATATAAACATCACACCATGACATAATATAGGAGAACAATATTCAAAGCTCATTTGATACCACAAACATACAATTCAAAAAACATAGTCAAATCATTGTATCGTCAAAAATTGTATTATAATTGGTTTATATTTGTTCCAAATAGAAATAGTTATTTGCAGTCTTACATGTCATAGTATATTCAAAGCCCATCTAATACCACAAACATAAAAACTATATTGCTTGTTAATGGTCCGTAGCATTAAAACATGTAGCCAAAAACATAGTCAAATCATTGTATCGTCAAAAATTGTATTATAATTGGTTTATATTTGTTCCAAATAGAAATAGTTATTTGCAGTCTTACATGTCATAGTATATTCAAAGCCCATCTAATACCACAAACATAAAAACTATATTGCTTGTTAATGGTCCGTAGCATTAAAACATGTAGCCAAAATATAAAATCAATATAACCCACACTCCCCTTAAATTTTACCACTTGCATTACATCACTGCCAATATTTTCATAGATCCAATGCCACGAGAACAACTAAGAGCCAAGAATACCCCATCACCAAATTCATTATATTATACTGCAATGTCCCCAATTTAGCCCTACGCTCTTCATTAGCCTATTTTCAAAAAATCGTAGGCTAAGCACAATTGGAAATTAAGGTTTCCACTTTTATAGGAAGTTCAAATGCAATTTTGAAGGTTTGCATGCATGAGTTTTCAATGCATACCTGGTGAAGCTTTCTAGGTTTTTGGAGAGCTTCGAAATGAGGTAACATGAATGTTAAGATAATGACATTAAATTTTGATTGATACCTTGCATGCAGGAAAGGTTTTTGGGTTTTTTCGGGTTTTCAAAGAGCTCTGAGGTGGTGTGACATGCATATGAATATGACAACCTTTATAGGCACTTACTATTTATAATAAGTCATGTTGGCTGCTCGATTTGTGCTCAAAAGATATTTGGAAACACTTACTATTTATACTAAGTCATGATATTGCTCAGTTGGTGTTCAGAGGAAGTTTTGTAAACTTACTATTTACAACAATTTGCTATTTTTGGTAAGTCTATTTATAGCAATATCATTCTAGTAGCAACTCAATCATCTGCAGTTCACATTTCTATTTTGGGCAATGTGGTTGATTAGTTTGGCCTTTCTATTGAGTTTGAGGTGAACTTACTATTTTTGGCATTTTCTATTTTTAGTAAGTCCATTTGTGGCAGTGGCATCATTATCAGCTTGGTTCAACTCGACTCATGTCAGTTTGCTATTTTTAGTAGTTTATTAGTTGCAGTTTGGACATTTCTCTTGGCTCCCTCCTTGGACTGAGTTCCATACTTAGTTCATTTTATATTTTGAAGTTGTACCCCATGCCTAGGCTTGATGACTTCAAGTCATTTTAAAAAGGGACATAAAGGGGTCGACTTGAGCATTTAATATTATGAAGAATATTTTATTAATGTTTAAATATCCCTTCAAAAGTGGGACGACTTGGAGAAGAATATTAAGAGTTTTAAATATTTTAAAAATGCATTATGAGGTGGACATCCTTTGTGGGAACTGAAGAGGTTTCTTGGCTGGAGTTATAGTTTGATTCATTCACCCATTTGAGCTTATATATCGATGCTTTGAGAGGATTTGATTATGCTTGAATATTATTTTGCAGAGTTATGCTGTTGGATTGAATCTAGAACCTGGCTAAGGGGAAGCTTAGCAAAACAATTCCATCCTTCAGGCCTGAAACTATGGCTACCTAGGTGGTTGAAGAAGACCATGATTCATTCAGGAGTGTGGATAGAGCTCAATTCAAATTTCAATTACAAGTAGATTGCTGGTTTATAATTTGTTTGTACTGCTGATGTTTATGGCTGAAGCTAATTTCTGTTGATAGATTCACCTTTGATTTTTATTTCATTTTGGGTATTGGCTCAAGCTATGCAACTGTGGAGGGTGCCTAGTTCTACAAGTTTGCAGATTTTATTACAAAGTTTTGGATTTTTGGGAGAAGGTCGACCCTTCTTGGAGGTCGTACCAGTCTTCTTGGTTGCATTGGGATTCATTGATAGGTGCAAGTTTTAAAGGTGTCTTTTTGCTGTGATTTGGATGCCTATGTTCAAGGATTCATTTGCATTTAGTTTCACATCAATCGGGCTCTGTTTGGCGAAGATATGAGATTTTTTGTGAATTCTAACTTTGTTGGTTTGATTGTTTGTTTATACTGTTTCTAATTAGACTTAGTGAGATTTAGTATAATGCTGGTTTGAGCTTCATTTTGATATCATTGTGGCATTGTAATTGTTAGAGAGTAACTACTCTAAATTTTTGAGGATTTTGGAAGCATATCTTTGAGTTTTGCAGCCGAATTACCTTTATTGTAAAGCTAGTTAGTAGTATTAACAACTGCTATTTTATTATTGCTGCAAGTTTATGTTTGTTTTCACCCCAATGAAGAAGTGGTTGAGTTTAAAATAAATATCGCTATTATTGTTAATTCTCCCCATGAAATAAGTGGTAGCGTGGAGTAATTTCCCCCCATTGAATAAGTGGAAGTGAGG
>CM021101.1:865140487-865384637 GCA_007115665.2 Sequoiadendron giganteum
TGTTGCTTTCAACAATCATCATTTATATCTGACCGAAGCTACCATTCATCAACACTCCCTCTTAGCTAGGGAAGATATTTCAAATCAAAATAAGTGGAGATATCACCTTCACACGTGATATCGAAGACATGATATGTTTTCTCAATATTGTCAAGTCACATGACATTCTTCATAACACATCTTCATTATGGTATGTGCACTGACATCAAGTCACATGATGTCTACCATAATTCATGGCATATCCACGGATATAAATATCCACCATGATTATCTCTTTAAGGATCACAATGATCTTCAGATATCAAGTCTCATGATATCCATCAAGGTGTCCAAGAGATACTATCATGATATGTCCACAGATATCAAGTCACATGATATCTATCATGATAGTTTATCATTGTAGAGTCGTCACTTTACAATGTCAAATACAAGTGTTCATTATTAGAAAGATAGTCACCTTTCAATAATGTACACAGGGGGAGTCGGCCCATAAGGTCATGGAGTCACACACATGACAAAAGAGTTTACACATTAAACATCTTTATATATTAGTACAATTTATAAACAATTTGAATTTCAGACATAAATATCAAATTACATTTCAACCATACCAAGTTTCTTCCTGAAGTGCTCTACTTTGATTCGGGAGAGAGGCTTGGTGAGAATGTCTGCAATTTGATCATTTATACTAACATACTCCAACTGGATCACTTTCCTTTCCATTATATCTCTTACATAATGATAGGGGATCTCAATGTGCTTAGATCTATCATGGAAGACAGGATTTACAGAGAGTTTGATGCAACTTTGATTATCACAATGAATAATTGTAGGATTCAAGGGCTCACCAAAGAGTCCCACAAGCAATTTACAAGCCAAATTGCTTCTCTTGCTCCCATAGAGGCTGCAATGTATTCAACTTCTGTTGAGCTTTGTGCAACTGAAGATTGTTTTCTGCAAATCCAGGAGATCATAGCCAATCCTAAACTAAAGCAACATCTTGATGTGCTTTTCCGATTGGTTACACTTCCAACCCAATCTGAATCAGAGTACCCATGTAGATCTAGTTGGTCATTCTTGTAAAGGTGTCCATATACAATAGTGCCTTGAAGATATCTCAAAATATGTTTCACAGCCATTAGGTGAATTTCCTTTGGCTCACACATGAATTGGCTGAGAACATTCACTGCATAGCAAATATCAGGTCTGGTGTTAACCAGATACATCAAGGATCCAATCATCTGTCTATAAAGGGTTGGATCTGCACACTTGGATTCTGATGTTGCTTCTTTCAATTTGTGAAGGTTGGTTTCCATAGGTGTAGACATCAGTCTACAGTCCAACATTCCAAACCTCTTCAAAATATCAATACTATACTTCCCTTGGTTTAGTATAATGCCCTCTGATTTCTGCCATACTTCCAAACCTAGGAAGTAGTGTAGAATGCCCAAGTCTTTTATGTCAAATTCAGAAATTAGATCCTGCTTTCCTTGAACAATGAGGTGATCTTCTCTTGTTATCAGCAGGTCATCAACATATAAAATAATTATTAGAATATCACCTTTGATTACCTTGAAGTAGAGATTGGAGTCAACATCATTCTTGGAAAATCCTAGTCCCAAAAGATAGCTGTCAATTCTTTCATACCAGACCCTGGGAGCCTGTTTAAGTCCATAGAGGGCTTTCTTTAGTCTGCACACATGTGAGTCAGGTTTATGTATCACAAAACCTTCAGGCTGTTCCAGGTAGACTTCCTTTTCAATGGTTCCATTCAGGAAGGTAGTTTTCACATCCATTTGATGGATCTTCCAGCCTTTAGTTGCAGCAATGGCTAACACTGCTCTCACCGAAGTGTAGCGGGCAACAGGTGCAAATGTTTCTTCATAATCAATGCCTTCCTTTTGAGAAAAACCTCTTGCCACAAAACATGCTTTATGTTTTTCTATACTGCCATCAGTAGCATGCTTGATTTTGAAGAGCCATTTGGAAGAGACAACAGATTTCTCTTTCAGTCTAGGCACTATATCCCATACATCATTCTTTAGAATGGACTAATATTCCTCTGTCATTGCATCCTTCCATGCTTGATGTCTGAAGGCTTCTGTAACACTGACAGGTTCTGAGTTTATGATGTTGCTCATTAGAGCAACATAGCTAGAGAACCATTTGGGTCTTTTACTTTCCTTGAACGTTCCTTTGGGTGTTGCATGATCCTCGGCTTCTTTGATCATCTTTCTAGCCCAAAGTAGCCTCTTTTTGTCGTTGTCATTACTCTCATCTAAAGGAAGTTCATGTGGCATTTCCTCATGATGCTCCCTCTGAATCTCAGGAGCAGGTTCCATTTCAGGTACTCTAGGGGAATAGGTTTCTATCTCACAAGAACTTCTTGCCCTCTTGAATGCAATGTCTTCTTCAAAGATGACATCTCTGCTCGATTCAATTTGTTTCTGCTCAGGTATGAATATCCTGTAAGCTTTGGAGGTTTCACTATAACCCACAAATACCCCCTTCTTTCCGGAAGGTTCTAGTTTGAATCTCTTTTCTTTGGGCACATGAATATAGACAAGACAACGAAAAATCCTAAAATGGCTAATGTCAGGTTTTATGCTAGTAAAGGCTTCATCAAGAGTTTTGTTATCAAGATGAGAATGAGGACATCTATTTTGGATATAGACAGCAGTCCTAAAGGCTTCTGCCCAGAAAGAAGTTTCAGTGTTTTGGTCAAGCAACATTGCCTTAACAGCTTCTACAATGGTTCTGTTTTTTCTTTCAGCAAACCCATTTTGTTGAGGGTTGTAGGCAACTGTGAACTCCCTCTTAATTCCTGCACTCATGCAAAATTCCTTAAAAATTTCAGAGGTGTATTCTTTCCCATTGTCTGTCCTTTAGGTTTTTATTTTCTTCCCGGAGAAGTTTTCAGTAAGGGCTTTAAACTCTTTGAACCTTTTGATGATTTCTATAGACTCTTTACACTTAAGGAAATAGATCCAGGTTTTCCTAGAGAAGTCATCTATAAATATGACATAGTATAGAAATCTTGCTTTTGAGGGTAGAGACATGGGTCCACATAAGTCTGAGTGAACCAGTTCTAACACATTTAGGGTTTTGTTCAAACTATTGGGAAATGATCCCTTTGTATTCTTTCCTAAGGCACAACCTTTACAAGTTCCTTCATGAGATGGTTTTAACTTAGGTAAGCTTGTTGCAAGTTTTTCCATAGAAGGTAGTGCACGGAAATGAAGGTGTCCTAATCTTCTATGCCAAATCTCATTTGAATCAAAGGTGTCAAGGGTAAGGGCTTGTTTAACTTCAGTGCATAGCTTGTAAAGGTACCCTTGTCTTACACCTATGGTTTGGGCTTTCTTGATAGTTGAGTTTTTAGGCTATGCTAGAACATTCCCATCCATAAAGGTAACTCTATATCCATTGTCTTCAAGGGCAAAGATGGATATTAGATTCCTTTTTATTCCAGGTACAAATAAGACTCCAGTGAGTTGAAGAGAAAGACCAGATTTCAGATTGATGGAGCAAGTTCCAACCCCTTTTACAGTGTGTGCAGAATCATCCCCAGTGGTTACTTCTTCATTAGTCTTTTCAGTCATAATGTCTAGGTGTTCTCTGAATCCTGTGATATGTCTAAAGGAACCACTATCAATTACTCAGTTGTGGGTGTTGTTAGATATTTGACTAGATAAGGCCGGATAGAACACAAAGTTCTCAGATTCATGATCTAAATTTGTCTTTCCTACTTTGGAAAAAGATGCTTGTTGCTTTGATCTGTTAGGGCACTTCATTGCATAGTGGCCATATTGATCACATCTAAAGCATTGCACTAGAGAGACGTCTTTCTTCTTAGAAGATCCCTTTCCATTGGAATTTCTCTTTCTTTTAAAAGATCCTCTCTTGTAGGAGTTTTTCTTATTCCTTTTATTAGACGATGTGTTGAGTACATGAATGTCTTCATCTATGTTCTTCTGTTTATTTTCTTTTGTGGAGAGTCTTGTTTCTTCTTGAAGGCAGTCAGTTCTTAGCCTATCAAACTTAGGGAGTTTAGATTTCGCATTTATTCCTTGAACAAATGACTCCCATGAGTTTGATAGGCCTCCTAGTGCAATTAGAGTTAACTCTTTGCTATCAATCTGATATCCAATTGTGGATAATTGATCCCTTAGTTCAATGATCCTCATGAAGTATGCATTAATGGACTCTCCTTTGTTTATTTGAACATTGTTGATTTGCCTCTATAATGCAAGAGTCCTACTGGTGTTGTTGATCTCATAGGTACTCTCAAGAGATTTGAACATATGATACGTAGTTTCATGTTTTGCTAGGATGGGCACTATATGATCCCTAACTGCATCTACTAAGATTTTCATGGCCTTTTCATTGTTTTCAATCCATTGAGTTTTCTCAGGATCAACATCTGGTTCCTTTTTATTTTCTCTCACAAGTGAGTCTAATTTATTCTCTTTAAGGATCATCATGATTCTAAATTTCCATGATGTGAAGTTGTCTGCTCCTGCAAGATGATCTTCAAATCTGATCACACTTGACATTATGAAGAATGTGATGTGAATTCGATTTTAGAAAATACGATTTTTTGTCTAGAGCAATCTGATATCTAGATTTGATTTGGATTCACACAACTTGGCTCTGATACCATGTAAATGTAATCAAATCTCAATCAAACTAGGAGCCTAAAACTAAGGAAATTCTAAGTGTAAGAATTCTTCTCAATATTTTGAGTCAGATTTTATTTTCTAATGCTGAATGTGCTGATTGCAGAACATTAATAATTTCGGTGTTTGCATATCAATGATGGAACACTGTTAAATACCTTTGGAGACCCGCCTCTAAGAGACGCGTCTCATGAGAGGACGTGTCTCCACAAGTGGAGACACGTCCGCTCATAGGACGTGTCCCTTTGGGCGTGCGGGTCTCAAAGGCAACCGACTAACACTCGGTTTTAACTAACTTAATACATATGCCTTCACATACATGGCGGATATATATTATATGAGTTCCGATTTTATTCAATGCAGAATTTTATCATCATTTTATTATTTTGAATTTATGCATGCTTATAAATTCGTTTTACTTATTTTCCAAAAATATGTTTTAGGATTAAATTCAATCACATATAAATGATGATGATGCTATTTAGCAATCATCATTTATATCTGACCGAAGCTATATCTCATTAACAGGATCACACTCTGTGATCCATTGTTAGGATGATAAAGGCATACATATTCTGATGATGAATTAGAGTGTGATCTGAATGTTGATGTTAAAAAGAGCTACATAGTTTTATCCAAAAACTTCAAACACAATTGTAATGGATAGTGAAAACCTAATGTTATAAAGGATGTGTTTGTCACACAATTCAATGTCTGCTCTAGCCATGGGGATAACAAACATAGAACAGTCAAGCATGTAGTCTCCCACAACAAGTTTAATATTGTGGCATTTCCTTGAACAATTGACTATACTTCCATTTGCAATCAGAACTTGAAATTCTTGGGTTGGGTAAATGGAACAGTTCAATTTTGTTGCCTACTTGATGAAATTATGAGTACTCCCTAAGTTAATCAATATTGTTACCTTTTGTTGTTTAAGGAAACTCCTTACCTTGAGTGTTTGTGTTGGTGTGAATAAATGTCTTGTACCTAGCTAATTCACTTACTAGGTAATTAGGGGACATATTCACATGTTAAGTTTACTTAGGATAAAAGATTCCTTCTAGAAGTCTTAGTTGGCTTTTATAGAGCTTATCTTATCTAGTTAGTAATGCTTGATTTCTAGGTAGTTAGTTTGTCAGTTGTCTCATGTAATAGGATTAAGACACTTGTCATGATCTTGTCTAATCTTATCTCTCTACCTTGCCTTTATAAGCAAGGCATCTCATGTACATTTGTATTCAAGCATATTCAACCATTATTCAATCTTGCATTGTTGAAGCAAACTTTCTTGCCATTCTCTCTCTTGTGGAAGATATTTTGGTCTAGCGACTGTTTCTGGGGGTGTTGGAGAGTCACCATTAACTCCCACAGTTTGTGGGGTACGAACACTTGATAGTGCATTGCAAGAGATGGTTGGATATCTTCAAAATCTTTGATAGTAGAACAACTTCTTAGCACACTTATGCCCTTTGCTATATTTACCATCACATAATCATAATCCTTTGGCTCTTTTTTCTTTAATTTGTTGAGGAGTCAATCTTGTAGGTTGAAAGGATGATAGTGGAGTAGTCTTCCCTTTTTTGTTGCTAGTGAATTCCTTTCTTTATGGAGCTAAAACCATTTCCTCTAACCTATGTGCCATGATAAAAGACTTAGATAAATGACTTGGTTTAAATATGTGCACCTCATGTTGTATGTGATCCTTAAGCCCACCAAGAAAAAAGTTCAAATTTTTATCTGTGATTGTTTCCACTTGCAATGTTAGATTCTGTAATCACTGAATATAATCCTTGATAGATCTTGTTTGGCACAATTTTGCTAATTGGCTGAAGTAATTCTCTGCCTCTCTATCACAATAGCGTGTTTGTACTTCATTAGTAAAAACTGAGACCTTTCATCTTCTTTTGAGCACAAAGCCACCTATACTAAATAACCTGCTTTGGTTCTAGATAGAAGGAAGCCATTGTCACTTTTTGCCCACTTGGAATTTGATGCACCTCAAAAATAATTCTCCATTTGACTTATCCAATTAGCGGATCCTTGCCATCAAACTTGTGCATATCCACACCTTTGGTATTAGGTTCCTATATCCCATAGGAGTATTAGCATTTGGATTGCAATTGGCTTGTCTTGATGATCCACTTTGATTGAAAGGTTTTTGGGGTTGCTCGTTTGGTTGTAAGAATGGTATCTTTTTGATTGATTCCTGTTAAGTTTCATTGCCCTATTGCATTGTTAATTCATTGCAAACCTGATGCTAGCCATTTCTCATTATAACTCATTCTGCATGGTGTGCATACCCTCTTCCAGCTGGCTCATTTTGTCATCCCATGGTTAAGGATTTTCAATTAAGGCCCCAATTGATCCAAACTCCAAGTTTGTATCCTCTTTATCAGGTCTCTTTCTTGGTGCTTATGAATTCTTGCTCCTGCCTCTAGTTTGGGGTCCTGCCATAATGAGGCTTGACAGTGCAAATTCTTTTTTTTGTTGACTAAAACTTGATTGGATGATTTCAAATTTTTTTCAGCCTCAAAATTAAAATATGAAAGACTATACATACCCCGAATGTATTTTTCCAAGCTTTCAAAATTGTAAACAAACTTAAAAAATTTCACAAATTGGAGACTAAAGAGTGAATTATTGAAAATAAAATTTTAATAAATTTTTAAAACAACTCCAAATGCCTTCAATTCAGGACTGTAGGTGGATCAATGAGCTCTTGTTCAACCCTCTAGAATTCAGAAAAAAATTGTTGATTTGCAGCCTTGCAAGAGAATTTGGTCGAAACCCTAATTTTGCAATAACTCTTAAATAGTTAAATTTGATTTAATTGACCTCAAATCTGGACTGTAGCAGCTTTAATATGTTCTTGAAAATCCCTCCAAAAATCAGGAAAAAATTCACCAAATTGAGAGAGATATGCACTTCACAATTTGACGTTCCAATTCAAAAAAAATTGCTTTGTTTCTTGCCTTTTGGGTGCCAAGATATGCTCTAATTTTAGTTGTAATGAAACAACTTGCACAAGAGAAGAAAATATTATGAAATATGCTTCAAATACTTGATAATACTTGAGAATAATAAGCCACTTTGAGGGGGCAATCCTCCAAAAGTCTGCAGCAAGAACACAATTGCAATATAATCATCATAAATTAAATTAGTAGCTCCTATATATACCCTACATATACTTTGGATGCCACCCAGAGCGCTTAATTACTTATATAAGACTATATTAAGGATCATATAACTTAATTAAAATTTAAGGTAGCGACAAGTCAACTACTCATAACCCTATGCATAGTCTAAGATTAAGGGTGTAGCATTGGAGGTCGAGGCAATTCATCTTTTTGATGATATTAAACATTAACAAGTGGCTATTGTTGGAATTATATCAAACTCAACTACTGGAAACCTTTCTGATGTTGGTCTATGCTTTATCCTCACTGACATCATCCTTAACCATCTGCATTCACATACACCAGATATACTAACTAGCACCATAACAGGGAAGTGAGGAACCTTAGTTATTATCAGGTTTGCCTATTACACATCAGCTGCACAGGAAACACCTTAAAATTGTGGTGCATTGCACATATGCACTAGATGCATCAGATGTGTCATCAGATGAAGGATGCATATTTAACACTAGTTTTTTCTGCTATCATGTTGGAGTCAGGTGTGTCATCAGATGAAGGATGATATTTAACACTGGTTTTTTCTGCATTCACATACACCTTATATACTAGCTAGCACCATAATGGAGAATGTGAAGAACCTAAGTATTTGTCAGGTTTGGCCATTACACATCAGCTGCAAAGGAAACACACCTTAAAATTGGGATGCATTGCACATATGCACTAGATACATCAGGTGTGTCATCAGATGAAGGATGCATGTTTAACACTGGTTTTTTCTGCTATCATGTTGGAGTGAAACTCATTTCTTAGTTGTGCTAAAGAGGCTAAATTGCAGCTACCCTAGGCATTTTGGACGTGTCGAAAAAGTGACAGCATCCATTATGAATCTAAATTTAGATTTTGGAGTTATTTCAAAACTTAATTTAGCAGCCACTTAAGAAGCTAACAAATCAAAAACATCTCTTCCAAATTTGTGAGTATTTGTTTAAATTTTGTCCATAAACTTACAGTATAACATAAGAAAACAAGACTACTCATTTTTCCATGCTTCATTGATTTCAAAAAGCAAAATAGAAGCAATTTCAGAAGCTACAGAAACCTAAAAATTCACATCTATTTAAAATTTGCTAGTATTTGCTTAAATGTCTAGCACAAACTTACACTCAAACATAAGAAAAGAAGAGGACTCGATATCCATGTTTCATCAATTTCAAGTGTTGTGGGCGATTCCTCTTTTGTCAATGGGAGAATTGAGAAGATTATAATCAAGAGGTGAGAAATTGGGCAATAAAGTGATCAGAGATTTGGTTTCTCTTTTTTTTTCAACTGTACCTCTCTGGTGACTGCATGAACTACTCAAAAGCTCATTTCACTAAAGTATCATCCATCTGGAGAGTGATGCTTCTTGCCCTCCTATGAGTCATGCTCATCAAAGGAAAGCAAGAGGAGCAATTAGATATTCCTTTGATTACATTTAGCAATTCTCTTTGTGAAAATTGGACCAGAATATAGCAAGTAGAGGTTTAAAACTTTTAGATGAAAGTGTTTATTTACAAAGGAAGTGCAATGCTAGACCTAAGGTGTAATCCTCTATTTTCTCGTAATATCTGCCTTTTTCTTATATGCAGCTGACACTTACACTTCTGGTGTCAGTTTCAATTTTATAGGTGGTGAACCTTGACAAAAATGCTCTAAAATTACATTGTGGCCTTGGAACTTCCTAACGTCGACTCGTTAATAATATGATTTGGAAGGTCTTAATTGGCAGGTTATTTCTTGAAACTATTATCTTATCCTGTCTACATGAGGTGTAATCCTCTTAAGAATTCAGTTTGCGAGTTTAACCTGGTATTTGTTTAATGTGGATGGTTACTATGTTGTATTCGAAGGTTCATATCTTTCTTTTACTGTCCATGCAGGCTAACTTTGGATTGGAAAAATGTAAACACTGTTGGCGAAAATCAATTAATCAAGTTGATGTCACTTCTTATTGTTTTGAAAATTTCAAACAAACATTGATACACAATAAATCAACTTGATTCTGTAAATAATCTCTCTAGCTTTAAGTATATATGTGAATTTTCATCCAAATTGTTTTTCATCAAGAAGAATGCAGGACAATGGCATGACAGGCCATAAAGGTGTGTTGAATGTTGATACACTTGCTCAGTTGCCCTCGCTAATAAGTGATTGTTTGGTTGACATGTACAGCACCTGTTGACTATGATGACATATATAGTTCTTGATTCGGTTTGTACTTCATAATAGGTTACCATCCGCCTTCATAATTATCTTACAATTCTCAAAAACTCTTTGTAAGCAGCCCTTTTTGCTGCTCATCAATCTTCTCTCATGCACTTGATAATTCTCGCTTCACCGTAATGATCTCAGGGATGGATGAATCACAGAAGATACCTTTTATTTCCAGTAGGAGGTTTTAATTGGAGGAATCCTATTTATAAGCAATATATAACACCAAATTAAAAATAAATAGCAATAAAAAAATAAAAAATATATTAAACCATTTTTTTCTAAAATTGCCAGACTTCCAAATATCAGCAAAGCCTCTTTGGACGAGGATATTTGCAATCAGCAATGGTCCATATTAACTGCAAGGCTTGAAGGATCTACAATAGAGAAACTTCAAGCCTTGATTTATATGGGGCTATGCTAGTTTTTATTTATAAAAACAGGGGTTTTATTTATATGCTTGTTCATCTTGAACTCGATCAAGTGGTTCAAAGGCGCCGGTTATTTTGAGTAAACTTGTTAGCAGGGGTAACAAAGACGGACACTTCAACTAGCAACCACTATGATTTGAGTTCCACTTTCTCTTGTTCTCGGAGACGGGGCATTATAGTTGCAATGAACCGAAGATTAAAAAAGATTATATTTATGTAAAGGGGGACAATTTAAGAGTCTATGCATCATTTCATAGATTGGCTGGCAACAATTAGCTTCCTTTGAAGGAGATGGTCGGGGAAGTTTGGCTTTAGTTGTATACAATAAGCATGAGTGGGTTTGGAAAGACGTGAATTCTTTCCCCATGTGCAGGTGCTTTCTTTCCATGTGTGTAGATAATGCTATTCTTTTAAAGAAATAATGTTTAGCTGATGTGATTCATTTGTTATTTGGAACTCAAAAAAGATGTATTAAGAAAAAATAAGTAATGTTTTGAAAACAAAAGTTAAGGTTATTGCTAAAATTTATCAAATTGCAATGACAATTAGAAATTAAAAGAAACTTAGCTAACATATTGATTTTTTTTTACCTTAGAGTGGTAGACCAAACACTATCACGTATTTTTGTCACTTTTACTTTTTGTAACTTTAATTAAACCCAATTTTTCTACTCTCCACACGTCATAGTGGATTGTAGAGCTTCTTGCACCTCCAACACCCTTTGCAACAAAATGAAATGGCTAATATATTTAGTCTCAATTAGGTTGATGAATTATTTCTTTGAAAGGGACCTAAATGGTTACATATAAATATTTGTGCATTTCCATCTTAGTTTTCAATGTCTTTCAAAGCATTATTCAAATAATGAAAAAATGGGACCCAAAAACATGTTAAGCATTTTTAACTATCAAGCCAACTAGTTTATAAGCATTGGATGAAATAATCACTACCTGCACAACACTAGAAGGCTTATCGTCCTGAATGGCCTCCAAGATTTTAAATTGGTAATTTGCATCATTGTGCTTCCAAGCAATCAATAGCTCTAAGTAGGAGTCAACTGGGCATGCGACAATAATATTAATGAATGATCGATGTTGAATATTAGTCCACCCATCCATGACAATGGAGAAACTTGTCCTCACCCATGTTTGTGAACAATTCACTTTGGAATATTGTTTATCAAAGAGGGAGTTATGCAACCTACATTCTTTAGGGTGCATACAATGAATTGATTGTGTTTGATTTGTTGAACATGTCTTTGAAATATGGACAATATGCCACATGAAATGGGATGACATGGGCATAAAAGAATTTGGCAAATAAATAATTGATGTCATCTCATGCATAAATATTCAACCACCTTGCCATTGTAGTTCACTTCCTAGTAGAAATGGGATGGCATGGGCATAAAAGAATTTGGCAATTAAATCATTGACTTCATCTCATGTATAAATATCCAACCACCTTGCCATTGTATTTTGCTTCCCAATAGAAATGGGATGGCATGGGCATAAAATAATTTGGCAAATAAATCATTGACATCATCTCATATATAAATATTAAACCACCTTGACATTATATCACCTCCCATTAGGAGTGGCCTTCCTCTCTTCTTAATGAGAACTCTCTTCTCACATCCCTACTAGGAATAGATGACATGTTGGAATACTTTGTAAGTTATACATGTATACCTTTTTTTTTTGCATCATTGTGTAGCTAATCTAGCCAATTCAACTCTTCCTTCCAAATTTGTTAAAACAAATCTTGACCTCGTGTCTAGGTTCACTTAACAAATGGTGCACAATCTTGTTGTAACTTATGAAAAACAATTTTCCATATATGGAATAACCAATGTTTACTCCCCCCTTTTGCCCCAACTCTTAGTAAGAGTACTATGCCCCCTTTTTCAAAAAAGATGACTTGGGGGATCATATAGTTTGCAAATTTTGTCAAATTTTATCCCATTAATGTCTTAATTCAAGTCATGAAAGGTTTCAAGTTATTCAAGCAAATCAAAATTTTTACCTTGGTTTGGAACTTTTTTGTAAGAGGTTCCTACTTGATCATGAACTCCTTGAACTCCTTTGTCAAAGGTTCCTACTTGATCAAGAACTCCCCTATTGGAGGTTCCTACCCTATCAGGAACTCCTTTGTCGAGAGCAGGAGTAGCTCTATGAACCAAAAGAACCATCGATAAGTTTCTAGTTCTCGTTCCACCCCTAATAAGTTCTTGTTGTTACCTTGGTTCTTGATGCTAACACAAATTACAAGAAACATAAGGAAGGATAGAGAATCAAAAGTTCCATAGGTTCTCAAAACAATTGAAACCTTTGATAAGTTTTTGGGACACTTGGAGTTCTCGATAAAGCCACAAGTTTTGAAAGAAAGATTCAATAGAGAAAAGGGCTTCAAGTTCTTAACTCTCATAGAACTCTTGACAATTTAGAGCATAAAAAAGGCAAAGATTTGAGTTCATAAGGAATACAAGAAGTAAAGAAGATATAAGAGGAATTGTGTGGTTTTGGAATCGTCGAATCCCCAATAAGTTCCTAGTTCTCATTCCACCTTCGATTAATTCCTCTAATACTAAAAAGAAGACCTAGGAAGGAAAAATAACAAGTCATCTCCAACAAAAAGGAAAGGGAAAATTGTGGTATTATAAAAAGTTATTCTTGAAACGTAGGAAAATGGGTACTTTATAACCTAGGTCATAAAACACTTTTCTCCTATGGTCATTCAAATATGTCTTAGGAATCCTAATTGGATTGACTATCAACCTCAAGGGTGAGTCAATTCTCAACAAGGAAGACCTAGGAAGGGCTCTTTTAGGCTTTAAGGGGTTCACCACCAAGCAAAAACTTGGAAAAGACAACTTAACATTCAACTTACAAAACCTAGTTATGCAAGCTAAATGAAGGATGCAAATGATGAAATTATGCAATAGGAAGTTAGGGTATGTGTACCTGGAAAGTCTGGAAATGTAATGAGGATTCTAGAAATGCAAAAATGTTGTTAAAATGTGTTATGGAGGACTAAGATGCCCTTACTATTGTCTTAGTCCCACCGTTGTTTTTCAGGGTAGATGCGAGATCTTCGAATGTCAGAATCGAATCTCAAAGGATCTCTGCAAAATACCTTCGGGAGGACTAAGATGCCTTAGGTGGCAACTTAGTCCTATCTGGAATTTCTGAAATCTCCGAATGTGGTCATGAGGCTCAAGGTCTGCACTTCTTTCTTCTCGGATCTTAGGTCCTGAAATTTCCAAATCTGGCCTGTAGGCGAGTTTCTGTGAAGATGAGAACTTTGTAATGTAACTTTGCAACTTTACAACTTTGCACTTCAAATGATCTTCAAGTCTTCAACCTAAATTTGCAAACACAAACATACAACATAGGAAAAACTTGTTGATTGTTAGTAAATGGGGTTTTCCTTGGCCAA
Source organism: Sequoiadendron giganteum (assembly GCA_007115665.2). Classification (NCBI taxonomy): domain Eukaryota; kingdom Viridiplantae; phylum Streptophyta; class Pinopsida; order Cupressales; family Cupressaceae; genus Sequoiadendron; species Sequoiadendron giganteum. Next base: position 865,154,426 of record CM021101.1, read on the forward strand.
ATCCCTTGTTGGTAATTAAACCTTGAAATAGAATGGAATAATGGAGGGGAATGATGAATAAACAAATTGCTATGTTGCAACGCACTAAACCCTTGTGATAAGGTGTTGCTAATATGCTTGAAATGGTTGCAATGGATGTGTTTCTTGACTCCTTGAATGATATAGATCTTGCATGAAACACTTGCTTGAATCATAAACCATACATAACAATTGTTAGCACAACAACAAACATGATGCAACAATATCTTTGATATGATGCTTGAATCTTGATGATGGCTCCAAATGTTTGAAGAATTTCTCTTGATCTCATAAACTTGCCTTAGGAATGAAAACTTGAATGCTTAGGATGAAAATGAATGAATGGACCTTGTATTTATACCTATTCATTCTTAATATCCCAAAATTACACCACAAGCCGACATATGAATTCATTAATTAAAGGAGGCCGAATCCTGTTAGAATTTGAAATTAAATCCCAAAAAAAGCTCAAGGGGGACTAAGACGCCCTAGGTGGTGTCTTATTCCAAGTCCTGAAAACTTGGGGCACAAGCTCCAAAAAGGGGCCCATTTAAGGTTCCATTGAAAAGGGGGTCCCAAGACCTTTGGGGGACAAAGGTGTTAGAAGTATTGTCATTGATGTCAATGCCACAAATCATGCAGATATGCCTACACAAAATATGAAGAACAAAAACTTAAGTTTTAGATCAAAAGTCATGAGATTCAAGCAACATTGCCATAGTTGAGATTCAGATTGAAGGTCATGAGATTTAAGATATTTTGATATATTTATTAATGAAATATGGAAGGAACCGATTGAAACATACAATAAAAGCACCTACATTCAAACAGTTGAAACATAACATCATTTTTGGAAAGAGCTTCATCACTCTAAGACGACAAAAACAAAATATTGTTAGAATATCTCTTAGAGCTGTTCTTGAAGACTCAATTGTGAATCAATCATTCCCAGGTTGGCTGATAATCGATTGTTGAAGACTTAACTATTGAAAACAACTTTTGCTTAAATCAACTGTTGATCTAAACATCATCACGTCTAAATCAAATAGACGAATTTAATTTAAGAATTGTTTTGATCTAAAGAGATATGATTATAATCTTTAATGATAAACCAAAAACACGTGCTTTATGAGAAGACACGAATAATAAAAACGTGTTTTATAAAAGAAGCAATCTTCTGAGGAGGCACTTGATTAATGAAAAGGTACAAATTGAAGAAATACGTAGTAAAAAAAACTCAGATTTATGAAGTGGTGCGATTTGAGGAGGTATTTTTTCTTATCAAAAGTTCCAGATTGTTAATTGAAGTGGTGCGATTATCTCAAAAGATTCAAATTTGTTAACAAGTCAAAATAAAATGTTGTGAGTATTTCTTTCAAAGGCAAACAATAAAAATCAGACTAATCCTATTATGAAAAGATACAAATCCTTTGAAGAGGTGCGATCTATAGGTTGAAGGGTGTAGAAAAAAATGAATGTGTCCTTTTCAAAAGGTTGCTATGTTTAAGCAACATATATAATTGGCATCAAGATTAGATTTGAGAGTGTGGTTGTGAAGATTATAGGCAGTTCATATCATAACCCATCTTCTTGCGTGGGCTTAGAGTGAGATTATCCATCACATAAAGCAGATTGGAGGATTGGGAGAGTGTAGATTTGATTGAAAGCAACCATCTTACACCATCAAGTCAAGGTTGGTGCCTTGCATTAGGGGTTGAAGCTCCTTGTAGGTTAAGTACCTACTAAACAAATTTAAGGGGTTGGTGCTCCTTGTAGGTTTGAACTTACTAAACAATCCTTATTAAAACTCAAGTAGGTTAGCACCTACTTATTTGTATAAATCATTTAATCATTTCTACATTAATTGGAGTCAACTTGATAACATTGGTGTTATATTAAGAAGTTGATATTGTATTGAAGTTTAAAAATTGAAAAATACAAGTGTGTTGTTTTTCTGATTCACCCTCCCCCTCTCAGTAAATCTTAAGTGCTCTTCAATTGGTATCAGAGCAAGGTCCTTCTTGAAAGCTTATCTGCTTGAAAGAGATCCTTAAGAGCACACATGGCAGATCATAACAATATGGTCAAAGCACCCATCTTTGATGAGACTAATTATGCACTTTGGAGTATCAAGATGGAAGCATCTTTGAATGCCCTTGGGTTTGATGTATGACAATCTGTTGTTGATGGGTATACACCTCCAACAACCCCTCTAACAGATCAAGTTGGAAAAAAGAGAAGTGAGAACAATGCCAAAGCAAAGCATGCTCTTCTTTGCAGCCTAATAGATTCTGAATTTACAAAGGTCATGCGTTGCAAATCAACAAAAGAGATATGGGTCAAGCTTCAAAACATCTATGAAGGAAATGCCAAAGTAAAAAAGGCAAAGCTGCAAACTCATCGAAGGAAGATGTAGACTCTCAAGATGAATGAAGATGAAGACATAACATCATACTTTCTTCGTGTTGATGCAATAGTGAACATTATGAGAGGACTTGGCGAAGATATTAATGATGACTTTATTGTAGATAAAATACTAAGATCTCTATCCACAAAATTTGAGGACAAGGTAGCAACATTGACAAAATTGACAAACATAGACCAACTAACAAAAGATGAACTACATGGGATTCTTGCTACCTATGAAATGAGGATTGATGGGAGAACACCACAAAAGGAAGTTTCATTCAAAGCATTCAAAATGGGCAAAAAAAAACATGAAGAATCTAGTGACAAATCAAATGATGAAGCAAAATATTTCTTCATGGGAAAGCTCAAGAAAGGAAAAGGTAAATATAAAGGAAAATTCCCCTTTAAATGCTTCAATTGTGGGAAATTGGACATTATGCCTCAATTCCCTCAAAATGATAATGACTCCAGTGAAGATGAAAAAGAAGTCTACACCAAGAAAAAGGGAAAGAAGAATTCCAAATATAACTCAAAGAAGAAATCTCAAAAACACAAAAAGAGTTTCTACTCAAAGAAAGTAGCAATTCTGAAGAACAAAGTGATGATTGCCCAAGCAATGATGAGGAGGAAATTCTGTTCATGGCAGAAGTAATCACAAACAACAAACATGAAGAAGAAGAAAATGAACAAGATTGCAATGAAGAAGAGGAAATAGATCTTGAAGAAGAACTTCAGTATGCATACAAGAAAAATGAAACCTTAAAAAGAAAAGTCACCAAGCACAAAACAAAAATCAACAAAATGACAAAAAGCTTGGAGGAATCAAGAAAAACTATTGAAGACTTGAGGGCTCTTCTTATGAAAGCTGAAAGAAGTAAAGATGAAATGAAGAACAAGTTCAATGCTAAAGAAATGGCATGTGACAAGTTGGAGCAAGAAATCGCTATGCTAAAGTTAAAATTTGAAAAGACTAAGGAGCAACACACGAAGTTTGACAAAAGCTCCACTAACTTGAATGATCTCATGAAGGCTCAAAAATCTTTTTATGACAAAATAGGGGGCAGTTTTGAAAGATAGTCCAAGAATATCACAAATTCCAAAGAAGAAATCAAGACCTTCTCAAAGAAAAATGAAGAAGATTGGATAAGTGCTGGTCCTAAAAGAAGATTTAACACTAGGCACTCTTATGCTTTTAATGGTTATTGTTTTCTATGTAACAAGTTCGGCCACAAGGCCTTAAACTATAAAAATTAAGCAAAGAATGTTCCTAGCTACATTAAAAGTAATTATAATCCTTTCACACCCTTAATGGATTTTAATAGCATTTGTTACAAATGTAATAATTTTGGGCACAAAGCACAAATGTGTAGGACAACTTTTGAAAATTCTCTAAAACTAAACAAGAAAGAAGACAAGTCCATGAAAAGGAAAGAAATGCCATCTAAAGTGTGGAAGAAAAAGGAAAAATCCATGTTTGTTCAAACAACCCTACATGTAGAAAATAGAAAGGATAGATGGTATATTGACAGTGGGTGCTCAAGGCACATGACAGGTGACAAAAGCATGACGAAGGGGCAAAAAGATTTGGCGATAACTCAAGAAAAGAAATAAAAGGAAAATAAACTCTCACCAAAGATAATGGTAGAACAAAAACTGTAGATGTCTTATATGTTAAAGGCTTAAAAGAAAATCTGCTAAGTGTAAGCCAACTTTGTGATCAAGGGCATAGTGTTACTTTTCTTTCTAAAACATGTGAAATCAAGAAAGATGGAAAACGAATTGCACAAGCTGATAGGAAAGACAATTTGTATATTCTAAAGGAAATAAATTGTGAAAGTTGTAATTTGGTAAAAGAGGATGAGAGTTGGTTGTGGCACAAAAGACTAGGCCACCTCAACTTTGATAATATTGTCAAAGTTAGTAAAACAAATGCAGTAAGAGACATGCCAAGAATTGCAAAGCCTTCCAACATCATTTGTAAGGAATGCCAACTTGGAAAGCAAACAAGATAAAATTTCAAGCCTAAAGAACACTCTTCATCAACACCATTGGAACTTATACACATTGATCTTCGAGGACCAACCAAAACCAAGAGTATGAATGGAGAGAGATACTTCATGCTTCTAATTGATGATTACTCAAGGATGACATGGGTTGCATTCTTAAAAGAAAAATTTGAAGCCTTTGAGAAATTCAAAGCTTTGAAAGAGTTGGTTGAAAATGAAGCAAATACCAAGATAAAGTGCCTTAGATCATACCAAGGAGGAGAATTTACATCAACTAAATTTGAAAATTTCTGCATAAGACATGGGATAAAAAGACAACTTTCTACAGCTAGAACCCCTCAACAAAATGGGGTTGTAGAGAGAAAGAATAGAACAGTCCAAGAAATGGCAAGAGGAATGCTCAATGAATCAAAAATAGAAGATTCCTTTTGGAAGGAAGCAATTCACATAGCAGTCTACATCTTAAATTGTGCACAAATTAGAGTGAGAAATGACAAGACACCCTATGAACTTTGGAAAGGAAGGCCTGCAACTGTCAAGTACTTCAAGATCTTTGGAAGCACTTGCTACATTAGAAGAGATGAAAAAACTTGGGAAAATTTGATGCAAGAGCAGATGAGGGAATCTTTCTTGGTTACTCATCAAGGAGTAAGGCATACAAATTCTACAACAAAAGAAGTCACAAAATAGTTGAAAGTGCAAACGTAAGAGTTGATGAAGGAAGACAATTCAAGGAAATTGCACAAAGCTATCTAGATGTACAAAATGTAAGTAATGAAGATGAAGAAGATGAAAACTCCAAAGAAGATGAAAAGGAGGAGGAGACAATAGAATAATCTCCACAAAAGACTCCCATGAAGACACCAAAGACACATTACAAGTTTGTGCAAAAGGACCATCCTGAAGAATTGATCCTTCAAGATAGATGTAGATCTACAAGAAAAATGGTAAATTATGATGAAGATTGTCATGTAGCACTACTATCCAAAATTGAGCCCAAAACCTTTGAAGAAGCAAGCAAAGATAAATATTGGATTAATGCTATGAACAAAGAGCTGGATCAAATAGAGAAAAATGATACTTGGGAACTTGTCCCAAGACCAAAAGACAAGAATGTAATAGGCACAAAATGGGTCTTTAGGAACAAGCTAAATGAAGATGGTCAAGTCACAAGGAACAAAGCCAAATTAGTATGCAAAGGTTATGCTCAAGTTGAAGGAGTGGACTTTGAAGAAACATTTGCACCAGTTGCAAGGATTGGAGCAATTAGAATGTTTCTAGCCTGTGCAAGTCACAAGAAATTCAAGGTATATCAAATGGATGTCAAATATGCTTTTCTCAATGAAGACCTAGAGGAGGAGGTTTATTTTGAACAACCAGAAGGATTCCTACTACCAAAAAACAAGGATTATGTGTGCAAATTGAAGAAAGCTCTCTATGGGCTCAAACAAGCACCAAGGGCATGGTACTCTACACTTGACAAGTACCTCAAAGAACAAGGATTCAAAAGAGGAGATGTGGATAGAAATCTATATATCAAAGAAGAGGATGGACATTTACTGATTGTAGTTGTGTATGTAGATGATATCATTTTTGGTGGAGACATGGACGAGATGTGCAAAGAATTTTCCTCATGTATGCAAAAGGAGTTTGAGATGTCAATGTTGGGAGAATTATCCTGTATCCTTGGGCTAAAAAATTCACAATCTAGCAAAGGAATTTTCATCTCTCAAACCAAATATGTGAAGGAAATGTTAAAAAAGTTTGGGATGGAAGATTGCAATCCTATAAGTACCCCCATGGTTATAGGTTGCAAGTTAAGTAAAGAAGATGAATCTCAAGAAGTCAATCAAACACTCTGTAGGTCAATGATTGGTAGTTTGTTATACCTTATTGCTACAAGACCTGATATAATGCAAGTTGTTGGAATGGTAGCAAGATTTCAAGCAACTCCAAAAGAAACACATGTTCGTGCAGTGAACCGAATATTCAAGTATTTGAAAGGTACTATGGAATATGGTCTATGGTATCCTAGCAACAAAGATTTGACTCTTGAAGCATTCACAGATGCTAATTGGGTAGGCAGTGTGGATGATAGAAAAAGCACAAGTGGAGGAGCCTTCTTCCTTGGAGGGAACTTAGTATCTTGGATGAGCAAAAAGAAAGAATCAATATCTCTATCCATGACAAAGGCTGAATATATAACAACATGTTGCACTCAAATTTTTTGGATGAGGCAAACACTAAAAGACATTAAGGTAGAATACAATCATCCTTGCACCATCTATTGTGACAACACAAGTGCAATCAACATCTCCAAAAATCCTGTAATGCACTCAAGAACCAAGCATATACCTATCAAATATCACTTTTTGAGAGAGCAAGTAGAAGAAGGACGAGTGTGTTTGGAATACATAGCTACAAAAGAACAAAGTGCTGATATATTCACCAAACCACTACCAAGGGATGCATTTGAATATCTAAGGGAAAAATTGGGAGTTGTCCCACACCCATCAAATTGATTAGTGGAAGCATACATTCAGGGGGAGCTATACATATTATCTTGTAGCTCCATTGAACAATAAGAAAACCATTGTTAGAAGACCCCTTGCCATTGATGTCAAAGGGGGAGAAATTAGACATAGGGGGAGCAAAAAGAAGAAGATCAAAAATTGCTATTGAAGCGGTTGCCATCAATGACAAAGGGGGAGATTGTTAGAAGTATTGTCATTGATGTCAATGTCACAAATCGTGCAGATATGCCTACACAAAATATGAAGAACAAAGAATTAAGTTTCAAATCAAAAGTCATGAGATTCAAGCAATATTGCCATAGTTGAGATTCAAATCGAAGGTCATGAGATTCGAGATATTTTGATATATTTATTAATGAAATTTGGAAGGAACCGATTGAAACATACAATAAAATCACCTACATTCAAAAGGTTGAAACATAACATCATTTATGGAAAGAGCTTCATCACTCTAAGACGACAGTTAGAATATCTCTTAGAGCCGTTCTTGAAGACTCAACTGTGAATCGATCATTCCCAGGTTGGTTGCTAATCGATTGTTGAAGACTTAACTATTGAAAACAACTTTTTCTTAAATCGATTGTTGATCTAAACATCATCACGTCTAAATCAAATAGACGAATTTAATTTAAGAATTATTTTGATCTGAAGAGATATGATTATCATCTTTAATGATAAACCAAAAAATGTGCTTTATGAGAAGGCATGAATAATAAAAACGTGTTTTATAAAAGAAGTGATCTTCTAGGGGGGCACTTGATTAATGAAAAGGTACGAATTGAAGAAATATGTACTTATAAAAAAACTTAGATTTATGAAGTGGTGCAATTTGAGGAGGTATTTTTCTTATCAAAAGTTCCAGATTGTTAATTGAAGTGGTGCGATTATCTCAAAAGATTCAAATTTGTTAACAAGTCAAAATAAAATGGTGTGAGTATTTCTTTCAAAGGCAAACAATAAAAATCAAATTAATCCTATTATGAAAAGATATAATTCCTTTGAAGAGGTGCGATCTATAGGTTGAAGGGAGTAGAAAAAAATGGATGTGTCCTTTTCAAAAGGTTGCTATGTTTAAGAAACATATATAATTGGCATCAAGATCAGATTTGAGAGTGTGGTTTTGAAGATTATAGGCAGTTCATATCAGAACCCACCTTCTTGTGTGGGCATAGAGTGAGATTATCCATCACATAAATCAAATTGGAGGATTGAGAGAGTGCAAATTTGATTGAAGGCAACCATCTTACACCATCAAGTCAAGGTTGGTGCCTTGCATTAGGGGTTGAAGCTCCTTGTAGGTTAAGTACCTACTAAACAAATTTAAGGGGCTGGTGCTCCTTGTAGGTTTGAACCTACCAAACAATTCTTATTAAAACTCAAGTAGGTTAGCACCTACTTATTTGTATAAATCATTTAATCTTTTCTACATTAATTGGGGTCAACTTGATAGCATTGGTGTTATATTAAGAAGTTAATATTGTATTGAAGTTTAAAAATTGAAAAATACAAGTGTGTTGATTTACTAATTCACCCCCCCCTCTCAGTAAATCTTAAGTGCTCTTCAAAAGGTGCCCTAGGTGGCATCTTAGTTCTGACCCAAAAATCAGGGACAATCAGCCAAAATCATTAAATTATCATTTATCCATTGATCTTTGTTGGGATTTTCCAGAAAAGATATAGTTTATTAGGCTCGTGGATGCAAAATAGGACTAATTAATACATAAATAGAGATAAATAAAGCAAGGCAGGCCCAAACAAGTGTGAAAATGAAAGCGTATGCATTTTCCTACACTACATTTAGCCCCCACTTTAGTGAGAGGATGAAGTTGCTTCAAACTCACACTAAAGTAGCCAACCACACAATCAAGAGGGGTTGAAATGTACAAATGCTAGTAGGATAGGATGACAATGACCAAGAGGGTGGCCAAACCCCCAGGATCAAGATCCTATGGCGAACCAACATAGGTACAAAGGAACACACATGTAGATGATATATGAAGCCATAACCAGGTCGCAAACATACACCATCAAAGATAGAAAAAGAAAAAAAAACAAAAACAAAAAAGGAAAAATGCAACGGATCAAGCTTTGACTAGTCGTCCAAAGTGTTGTGGACCGGGTCTATGCTGTTTGTCCAAAAATTTTTACAAGTGGAACATGTTGTCCACTATGCAAACAAAACACATGTTTACAAGGGCTAGTGAAGCTAGTTGTTCACTAGGTGAGCCCCAAGAGGTCCATATCAAAGTCATACCCCCATGACTATGATAAGGACAAAAAGAAAATGCATGCTCACAAGGGCTAGTGAAGCTAGTTTTTCACTAGGTGAGCCCCAGGGGGCCCTATCAAAGCGATACCTGCATGAATTTAATAAGGTACAAAAAGAGAAAAATGCAACGCAACAAGAAAGAGGGATGTTTGATGGGATTTTTCTTAGTTCGTGTGAGGTCTCTTATTAGGGAACATTGTGCCTAATGTCTCCAAGAGAGGACAAGTAAATGGAATATCACACTCTCGGAGGAAATCAAGCCCAATGACACCATCAAGAAAAGGACGCATCACAAGAAAAAAGAAAATCGCACAATGAAACATGAGTGCCGATGTATGCCCCCACTTTAAAGCGGTTACTAACACCATTGCTGTGAGAAATTGCTTTAAACTAGAAGATATGAGACCTTACTTGGAAAGCCCTATGCCAAGTCATATGTGTACAATAAGCTATGTCATGAGAAGGGAAGGGGTTACCCCCAAAATGTGTAGCTCATTAGGTCACATGCGAGCCAACTTAAGGCATGTCGTCCACATCCCAAGCTTGCTCTTATATATGCATGAAAGGCATTTAACTAGCCAAAAGAGGCAACGATAAGTGACATGCAAGGACACAGCTACCTAACCCCTTCCCCCCACTTAGTGTAGGACAAGGGTGAGTCGAAATGATTGGCGAGAAACATGCTCGATAAAAATCAGTATCAATTAGAGGAATTAGGTGCTTCAACACAAGGAAGAGCACCACACTCCTTAAGATGTTGAATTTGGTACTCAAAGCCTTACATTCATTAGTAGAATGACCATAAACTCTATGATATGCACAAAATGAATGTTTGTAGTAAAATTTATTTCATGTCCTTGGAGGGAGAGATATCAAATGATCTTGGAGGAGTCTCACCAAGATACTCTCTTGATCAAAATTAGAAAATAGTTCTTTATTTTGCGACAAAGATATCTATTGCTTAGTATAGGATGTGATACTTACACAAAACTCTTTATATTGCGAGATTTTGTTCTCATCTTTAAAGGAAATCGTAAAATCTATTGAATTCAAATCATCAGTGTTTTGCATGATGACATTAATGTTAAGTGAGGATTTCTCTATTTCTTTCAAATGATAATAATCAAAACCACTAGTGACTATCAATTCAGGATGCACTACTGTTAAAGTTGGTTTAGAGAAATCTTTTGTTAGAGTGTTGATATTTAGTGAAGGCTTGTTTATTTATTCAAAGGATAATAACCAAGACCACTAGTCTTTTCTTGCGTTTGAGGCTCTATAGGGACACATATACTTTGTTCTCTAGCATGACATCCTTTTCCACTATATCCAAGTTGTTTCATAAGCTCATAAACCTTTTCCATAATTTTTTTTCATTTCTTTTGGATTTGACGGTTGTTGATAGTCTATCTCATCAAAGTTTGTTGTGTAATTTTGTTTTTATTTTAAAGTGGTTGAGGTGGATGTTTTCAAATGGTCTTATGAATTTTTTGTTAACATTACTGCCTTTTCTTTGCCCTTTTTAGAGTCTTTGTTTATGATCTTGTATTCTCCCATGAATGTTGGTTTGAAACTCAACGATCCCAAATAATCTAGTGATATCGTTGTGAAGGGTTTAGGACATCTATCTTTTTGTTGTGCTTGCATGGTTTCTACTTGTGTAGTTGGTGTTAATGTTTTCAAAGGATTCACTTTATCTTTCTCAAGTTGTAAAGCACTGTAAGGCTCATTATCAACATCCAATGTGTGCACTTTGTTGTTGTAAATATACTTCATTTTACAATTAGGAGAGATAATTGGAGAAGAGAAAATCTGATTGTCATGATTGTCCAAATTTTCACTCCTTTGTCCCATAATGTTTTCCAAAATAGGATAGGTAGGGGAAGGATCACAAAGAGGGTTATCATAGATCTTAAAGGTTTGATCATCCAACACCAACATATCTTCCTCACTTACACTTTCATTCTCTAAAACATTATCACAAGAGAGGAAGATGAATATAGGTTAGTTGAAGTTTCAATGGTTTTTTGTTGTGTTAATGATTGCCTATGGTTGTTTCTTCTTTTTCATCAATGTCTTGCCTAATAAGAGAGGTAGAAGGAGAGAAAAAACTAGGATTCTCAAAACTCTCATTTATTGGTTCTTCTAACACTAGAATGTCTTCTTCGCCAATATGAGAGATATTAGAAGAACAAATGCGATCATTAGGAATGTCCAAGGTTGTATTATCTTTCACTAAAACACTCTCATAGGGAGTGGATATGAAGTTTTTCTTAGCATGCCTAGAAAGGTAACATACTAACATTGTTTGAAAAAAATTGAAAATCACTTCTAACCATCTTATGCAATGCTATAAGAATGTAAACAAAGTATATCCAAAGATGCAAAACACTTTTATCCAATGTATGCAAAAAATTAAGAATGAAAACAATGTTTATCCATAAATGAAAAACACCTTTATCAAACTTTTGCAAAGTTTTATGAATGTAAACATTGTATATGCAAAAGTGAAAAGTACTTTTAGCCATATGATGCAAAGTTTTAGAAATGTGAACATTTTAAGATCTAATGATGCTTTTGATTGAAATGATAAAAAAAATGAGTATCCTAAATTGATGTTTTTGTCCTAAATGCATAAAATAGATGTTCCTGAAACTTTCCAAACAAATAGTATTTGTTACCAAGAGTCTTAGGAAGCATAAAAAAACAATTTCAAACCCTAAAAACTGCAAGGTCAAAGTCAACAGGGCCTAAGACGCCAATAAGGGCATCTTGGTCTCACTGATGAGATTTTGAGGTTCCAAAAACTAGAACATAAAGCAAACAACTTAGATAGGGTTCTGAGCTAAAAACCCACAGAGGGACTAAGACGCCAATAAGGGTGTTTTTGTCCCAGTAGAGGAATTTTTCAGAAAAAACAACAAAATCTAGATTGTTTACAGTGTTTCCAGGTTGCCTATGCAGGGACTTGATGTTTAGAAACAAAAAATTGTACAAATGAATGCAAGAAAAAGTGATTAATGACAAGCAATTGAATGCAATAAAAATGTTCCTAAATGCAATTTGGATGATTGACAATGCACTCTTAAGTTTTTCAATGAGATAAAATGATGCAAGAAAGCAAAAATGCAACCTATATGCACTTTCACTAATGCAAATATGAGAAAACCTAGATGCACTTTCACTAATGAAAGATGCAATGCAACCTAGATCTAGGACCTTAATGGATTCCAAATTAGAAAAAAATGAATGCTCTAAAACATCGGGTTCACCAAAATGAAACATAGGAAAATGGGTACTTTATAACCTAGGTCGTAAAATACCACTTTTCTCCTATGGTCATTCAAATATGTCCTAGGAATCCTAATTGGATTGACTATCAACCTCAAGGGTGAGTCAATTCTTGAAAATGAAGACCTAGGAAGGATTATTTTGGGCTTTGAGGGGTTCACCACCAAGCAAAAGCTTGGAAAAGACAACTTAGCATTCAACTTACAAAACCTAGTTATGCAAGCTAAATGAAGGATGCAAATGATGAAATTATGTAACAGGAAATTAGGGTATGTGTACCTGGGAAGTCTGTAAATGTAATGAGGATTCTGGAAATGAAAAAATGTTTTCAAAATGTGTTATGGAGGACTAAGACGCCCTTATTATTGTCTTAGTCCCGTTGCTATTTTTCAGGGCAAATGCGGGATCTTCAAATGTCAGAATCGGATCTCAAAGAATATTTGCAAAATACCTTCGGGAGTGTTACTCATAAGTACGACCCCCTCCGCCTTTAAAATATCTTACCTCATTTGCCTTAGTCATTTTACTTAAGTTTATGTTCACGCGATATCTTGTGTTACTTTTCAAACTTAGGTGGGGTTTTCATTAGTTCTTCTAACTTCCAATTTTACCGCTTGCATTGTTACAACTTTCGTTGGGTGATGTTTTATGACTTTATTCAAACTTACTGTTTCCTTGAAAGAGGGTGTGTGTGTACAAATAACCCGTATGATGAGTTTTCATGTGTTAGAAGTTAGTGACTTCCCCTGCAAGTTATACCTTTGAGCGATATTCTTCAAATTGTTTGAAATCTAAGCGGTGTTTTGTTAGGTTACACAAACTACCCATTTTTTTGCCCAAAAGCTTTTCAGTGATTAATGGAATAACAATAAGATTAATTCACATAACCAGTGCATTATGCAAAAAATAAACTAGCATTTTCAGAAATGATATGAACAGAAGCAAACAAAGCCATGCATAAAAGAATATAGAGATACCAAAATGATATTTTATTTATATATAAGTTTGTGTGTACATGACATCAACACTACAAAATTATTTGATTCGATTACAAAAAGTTCATATAAGTGAAAAAAGACAAAAAAGGGGCAGTGCCATTCAAGCACACAGGGAAAACATCAAGACTCGAATGTCCTCAATCACAGTCTGGAGACATTCAACTTGAGTAGGTGACAACAAGTTCTCATGAGATTGTAGGAATTACTCGAAGAGTCCCATATCGTTCCTTACGATTCTCAAGCGAAGAAGAGCAAAAACTTCCTCCAATGTCTCATCCTGAAGAGTTGACGCTATGCAAATGGCGTCAGCTATTAGTCCATTCCGAGGACAGTGACTGAGCCCATTGATAGCCACCTTGACACGATGATGGAATTCGGGATTTACCAGGCATTCCAATGATTTTACTCCCCAGTCGTGGTGATCGAAAGTCTTGACGATTGTGTATATGAAATGCTCTAGCATGGTGGTGTTGTGTACGTGTGCTTGGCTCAAGAATACTTCACCCAAAATGTTGTGAAGCACTTATTCTTCCACCTCACTCTGTATTGTGAAGACCTCCTTTAGCTTATTTGATAGATGCCTAAACAAGTTGCATTCAATCTCCTCTAAGACAATGAAGTCATTTGCAGAATCACCATTGCTCTGGGTGCTCGCCATGTTATATGCTTTTGAATAGTGAAGAGTGGCGACACTGGTTGAATTTACGGAAGATTGGTTGGACATTGGTGCTTTCTCCCGATGAAATTTAATAAGATCGCAATTCAATTTGAATAAATGAATGATTTGAAAAAATTTAAATTACATTTCCAATTAAAAAATAGACACGTGCTATCGTATGGTGTCTCCTTGATGCTACATTAATTATTCGATTATGTGAAATGTCATTCAGCGGCCATTGGTGAGATAAAGATCAGTTTTCTTGCCCAATGCCATTTCATTTCCTAGGTTAATTATTCCGATTAAGCTTTAGCAATTTCCAAGAATATGGGAAGAAAAAAGAAGACCCCCAAATTTAGTAATGGCTTTGGCGATCGCTTAGTGGGGTTGGTTCAGTATATATTTGAATGGAGGAGATAGGGGTTCTCCGGATATACACCTTGCGGTGTTATCGAGAGGGATTTAGACATTTATTTCAGACTATAATTGTTCATGATCTTGGTGTTATGAATTTAATGATACACTTAGTACGCTAATCTTGGTGTTACACATGCATATAGTTATGTCTTCTTGTGAGATAGGTTGTGTTGCATTCATTTATTGCAGTATGATCTTATTTATTTTGATGGGATGGTCATAGGTTTTTCAATATTTGTGTTGATTGTTTATGTCCGTGATTTACGCTTTCACGTTTGTCTCATATTTATGAATTGGTGTTGGTTTCCTTTCCTGATTTCTGGTCAAAAGCATACTCATGTTCATTAGCTTAGGTAAATTCTTTGAAATCTTGTGAGGGAGCTGTACCTTGACAAAATTAAGAGAAAAACCACAAATGCAATTGTGGTCTTTTCAGAGCTATTAGCAGATTTATAGTAGTGCTAAACTGGATTGAGAGTCATTTATTTCAAGTTTATTTATCCAAATCCATTTAATTTGCTAACAAGGAGGACTAAGACACTCTAGGTGGCGACTTAGTCCCATCTGGAATTTTTCAAATCTCCGAATGTGGTCCTAAGGCTTAAGGTCTGCACTTCCTTCTTCTCGGATCTTAGGTCCTGAAATTTCCAGATTTGGCATGTAGGTGAGTTTCCGTAAAAATGACAACTTTGTAATGCAAATTTGCAACTTTACAACTTTGCACTTCAAATGATCTTGAAGTATTCAACCTAAATTTGCAAGCACAAAAATACAAGAGAGGAAAAACTTGTTGATTGTTAGTAAATGGGGGTTTTCCTTGGTCAAACCCCTTGTTGGTAATTAAACCTTGAAATAGAAAGGAATAATGGAGGGAAATGATGAATGAACAAAGTGCTATGTTGCAACTCACCAAACCCTTGTGACAAGGTGCTACAAATATGCTTGAAATGGCTGCAATGGATGTGGTTCTTGACACCTTCTTGAATGATATAAATATTGCATGAAACACTTGCTTGAATCATAAGCCCTACATCATAATTGTTAGAACAACAACAAACATGATGCAATAATATATTTGATATGATGCTTGAATCTTGATGATGGCTCTAAATGCTTGAAGAATTTCTCTTGATCTCATAAACTTGCCTTAGGAATGAATACTTGAATGCTTAGGATGAAAATGAATGAATGGACCTTGTATTTATACCTATTCATGCTTACTATCCCAAAATTACACCACAACAAGCCGACATATGAATTCATTAATTAAAGGAGGCCAAATCTTGCCATAATTTGAAATTAAATTTTGAAATAAGCTCAAGGGGGACTAAGATGCCCTTGATGGCATCTTAGTCCCAAGTCTTGAAAACCTGAGGCACAAAGTCTAAAAAGGGGCCCATTTAAGGTTCCACTGAAAAGGGGGTCCGAAGACCTTTGGGGGAAAAACACGCCCTAGGTGGCATCTTAGTCTCGACCCAAAAATCAGGGACACTCGTCCAAAATCATTAAATTATCATTTATCCATTGATGTTTGTTGGGATTTTCCAGAAAAAAGATATAGTTGATTAGGCTTGTGGATGCAAAATAGGACCAATTAAGACATAAATAGAGATAAATAAAGCAAGGTGGGCCCAAAAAAGTGTGAAAATGCAAGGGTATGCATTTTACTACACTATAATTCTCCTACCAATTTAATGAGCATTAACACTCAAAACAAAGAAAGAGCCAATATTGACGCGTCATGGAGCCCATTCTAGTCGCTACCGTTTCAGATTACTCTTTGTCCCTTTGAAGGCCCTATAAGTAAGTAAACGTTTCAAGTTACAATATGAATCTCTTTCCTATTTTTTTCCAATCTTAATCACTCTCATGCCTTAGATTTCTGCCATATTGCTTGAGTTTTTCATTACAATTTTGTTTTATCTCTTCGTCAACTTGAGAAAATTTTGAATATTGAAGATGTAATACGCTTATCAAGGATATGAAAGGGAGTTGGTACTGAAAAATTCTCTATCAAAAGATGGGGATAACAACTTGGGGCATGTAGACCTAGAAGAATTTTGGGTATGTATGTCTAGAAACCCTAGATCACCAATAACTAAGGCTACTTTCCAAAGTGGGTTAGCCCATGTTGTAGGTTTCCCAAATTTTGTTCAAAGCATTGAGATGGTAATGTCTTGCATCAAGTGTTAGAAGTCCAAGGAGAGGGAGATAAGAAGTGCAAATGACAAACTTATAGCTAAATTAGACGGGTCATCAATATGCACCATGTTGAGGCTTCCCAAAAAAGAAGCTTATGTAGACATGAGTGGAGAGAGGGCCATGAATTATTTCATTGATAAGAAATAAAATTTTAAATAATATCACCAAAATTTGGTTCAAGAAGTCGAGGAAAGGGAAATCCAAACTACCTAAAAGCCTTCTCAGGTCTCGTTTTAATGATTACATATCTGGTATCATAATCCTATTCCATAGAGTTAATGGGGGTGAAGAGACCAATTGTTTTAAGCATCAGATGTGTTAATTTATCACTGTAATGTGGCATGAATCACAATATGTTGATTGGGGAAAATTGACCAGTGATAACTTGCACAATCAACTTACAAATTTCCAAGATACACACAAGTTATTTATGAATTCATATTTGTTCTATGCTAATGCCAAGATGCATCCATGTGCTATATTGTATGAAATATGAATTTACGGGGAAACATCACATATATGTGATTTTTACCCACAATTATAATTGAATGTTAGCAATAAACACTCGAGGAGGGTAAATGATTCATTTACCATGAACATAGTTAGAGACTTGATGCTAACTTGGGCCAAAGATTTTCTCTTGAGGCTGTAGAGTTGATTAAACATTATGGGAGTTATATTATTTAATTTCCAAATTTTTCTTATATATAGATATGAGGATTTGATGAATATCCTTATATTGTCCATATACCCATCTAACCACTTAGTCCTCATTGAACTTTGTAGACAAATGGAATTAGTTAATAATAAATGCAAAGATATGAAGAAAGCATGATATTCTTTCCGACAAGGGTTTTCTTATTATATGTGTTCATCCACAGTTGAAGCACATAATATAGAATGGTCTCTGGTAAAGATAACTATGTAATATTATAACATGAGGTATCCTTATGATAGCAAGGGATATGTGAAGAAAAAATTGTATCTTGGGAATAAAATCCATCATTACCTTCATTTAGAAGATTATTGGGAAGATTGTGAAAATGATTTTGAAGTGAGAAAGAGGGACTAGTCTAGGTTAACTGTGCAACAAATGAAAGACTATGAATTGGAATGGGATGTTGAGGGGATATAAGATGATGGTTCATATATGGTGGACCAAGTTTATTTAGAATCTATTCAATTTAAACCTCTCACACCCATTGATTGGAGTAAAAAGGAAATAAGACATCAAAGAAAGATCTTTTTGTTTTTGTTTTGAAGAAATCTACGAAATGTTTAGATGCTAAGATAAATGAACATACTATTGGAGTATTTAGGAAAATCACCTAATGATTAATTAGTCATTAATTAATTATTAGGTCCCTTTTTATTTTAATTACTTAAGCTAAAATTAGGAGTGCTTTTTTATTATTAGATTGAGTTATTTACAGGTCAAGTTGTGTCATTACATAGGATTAGGACACTTGTCACAATCTTATCAAATCCTCATCTAGGGTTTGCACTTTTAATTTTATAAGCATTCATTATTGTACTTTATATTCAATCTAGGAATTCACATTCATTATTCAATATTAGATACATTTTTGGATCAATAAGTTTTCTTCTCAAGGTTGCATAGAAAATCAGTTGGTTTGATCTCTCGTTTATGATAGGAATTTTGGTCGTAGGTGATTTTTGGGAGTTGCGGGGTTCACTATCAACTCCAACATGGTATTAGAGCACTAGATTTGTGACTTCTTATCCAAATTATGAGAGATCCAACCTTGAGTAAAAAATAGGCTCATCTTAAAGCGAAACATGTATCATCATTTAGTCTAGAATGACACAAAACTTAAGGATCACCTATCGTTTTGTCAAAATCAAAGTAGTTGCAAAACCAAAATATATTTTTTGCAACAAGGCCCTTCGTACAGATTTGTACAACCATACGAATTTCTACAACCCTGTTGCATTGATTTATGTGCCAAGTGACAATATAGGTGTAGGTTTAAAAAATATATGGCTTTACATTTTTGTTTTTTCATATTTTTTTGCAAATCAAAAGGTTTGTACAAAAATAATAAATGTTAAACACCCAAAATACTGAGAGGGGGTGAATTGATATTCACTAAAATTCATTAACTTCATCAACTTAAACATGCATTCAAAGCATCTCATTTAACTTGCAAAAATGAAAAAAAAAACAATTAAAGCATGCACCACAACAACAAACAAAAGAACACCAGATTTACGCGGAAAACCTTTGGAAGGAAAAAACCACAGCGAGGATTAGCTCACAATATATTATAACCAATTACAATGGATTATAGATTGGAGGACTCACTATGCAAGGACTTTAGTCCAAAAATAAAGGCTTACTATCCAAAATAGAAAAGCGAAAATAAGAATGGTTCACGCTAGATTTTGAACTAATAACAATGCATCTGCAACATGTTGAAGATATAGTTCCAATTAAGCTCAGAAAATTGACTTTACACACTTCATACTTCACCACTATCAACTTTTTCACTTCACTCTACATCACATCACACACATAATCTCTATATCACCATCTCTCACATATCCTCATCACATTCAACCATACCACTCACACTTAATTGACCTTCTATATATACATACATCTTCCACAAGCAAACATATCATCAATTAGGTCAGCCTAATTAGATGAAACATATCACCATAACTTGTCGACTCAAAAATCCAACCCAAATACCTTACAAAAGAAACCAAAATGTGTTCTTCACAAAAATAGGTTGGCATGACCTATAATTACTCCCATTATTCTACTCCTTTCATAACTCACCTTCGCACGAATCCAAAACCCTTAGGTCGACACCACACACCAAAACTACTAAAGCAAAAACTGAATGAACCAAATATTCATCCACAACTCGACACGTGGACCACCAAATCACTTGCCACTTGGAGTGCATACACTTCTGACATCCTCAAACACTTCCTCAAAACTACATAACATATTAATCATCTATGGTGGAATGCAGAGCATTCCAATATGCACTCTGCACTTGTAACTCTGCTTCTACTAAACTCGATATTCCGTCATCGATATCTTCAACTACGAAAGGCATAGAACCCTAAAAGTTTGGATATAGAATTATTGAACATGTACCATTATCACATCAAATCTGCATGATAATATTTTGAAAAGTGGAGCAATGCGGACCACAAAACTGTTGCTCTATTACTTACTATTACAATTTGCGACTTAGGCAATTTTCACCAAAACACTTGGTCTTCTCCGGACTATGTACATATAGATGCACCAATGCTTCTACAAGGTGTTGCCATCAATGAAAAAACCATATACCGTCATGCTCATGTTTCCAACAATAAAACTTTGGGAAGTATTCTCTTTCTTTTGGAACAAAGTTAGTCATTGCATGCAAGGAACCTAAGTTGATATTCATATATTTCTTGGCTAGGTTTCTCTTAAATTTCATATTTTTTATTGTCTATAAAATATTTTGGTATGCCAAAAATATTATCAAAATTAAATCTTTATCATATGAGGGAGCTACTCCTCTTAATGTAGAGGTAGGTTGATTGAAAATAACAACTTTACCAATTGTTGTCACAAATATCACTATCTTTTTGGGTATAACAAAGTTAAATTTTTGAGATATTTATTATAGTGCAAAAATTTGTATACCAACACCAAATTAAGCTTTGGATTGAGTTTTCCCAAAACAATGACATTGTAGCAAGTATTTCACGAGAATAAAAGGGCCTTTTGCATACATGTTGGCAATTGTTGAAGGGAATGGAAAGTGATTTGGTGCAACAATGCTTGTATTTTAAGAACCCCAACATGTGGTTCAACTTCATTCACATTCATTTACTCACTCCCATTTTATCACCAATGTTTATATTCATTTTGATTAAACTTCAAGAAAGTAAAAACTGAAATTTTTTCAAATTTGTGACATATTTCAATCTACATAGAAAAAAGTAGAAAAAAACCCTCCAAAGTTGATAAAACAAAAAAATATGCACATTTCTCACTTCAATTCCCAATGTCTTTCAAAACACATTCAAAGAATGAACACAACATGGGGTCCAAAAATATATTTGTAGGTACTCTCAACTATCAAACCAACTAGTTTAAAAATAAAGGATGAGTTAATCACCACTTGCACAACACTAGAAGACTTATTGTCCTCTATGGCCTCCAAGATCGAAAATTGGTATTTTGTAATTGTATTTTTAGAGAAATCAATAGGTCTAAGTAGGGGTCAATTAAACATGTAACAATAACAACAATGAGTTGTTGATGTTGAATATTGGTTCACCCATCCATGATAATGGAGCAACCTATCCTACCCTATGCTTGTCTTGTCGTGCATGAATAAATTCATTTTGGAATATTGTTTATCAAAGAGGGAGGTAAGTGATTTTAGGTTCTGTAGGGGGCATAAGAGTGAATAATTTTGAATTTTTGAACATGTCTTTGAATTATGGATAACATGCCCACATGAAACTAGATGGCATGGACACAATAATTTAGAAAATCAGTGACTTCATCTCATGTATGAATATTCAACCACTTCACCATTGCATTTCACTCGCAGTAGTAGTGGCCTTCCTCTTCCCTTTATGAGAATTCATTTCTCTGACATCCCTACTAGCAATAGATTACACATTGGAATACCTTGGAATAGGCTCTACAAGTATACCTTTCATTTTTGTATCACTTTTCAACCAATCAAGCCATTTCAACTCTTCCTTCCAACTTTATGCTAACACAAACATTTACCCCATGTCTAGACTCACCTAATAAATGGTGCACAACTATATTGTAACTCCCATGAAAATTAATTTTGTATATATGACATAATCAATGTTTACTCCAACCTTAATTTTTGGATTGATTATTGCCTAAAATAGTTATACTATAGTAAGGATTTCATGTGATTGAGAAAGCCTTTTCCATATATGTTGATAATTGTTGAAGGGCATGAAAAATGATTTGGTGCAACAATGCTTGTATTTTTGAAGAACCCTTAACACTTGGTTCAACTCATTCCCCATTTGATCACCAATGTTGATGTTTATTTTGCTTAAACTTCAAGAAAGTAGAAATTTCAAATTTCAAATTTGTGACATGCTACAAGCTACAAACAGATGAAAAAGGAAAAAGTCCTCAAAAGTTTGACCTTTCAATGAAAATAACTAAAAGAGTAAGCGTGGCTACCTTTCAATGATTGTAAACGCTAAAAGTAATAGGATATTCTTTTTACCCCTTTCTTATGTTTCTTTCCTCCTAGTTTTTCTTTTTCTTCTCAGTTGTAAACATAAGAAATTAATAGAATATTATATTGGAGGTAGTTGGTTTAGTATTTTATGATTTTAGGGTTGCAAAAGGGTTGTGGACCCCCTACACTTTCTATTGGTGTGAATATATGTCTCGCACCTAGTAATTTACCTTTCTAGGGACTTGAGGGACTTATTCACATGTTAAGTTTACTTAGGATAAAAGATTTCTTCTAGAAGTATTAGTTGGATTTTTTAGAACTTATTTTATCTAGCTTGTAATGCTTGATTCCTAGGTAGTTAGGTTGTTAGTTATCTCATGTCATAGGATTAAGAAAAATGCCACAATCATGTTCAATCCTATTCCTCACCTTGCCTATATAATCAAGGTCATTGCACTCATGTAAGATACTTCATACATCATCAACATTTTGATAAGTTTAATATCAAGCAAGCTCATATTCTTGCATACCCTCTTGTAGAAGGTTTTCATTGTTTTTGTAGGTGGTCTTGGGTATTGAGCTAATCTTCAACTCTTACATGGTTCTTTTGAAACATTTTGTGATAGTTGACTAGGGAACAAGCTGAACTTAGTCAACTTGATTAGATTCTAAGAGTCATGCTTTGATTGTGTTGGCTCTTTTCAAATTCCAACCAGATCTTCAAGGCAGCCTATGGATTTTCCAGTTTCAATAATCAACAACCTAAAAGGGGTTGGCCAACGAACAAGAGAAAGAAATTTAGCTTTCCTCTTGTACTTCGAGCTCTGCAAAACCCAAGAGGGTGATCCCACAATGTATTTATAACATTCCTTCACATACATTGCATATTAAGCAAATATATTCTCATCAGGGACTAAATAGATGAAATCCTTAAAGAAATTGGCATTTCCTTGAGAGAATTTAAACATCTATAGCTGACAATATCGAATAATACCAAAATTTAGGAAATGTAGATCAATTGAATGTATATTTATGAGATTTGTTCTAGAACTGAAATACTCGAGGGTGAGAAAAGTGTATGTAACAGTCAAGAATAGTCTCATATCCACAAGTTAGGAGTCAAATCATAATGAATTGAACTACGAGGAAAATTTAATCCTGAACATTCGTAATATTTGTAATTGCCTACAATGTACACATTAACACCCAAAATCCTGTGACTACTTACCAAATCCACGTGACACAAGCATGAATCTATGACTTAATCAAACAATTTAACTCATCCATTAGATCGGAACAACAATGAAACCATATACCAAAGTGGAAGACAAATAATAATTAATAAATAGATCGTTGATCCAAATCCATTAATAACTCATGCAAAATATCAAAATGGAGAGACAACAAGCTTGAGAGACTGACATCTCTACTCAAGTATATTTAGAAACCACATAATTGACTAAATTCACTACTTCTACTCAAAATTTTAAGATATGCACTGTATATGCATTCATTGTGTTCTTAATTAGCACAATTCTGACCCAGACTTCAACAAAGACCCCTGCCAAATAACCTTGAATTCCCTTTTATATCACTAAAGGAGTCAAAATAAGCATCGAGCTATTGGCCTCACAAATTACATTTCACTTTACTCTTATCTCAAAACTAATTTCAATTGCATTTACCTTCATTTGCAATAGAAAATCTCCCATAAAATTATTTTGCCTTTTCCCGGAAAAACAAAACTCTATCAATAAAATTTTGTTACCTTGCTGGACACTTCACCCGTAAAAGTTTTTATTTGTTCAACTCTCCATTTTACCCATTTGCATTTTTATTTTTATTCTGCTCGTGCATTTCACCAGGCATTTTACCTTTTCACGGGGTTCACTTAACCTTTTCACACTCATCCATTTTGATCTGGGCATTCATTAAAAGATTTGCCTTTTAAATGATGGGTTTTGTAAGTTTTATCAGGCTAAATTGCTTTTACATTTTGATTTAGCAAAGTTTATTTAAAATTTGGTCATGGGACTTCAAAAGAAAACATTAGACTTGGCTCCTTTGAAATTCCTGCGGGCCCACCACGAGCTTCCTTCTCTCTGCATCTCACATAAGCCTTACCATCAGGTATCGCTTGTCATATGAGGAATAAAAGAAAACAACTGGCGAAGAGCCATATTCATCGTGGGATCACACGTTCAAAATGAAAAAAAGCCTTCCCAACTCGCGATGAGCGATGGAAGGCAAAGATTAAGCTGCATTTCTCATTCATTGCTGGACGTTGATTAACGTTTGAGCCCTAACCACTCTTCTCCGTGTTCTGCAGCTCGTTCCCTTCTGGTCATGGCGGCCCCTTCAACTGTTGTGCGACTTCCCATGCATCATAGTCACTTTTCTCTTGCCTAATGCTACTCCTAAATGTTCCCTGTTACTGCGCCAATCTATTCAGTCACATGTTGTGTGACATTCACAGAGAGCTCGATGCACTTAAATGCATCCCCTTCGCAAGTAGCGTAATGGTGCACCTCTGTAGTCATCACGTTGACTCCTCCTCCCATCGTGCCAAGTCTGCAAGTGGCTCCATCAGCAATAAGATCCGTCGCCTCGCACTCACAAAGGAATATTGGTCACCGCATATACCCTCCAAGCTAATTTCTTCCACTCGCATGGGCCAGGAGGGTGATGAAAATATTCTGGAGCTCGGCGTCACCTCTGCCAAACACATTTGTTGAAAAGTCTCTGAAGCGGTTTCAACAGATCCAATTTGTATATGCAACATTCTGGTATTCCACAGAACCACATTTAGTTTGGAGATTCTTTGAAACTGAGCAGTTCGCTTGCCCTGTCGATGACATTGCCCATGGTTCCTTCCCATTATGGTGAACAACTGTACACATTTCACAATCAAAATAAAATGTCTTCAGGAAAGCTCTTAACATCCGATTCACTTATTCATCCACTTGCGTTTATTGATGTTCTACTCTTTCAAGTGTTCCTCCATTCAAACCATGCGCGGCTGGGTCTCGTTCCATACTCAAACCACAACAACAAGATTTGAAACACATCCACAAAATGAGGAAAGAGTGCCTACAAGCCTGTAAAGAGACCTTCCTTTTCAATACTGTGGAGATATTCAAACAACTAAGAAATATTACATAATAGTGTGACCTTCGAAGAGCCTCAGTAAATTATTTTTACTAAAAATGCCCATTGATAGAGCGCGATCTTCCAGACAAGTTTGGTCCTTTTAAACTCACAAGGAAGCACAAGGTTATAGTATATCCTGTCAGACATCACCCTAATTTTCTATTGTTGATGATCAATTTCATTCCTTAATGAAATGCAACAGATAAGTTCCTCAAATTTAATTCACTTTGTGTAGCTTAACTATTCCCTTCGCCATGAACCGGTCTTCTGTTTTTAGCTCCATATAAGGCATATAATAAAGCATTTTATGAGTTTGCATTCACCTTAAAATGCCTTGCCCATTCAAACCTAAGCTCAATTGGAGATCATTTTGAGCTCAAACAGTGGTGAAGAATGCATCCACATAATGGGGAAACCCTACATATTAACCTCTACAAAAGATTTGCTTTCTCATTATTATGTGGTTGTTCAAACAATCCTTGTAAGACTGAAGAATGCGGTGACTTGATCCCATAGTAATTTTAGTGAAACACCATCTTATCCCAGTTGATGGAGGAATGCCATCTCCTTTGCAAGAAAATATTTGTAAATAATTTGTATCCCCAAATGTAGAGGACCCTTCTCATCTGCAAGACTCAATGTTTGGCAAGAATTTATAATATTGCACTCACAAGCCATGAGCCAATATTTCAAATATGTGACTCACTTATTATACTCGGATGCTTGAGTGCCATCCTCAAGAGTTCCTATCGCATGATGCATTTCAATTGGAAATCACTTGGAATAGCCATTGATGGATTTTCCTACCCCATTGAACCATCTCAATACTCACAACTCCATAACTATATGATGCATGCTGGGTCCCCATGTGGGCCAGGCTAAATTTTGTTTTCGTTTTGAAACAAGTTTCAAAATCAAATTGACCTAACATTGCCTTTGAATTCTCTTGAGATGAAAAGATGAAGTGGGTTTCCAATAAAACTTGCCTTAAGGCATTTTTGCATAGTGGTCAAAACAGGCCAGGTGGGCTCTGGAGTTGCCTTGGAAAATCAGTCAAACGATCCCCTAGAGCAATAAAAATGCACATGCACGTAGAATTTTGATCCAAGAATGGAGTGAAAAAGACTACTCAAAAAAAGAGGTCCCGAGGTGCAAGATATTCACTATTAAAGTTGCTCAGTCAAACTTTTCTGCAACTGCACCTATTCATAACCAATCAGAGCTCACCAAATTACCATTTTGAAAAAATATCAAATCAAGTCTTGGGAGGATACAAATAGAAACACAAGCTCATTTAGGTACACTGAACATGTGTGCAAGAGGGCTTACATTCAATCATCAATCTTCATGAGATATCAGGGGTCAAAGTTGACCACATTGAAACACTGTCAGAAATGCAGATGTAAAATTAGAACAAACTGCATTTGCTTTTGATCTCGAAAAAATAGCAAATCATATCTCGAGGCTCTGAAATCAGACAGGGGAGAATATGAATGTGTGGAGGATGGAGAACAACAATCCATTTTTCATGACAATCATCCAACTGTGAAATATTCACTCGAACAGGAGGCCACCTTGTAGAGCTGAAAGTTTTGAAACAACAAAACAATGCCAGAACCCTCTAGCTTCACTTTTCAAAACCTAGTCAAAAGTTATCATGGGAAGCTGAAAATTGACATGCACTGTCACATATGTCACATGAGTGGGCCACCAATGGATTTTGCATGAAAATTAATAGGCTCCAAGTTATGACCTTCAAAAGTGGGCACTTAGGCAGATTTTTCAGGTGCACTTTTGAAAGTGGAGAGGCAAATTTTCTATATGGGAACTTCAGATTTGTGAACTTTGAGAGTGCCACCAGATTGCATCATCACCTAAAGGTAGAGGAAAGAAGAAGTCAAATCCTAAGAAAAAATCTAATTATAATGTCACCTTTCCTAGTGAGGATAAACCTAAGAGGGAGATAGCTAAGTGTGGTTATTCTAAAAAACCAGGACGTGGTGAACAATCTTGTTACAAAAAATAATTACATGAAATGAGGCAACTTGTAAAGGAACATAACATTTCTCTACCTTCAAAATCTACAAGTTCATCATCTTCTTCTCAATCATCACCTTCTACACATAGGTATTGGAGAAATTGCTAATGGGAGTGATATGACAAATGATTATAAAATGAAAGGTCACGCTCTTGTTGTAACACATGTCGATCAGTCTCGGAATTAGATTATTGACTCTGGAGCTTCATGTCATATATCAAGACAACTTGATAGGTTTTCTTCTTTGAGGCATACTTCAATCATGAAGATCTTGACGGCAAATGGTGTTTATTTGGATGTATTTGGTAAAGGGGTTATTGATGTTCCAAATGGTAGATTGCATGATATTCTTTGTATACCTGATATTAGGAATAATCTTCTTTTTATATATCAAATTACACAAGGTGGTAAGTCCATTGAGTTCACTCCAAATTTAGTGTCCATTCAAGATCTGCATAGTGTAAGAAACTTGTTGTAGTTGGCAGGGCTGATCACGATGCTAAGATCTATAAATTTTACCACTTTGTTCTTGATGGTGAATTTTCTAAGGATCATTCTCCTAGTTCTAGTGTGGATAGTTGTGCAGGTGGTGGTTGTGGTGGTTGGCTGAACCTTCTCTTCTTTCTCAAACATGTGATGAGGTTTTATCACCTCTTGCTTCTTTAGATTTGAGTGTTGACTTGGTTTCCAAGACTTCAAATGAGAAGGATTCTTTTTGTTTTCCAAATTTTCCTTTATAGGATGGTTTCATGACAGGTATATCAGATTTGGCTTATCATTCCTCTTCTACAGATTTGGAGGACATGTTTGAGGGGGTCACACTCCTCTTTGATCATTTATATTTGGAGGTTTTTCTTGAGGCTTTATATTCATTGTCTTCTTCCTTGATTGGGGTCACACCTGATTTTGTTGAGACATCTTCAAAGGCTCTTGATGCATCTTGAGAGATTTCTTTCTTGATGCTTCTTCCCTCTTACTTCTTCATGGAGATGAGGTTTCTTCAACATCGACCATTGTATCATTTTATTCCCAAGGGGAGATATATTGTTTGTAGACATTTGGTTCTCTTTTGTCTACAAATATTCTTCAGTTGTTTTGGAGCTACTCCATTATGGGGGCTATGTGGTCTCTTTCTTTGCCTCTTATGGGGAGGCATTTGTGTTGGTGTAATTAACTATTTAATTACACTTTATTAAGTCTTACTTTGGTCTTAATTAGGTTTTCCTTTTAGGGTTTTTTATCTTGCTCTATAAATCAAGTTATCTCATGTAATTCATTATTCCCAATAATATTATTTGCATATATTTATGCAAATGGCTTTGCACGTTTGATTTTCTCCTTGTAGAAGGCTAATCTAGGTTTTGCAAGCTATCTTGGTTCATGAAGTTTATTGGAAACTCTAACATGGTATCCGAGCCTTGATCTATAAGATCCTTCTTAGATCCAGGAGAATTTCAATCAAAGAGCTTTTTCCTCAAGGGACCGACCTTGAGCAATTTTTGGTGCATTTTGGATAAAAAACAACCAATATCTTTTTTTTTTCGTGTACATCTGAGAAAAAATATTTTCTAGGTTATGTTTAAAATCATAAAATACCATCTGGGTATCTGCTATATTTTGTAGATAGTGAGAAGAACTTGTAGAAACGGTTGTCAAAATCACGACTATTTTCCTTGCAGGTGAGGTTTTTTATTTTTACCAAATCACGTGTTCTTTTTGGACTAAAAAATGCTTTTTGGGTTTCGTTGACAGTGCCAAAATATAATCTGGGTATCCATTAGTTTTTGCATGCAACAAATATTTTTTTCAAAAATCAAATAAGAAGGGTTGTATCTGCATTGACGACTAACAAAATTTACCTTTTTAAAAAAAGAAATCATAACTTGAGCAATATGGTGCCCATTTTTCGAAAACTTTATATCATTAGAAAGTTGATTACATCCTCTACATAGATCTGGGGTCAATTTTTCTTCATAGAGGCAGATGTGAACTTTAATCCTTGCATGCAATATTTCCTTTTGTATGCTTTATGTTTTCATTTTCTCTTTGGTTTTTGCATGTTCTCCTTTTACAATCTTGGGGTATTGTGGAAAATGAACTTCAATAAAGTTCCATAAGGAGGGATTATTGCATATAATTGGATTATAGTGTATTTGTATGGCATGCACTTTGATCCCCTATTTATATTGATGACAACTCGCATGAGTTGTATCTGGATTCTAAAGTTTCTTTTGGCCACAATATTTCTTATAACTTGACACATTTTGGTTCACATCAGTTCACATCTCAGATTGAGAGCCTATGGTTAATGATCCTGAATCACATCAAATTCACATCGGGTCACATCTCATTTTGACAACCATTCATTTTATGGCTAATGTTCTAGAATATTCATGGTATTTGCTCCTATGGATCATTTTTAGTCACTGTTTGGCATCGACATCAAGATACACATAGCTTCCAGATTATTTAATCATATCATTCCCTCTTATGGGGGACATTTATTATGTATCTATGTGATGGATGGTGTACTTGGGGGGTGTTATGGAGTCCTCCATCTTTCATCACTTGGTTGCATTCTCTATTTCTTTTCACTTCATATGTACATGGGTACCTAACACGACCTTGTAGCTGAGACCCATTCATTCTTTCATGCATCCATCCTTGCATTATTTGCATGTTTCTTATTCTCCCTAAGTTGCACTTAAGAGGGGGTGTTGGTGTAATTAAATATTTAATTAGACTTTATTAAGTTTTACCCTAATCAGGTTTATCTTTTAGGGTTTTTCATCTTTCTCTATAAAAGGAAGTAATCTTTATGCAAATTTCTCTGCATGTTTGATTTTATCCTTGTAGAAGGCTAATCCAAGTTTTGCAAGTGATCTTGGTTTTATGGAGTTTATTGGAAAATCTAACAATTTGTAATATATATGTGATGGATGGTGTACTTGGGGGATATCATGGAGTCTCGCATCCTTAATTACTTGATTGTTTCTTTTCTCTCTTTTTGGGAGGAGTTTTGTACCACTGGGTTTTTCCATTTTCTCCGTTTGTCAGAGATTTCTTTTTCATTTGTACATGGGTACCTAAAATGGCCTTGTAGCCAAGAGCCATCTTTTTCATATTTTTTACATCATTTGCATAATAATCTTCTCCCTAAGTTGCACTTAAGGGGGGTGTTGGTGTAATTAAATATTTAATTACACTTTATTAAGTTTTACTTTGGTCCTAATTAGGTTTTCCTTTTAGGGATTTTCATCAAGTGCTCAATAAAAGTAACTTATCTTTATGCAAATTGATTTATGTATGTTTGGTTTTCTCCTTATAGAAGGCTAATCCAAGTTTTGCAAGCGATCTTGTTTTTATGGAATTAATTGGAAACTCTAACAATTTGTAATATATATGTGATGGATGGTGTACTTGGGGGTATCATGGAGTCCTCCATCCTTCATCACTTGATTATTTATTTTCTCTCTTTTGGGGAGGAGTTTTGTCCCACTGTGTTTTTTCCTTTTCTCTGTTTGTGGGAGATTTATTTTGCATTTGTACATGGGTACCTAAAATGGCCTTGTAGCTGAGACCCACCTTTTATATTTTTTTGCATCATTTGCATAATAATCTTCTCCCTAAGTTGCATTCAAGGGGGGGTGTTGGTGTGAATATATGTCTTATACATAGTAATTTACTTTGCTAGGGACTTATTCACATGTTAATTTTATTTACGATATAAGATTTTTTCTAGAAGTCTTAGTTGATTTTTCTAGAAGTTATCTTATCTAGCTTGTAATGTTTGATTCCTAGGTAGTTATATTGTTTGTTATCTCATGTCATAAGATTAAGACACATGTCACAATCATGTTCAATCATATTCCTCATCTTGCCTATATAAGAAAGGTCATTGTACTCATATGTAAGATACTTCATACCTCATCATCATTTTGACAGGTCTTAATATCAAGCAAGCTCATATTCTTGCATACCTTATTGTAGAGGTTTTTCATTGTTTTTGCAAGTGGTCTTGGGTATTGAGCTAATATTCAACTCTTACACTATTTTTTCATGAGTTGTTAGTGTTCTTTTATTGGTTTTTAGTGATGTCCAATCATATTTGGGAGGTTGAGAGGTTTCTTAGATGATCCATACCATTTTATTGATATATGAATTCATTTTGATATGACATACACTCATATATGTCATTCTGGGAATGCAACCCTAGTTTCCTAAAAAAGAGGAATTATTAGGAGACATCTCTTGTCATCCTATTTATCTTGCGACACTTGTCATGGGGTAGGAATGTGTCCCCATATCACACAAATAAAAGGTGCCAAGATAATTGAAAATAATCAATTAAAAAGTAACATTTAACAAAACTATTTAAACATTGGTTTTCTTTCTCGAATAAAAGGTAATTTCAAAATTATATTATATATGAGTTATTTATTTTGCATCAAGCCATGACTAAAATAATAATATATCTCATTAAAAAAATGTGCCTTTTTAATCAAGAAGGATACATTTTTTATTAACTATTTTGAAGTTTTCTTTAAGAAAATGTTTGTAAGGTGATGAATACTTTTGGCACAATTTATAATTCTATTTGCATAAATTTACATGTTTTTATTTTGCTAATTGTGAGTTCCTTTGAGCTCCATTTGTGATTGAGTTATGGATGTTCCATTTTGAGAATGCAATACCCAACTACGGTAGGGATATGATGGCTCACAAACTTATTACAAACCTTGCAATGTAAGGACTCTTCATGCAAACATTGTTTCTTTTGACATGGCCCAAGTTGTGTGTATATATACACATATACATTATTTCCTTGACATGACCCATCCTTCCTATTTAATCTTTAGTGTAAAAGATGAGGAAAGAGAACATAGATATTAGTATTTATGGATGAACATAGTTCTTTTTAGAAATTGTTTTATATACAAAAAACCATGGGTTCTAATCCACCATGAAGTGTATATGCATGATTTTAATTGTATCCACATAAATATTATTTTTAGAAAATGTTGTGCACACAAAATATCATGGCTTCTAATCCATCATGAAGTGTGTGTGCATGATTTTTGTTGTATGAATTTTTATGTGATGTAATATATGCATTTTATAATATTATTGTATAAAAAATGTTCTTTTCATACATTTAGAGTATTTGTAATTGTTCAAAATAAAATGTATGTATTATCTAATCAAGTGTAATTTATATAATTAAAATATAACCCTTTTATAATGTATAAAGTGCAATTCTATATAAGTAGAAATTTAGTAATAATAATTGTTACATATTCACAAATATTGTTAATTAAATTTTCATAATTTGTTGTATAATGTTTAAGCTAATATGATTGGTTGCTTGAAAATTCATGGTTTATTTATTTAAATTGTGATTGTTATTAATAATGATTTTATTAGAGTTTAATTTCACATGAACATTTTCTTGCAAATATCAAATGATAGGATGTTGTAGTCCCTAACTTTAGTTGACCATAGAACTTGTGGCCAAGCTTTAAGCGACAAATAAGAAGATGAGATGAGTCATATATCACACTTACATGGATAGATAAGTGTTTAGTTCCCACTACAATTCTAAAAGTTACGATAATTGTTGATCTTCAAATTGAAATCCCACTAAGTAAAATTTTAGAGTGTTTACTTATTACTATATTGCTTAACTATTTGAAGATGTCATACTTTGTCAAGTTTAAATATGAGTATACAAGGTCTTTTATAGTCGAAATTATTGTCCATGACTTAATCATATAAGGAAGGTTTTACATGTTTGATGATATGCATGTCATCTAACTTAAAAGGGCCAATATGTTGCAAGGTGTGAACCCTTGGTCTCCTTGTGTTGTGTAGCACAATGCTAGGGTTCGTGACATGGATTAATTTCCTCCCATGGATTCATTAACTCTTGCAGTTGTATTGGGAATTAATAGGGTGATCTTTTGGTGCAACAATTGGTATCAAAGCCTAGATCACGGGTTCAAACCCATTGCTTGCACTGGGGGGATTGTTGCAAGGTGTGTGCCCTTGGTATCCTTGTGTTGTGTAGCACAACGCTTGGGTTTTTGATATGGCTTAATTGCCTCCCATGGATTCATTAACTTTGGCAGTTGTATCAAGCATTAACATGTCGATCTTTTGGTGCAATGACAACTATTTGTGCAACACAATAGAGATTGTATTGCTTCAAACAATAAAACTGGATGAATTTGAGCATATTTTAACAAGTTCAAATAAAATAATTGGTGATATGGTAGCCACCTACTTAATAAGAAATTATTTATCCATATGAAAAATCAAACTTGCCATTGGGATGCTTAAGGTGATAACATGTGAAACTATAAATTAAATACAATCAATAATGTGAAGTTAGCATTAGTCATGCTATAGAACCAATTGGATCCCCAAGATATTTACACTTGTTTGTGAATTATATGTTGTGATCCTTATCTATGTTGCCTTAATGTGTAATGGTGCTAATGTTTTATGAATATTAGGTAAGAGAACTAAGGTATGCTTGAAGGGTAGTAAGATTTTAAGTGACTATACATTTCTTTATTCTTATGTTGAATGTATGGAATAATGAGATTTTATGTCTTAAAATGCATATTAAAGTAGGTATGGAATAACTACATGATGTTTCTATAAATGATGCAGGAGCATCCAGGGACAAAAGAAATCTTGCATCACTTTTTGTGTGTTTGATCGAATAAGGGAAAAATAAGTTCCATCAATGAGACATCAACTCATCGGCGGGATGTTTCTCTAAGTCCCATCAACAACCCGACAATTCTATGTCGGTGAGTCATAGTTTTTACAAACTCCACAACCTTTGACTAGAAGTTCGTATGTTTTGATCTTTGGTGACACAACGACACACCGATGGTGTTGCATTGTCATTGGTATGAGGAACTTCCATCGGCGGGACGATGTCCCCTATCCTACTGATAGTCCGATGGTGGATGTTGTCAATGAGACAATGCTTCATTGTTAGGACATAGATGGTGGTCTCCCCAATAGAATGATGATCGGTGTGCAAGGTGTTCATCGATGAGACGTCTTTGTATCAGTGAGAGGTGATTGGGGTCTCCTTGACCGAGCGATAGGACTGTCAATGAAGGAAGACAAAAAATTCTGAACGTGAAACGACTGTGTTGAAGACAAAACAAAGGATCACACTTGTTGAATGACGAACTATGATGCATAAATACCAATTTCATATTTGTAATAAGGGTTCCAATATTGAAATTCTATATGCACTGTAAATAGTTGAAAATTAAAATAAAAGAGGGTTGTTTTTCTATTCAATTGATCATTATGTTGTGTGAACTTGATGCTTGATTGAAAGATTGATAAGGCTCTTCAATATTGACTGCACCAAGTGGTATCAGAGCAAGGTTTTCTCCTAGGAAGGTGTCAAAGATATTGTGAAGTCTTGAAAGGGAATTTGTTGTGGGTTAGTGAGCAAAGGAAGGTGACCTACAACTGCAGAGGATTTGCATAAGATGGCACAAAGAGGACGTGGTAGAGGAAGAGGGGCATGAAGAGATGCAGACCTTGTCTTGATGGAGATGTTGAGGGGAATTATGGCTAGACTGGAAGCTGTTGAAATTGCACAATGTAGAGGTCATCATGTTGAAGATGTGAGTGACGATGAAATAGAATAGGTTGAGGGAGGAGAAAACAAGCTTGGACTTGATTAAGGAGAAGATAGGTTCATACGAGCCTTAACTACCATAAATACCGAGCCCCGTTTTAACCCTCCAGATTATAGTGGTAACTTGAATTTAGATGACTTTGTATATTGGATCACTGAGATGGAGAAGTTCTTTGAATACGAAGGAACAAAAGAAGACAAGAAGGTGAGATATGCTTGTACAAAGTTAAAAGGACATGCATCCCTATGGTGGGATCATTTGTAGACTGATAGAAAAAGAAGAGGCAAGGAGAAGATAAAGTCATGGGACCGAAAGGTGCACAAATTGAAGACAAAGTTCTTGCCTACAGATTATCAGGTAAATCTGTTTAGAAAATTGTAGAATTTGAAGCAAAGAGAATCCAATGTCAAGGAGTACATAAAAGAGTTTTATCGTTTGAGTATTCGAGCGAACTATATAGAGGATGGGGTGGAGAAAGTTGAAAGGTATCTAAGTGGCTTGCTGATGTCTATCCAAGATGATATTAGATTGATTAGATTGCAGAGTGTGGAAGAGGGCTACCAATGTGCATTGATAGTTGAAGAGAAGCAAAATAGGAAACAAAAAAGTAATAACAAGGGTAGAGTCAAAAATGATTGTGGTAGAGGGTAGAGTAGTGGTGGAAGAGGATATTCTTCCAAACAAGATGAAGATTACACCTCACAAGAAATGGGAGGTAGAGGAAAATTTTGAGGAAGAGGATAATATTCTCGTGGAAGAGGTAATTTTGGAAGAGGTAGAGGCTTCACCGTTACATGCTACCAAAGTGGGGAGATTGGGCATAAGGCTTTTGATTGTCCACAAGTTCAAGGTGGTGGTAAAAGAAAAGAGGCCAAAGTTCATGTGGCCCAAGCAGAGGATGAAATGGCTAAAACTTCGAAGCATGGAGAAGACCTAGATGACAAAGAGTCTTTGATGATAAGATATTTTGTTAAGACTTGAAAAGGCAGAAATGAAACTTGTGTAGAGGAGAAATTTGTTTAGAACCAAATGAAAGTTAGGTGGAAAGTGTTGTAAGGTGATTATCGATATTGGCAACACATACAATATTGTGTTTGAAGAAATGGTAAAGAATTTGAAGCTGAAAAGAATGAAGTATCCCAGCCTATACAAGGTATCATGGTTGCGAAAGGAGCATCAAATGGTGGTACGATAACAAAACTTGGTTAATTTGTAGATTAGTAATTACAATGATGAAATACTATGTGATGTGATGCCAATGGATTCCTATCATATCCTATTAGGAAGACCATGGCAATTTGATAGAAAAGTTGTTCATGATGGTAAGAGTAATACTTATACCATTAAGAAGGATGGTGTTTGTTATGCATTTGTAGCCCAACCATCTCAAAACTGAAGGGAAAATAGGGATGGATCTAATGACCCAACAGTGTGGAATACATTCCCTTAACACTAATACAACAAAGGAGAAGAGAAAAAAATGAATTCTATAGCTCCTACAAACTACTTGAGATGAAAAACATACAACATAAAAGAGATAACAAATTATAAGCATTCATAGTTGACACAGGTATTTACGTGGGAAAACCTTTCCAGGTAAAAAACCCACCACACCAAGCAAAGACAATTGTATTACAGTAATAAACAAGTACATAGAATGTTCAGTCTTCACTCACTGTTACAATAATTCTTTGCAAAGTATACAATAAACTTCACTCTTACATCGACTTGCATTCATACGTACCTATCCGTCAACCTCACATTGACTTTACAAGTCTTCATCACATTTACCCTCACAACCAATCCCACGGATTCAGGTTCATGCATTGAACATCCCGTACGCCATCGATCTTCATTGATTGCATTGAGCCACCCAGCAATAACTTCACCACCCAAATCGGGTTCCTGTCATCAACTGAAATCGTCCTGCGATTACTGCTTTTACCACATTGGCCTTTAGCCAATAAAGCTGCTGTCAAATTGCCACGTGTCCACCAACTATTCGTTGATCTCATTTGACTCCGAGTCCAACTCGGTTAAACTTGGTTTGAGCTCATTCGAGCTCTCTAAGACTCTACCACTCCACTGCCGAGCTCGCCCATGCTTCCTTGTGCTATCGCCGAGCCTGCCTTCACCCATCACGGTATGGCAGTAAGTGCCTTCGAGCTCTGCCTTGTCTTGCCTATGCTATCGCTGCTCCATTCGAGTCGACCCATGGTAATTTGGTGATCTCATCCGAGCTCACCCTTTGACTCCACTGAGCTCTGCCAAATATACCCCACACTACTGCCGAGTCCAACTGACCCATCTGCGGTGTGGCAGTAACCGTCGAGCTAACAGTTAGCGGTCATACCACACTATCGTGGGGGCCGCCAGGCTACCCCGTGGTACGACAGTAATCGCCAGACGGACCACAGGCGGTCTCATTGCGGTCACTGCGGTGAGTGGACCCACCACTCGCGGTATGGCGGTAACTGCCAGGGCGATTGTAGGTGGTCTCACCGTGGCCACTGCGGTGAGTGGACCCACCGCCCGTGCTATGGCGATAACTGCCAAGAATATCACCGCGGTACCACCAAGGCAATGTCAGACCACCGTGGTAAAGCGGTAAAGGGCATAAGTGAAACATTTTTCGCCAAGTCCATAATGTCTGAGGCTCAAAATTGGAAGTTGAGACACAAAATTTCTCAACAAAAACATGACAACAAAAAAAGAAGAAAGATTACTGATAGAAATCCATAAATTGGTTCATGAGTATATTGGCATAATGATGAAAGATTTGTTGGATGGACTGCCACCAGTGAGAGAAATCAATCATTGTATGGATTTGATCCAACGTGAAAATTTACCAAACAAGGCACCATATAGGATGACACCTCAAGAGAATGAGGAAATAAATAGACAAGTCCAGGAGTTGTTGGATAAAGAGCTGATTAGGGAAAGTCTTAGTCTGTGCATTGTACCTATAGTATTAGCACCTAAGAAGGGAGGTGAATGGAGGATGTGTACAGACTCCTGTGCAATTAATAATATAACCATCAAATGTGGATTCCCATTGCCTAGAATGGATGATTTAATGGACTATTTGAGTGGAGCAAGGTATTTCATGAATATTGATCTTAAGAGTGGATACCATCAAATCAGAATCTGTGAGGGGGACGAGTGGAAGACAATGTTTAAAACAATAAATGGATTGTATGAGTGGTTGGTCATGTCATTTGGATTGACAAATGCTCCCAATACAATCATGAGATTGATGAATCAAGTGTTGAAGCCCTATCTTGGTGAGTTTGTCATAGTTTATCTAGATGATATTTTAATTTTCAATAAGACAAAAGAAGAAAATTTAGAACATATTAGGGAATTCTTGCAAATATTGAAAGAATAAAAACTAATGGTGAATATGAAAAAGTGTACTTTCATGAAGGAGTTAGTGTACTTTGGATTTGTAGTTTTAGAAGATGGATTGAAAATGGATCCTGAAAAGGTTAAGGATATTTTTGAATGGTCATATGCTATAGAGAAGGGTGGATTATGTGGTTACAATCACAATTGAACAACTCTTCAAGTTTCAAAACCCTAACTATGGTGGTTTCTCACACAACCTCACATTACTCCTTGTAGCACATAAAACCATGAAATTTGTGCATATCTTTTAGAGAAGGCTGCAAAACCACTTATCAAATACCATTCCAGATACCCATTAGGCCCATTTTCAACATATCCAATTTGGGACTAGGGTTACTTTGGAATAAATTATTCAAATTAGGTCTGCTACGTTGGTCAAAGCCAAATTAGGCCACTTTTCTAAAGCATGTAGGTGAAATTCAAACACCAAATTTATAATCTCTGCTCCAAGGGTCCTAACACATCATATAGGGTCCCCTTATGTAGTTTTCATCACCACAATTCATCACAAATTTTCTATCTCACAAAATCTCTAATCTACCTAGTCTCCTAAGCCTAACACATGATGATGTTAGGCTAGGGCTGGCTCAAATCTGCCCAAACTCCACCTCCTTCTCTAAAAAACAAAAAAATCTCTAAAAAAACACTAAAACCCTCCATTCCACTGATTTTGGCCAAATTTCAACAGTGGAATGGGTTGTAAAACATTAGGGTTTACCGACTGTTCTCAGTGAATTTGCTTAAACAAGCTAAAAAATTGATGAAAATGGATCAGACCAAGTGAATTCGATAGATTATTCAATTCACCACCCAACCAAACAAGTTTTAGATCATGAACATATCATACGTGGCCATTCAATCAATTGTAGTAGTAGAAAACACAAAAAAATCACAAAAAATAGAGCTTTTATTATTGTTTTATCCTCCAAATCACTTCCAAAAGAATGCCTCAAAGTTTTTGAGGCATATTTAAACATATTCCAACAGAAAAAAATGGTCTATAACCCCCATTTGAACCAATGACTGTTCAACTTCCCAAAAATGACAAAATTGCAAAGTTGCACAAGCAACTTTTGCAACATTTTTACAAAATTGACAAAACTTAACAAAATGACCCTATATGATGTGAAAACACCAAATATGGTCACAATGTACCTTATTACATCAAAATGTGACTTGACACCAAAAAATACACACTTGACTCATATTTACATCCATTGACCAAAGTTGACTAGGTGCTCTTGCACCATACACTCAGAGAGAAAAGAATCTCAGGCTCCACCTAAGACCAGCTCTTGAACAGTTGTTCCATGCCTTTTAATGTCCTTCTCTATTTTCCATGTTGCATCTTCATGGGGAAGACCTTTACATTTCACAAGATATTCATTATACACTTTGTGCCTTGTTCTTTTCACCTCCTTTGTGTCCAAAATTATTTCAAGCTTCAAGGGTTGAGTAGGTGGTAAATCCTTGATCCAATCTTCATCAAAAAAATCTGCATCAACACCTGTACCTGCAATCATAGATCCCTTGAAAGGATATAGGTTAGCAACATTAAAAATTGGAGAGATATCAACTCTAGGAGGGAGTTCTATCTCATAGGCATTGGCTCCAAACTTATGGACCACTCTACATGGACCAATTTTCTTCATCAATTTTGTGTAATTTCCCTTTGGAAACCTCTCCTTCTTCAAATGTGCTAGAACTAGATATTCCTCCTTGAATTGATCATCCCTTCTCAAATTTGCACGTCTCTTGTATTTTTCAACACTTTTAAATTTTTTTTCTCTAACTTGTGGGTGTATCTCCCTCAACACTCCTCTTCTCCATTCCACTCAAATCCCTAAGATCAAACACACCTTTGGGTTTTAGTCCATATACCACCTCAAATGGGATTTTTCCAATGCTTCTATTGATTGAATCATTGCAGGCATAGTCAACTTATGGAAGAACCAAGTCCCATTGTTGTTCATGCTCCTTTGTGAGACACCTAAGCAGGTTTCCAAGTGACCTATTGACTACTTCAACCCGCCCATCCATTTGGGGATGATAGGCAATACTAAAGGTCAAGTTTTTTCCTAGCTTCCTCCAAAGGGTCCTCCAAAAGTGACCTACAAACTTTGAGTCCCTATATGAAACTATGGTTAGTGGCAACCCATGAATCCTAACTACCTCCTTGAAAAAAAATCCTGCAATGTGTGAGGCATCATTGGTGCTTCTACATGCTATGAAATGTGCCAATTTACTGAACCGGTCCACCACAACAAACACACTATCGTAACCCCTTTGAGTTTTTGGCAAGCCTAACACAAAATCCATATTGAGAGACTCTCATTTCCTATTAGGTATTGGTAAGGGTTGATAAAGGCCTGCATTCAAACTAGAACCCTTGGATTTTTGGAAAATTACACAATTTTCCACAAATTTTATGACATCCACTTGCATCTTTGGCCAAAAAAAAATCTCCTTACTTGTTCCAATGTTTTAGCCACACCATAATGCCCTCCTAAATTACCACAATGCTTCTCTTTTATCAGGTTAGTTCTCATGGAGCACTTTGCAATACATAATTGAGCACCTTTAAACAATAATCCATCTTGCAACAAAAAATCAGAATACTCATCATGAAAATCACCCTTAAACTTATCACAAACAATATATACCTCTTTCAAGTCCTCATCTCCTTCATACATACCTTTCAAGGCATCTATTCCCACACTTTGAAGTTGAATTTCTTGCACCAACATTGACCTTTTGCTTAAAGAATCTGCTACTTTATCGGACTACCTTTTTTTGCGTTTGATTGTGAAGGTATAGCTCTGTAGGTACTCTACTCACTTCACATTTTTGTGACTCAGATTTTCTTGACTGTTCAAGAAACTCAAAGCATGATTGTTAGTAAAAAGAAAAATTTCCTTGGGCAAAAGATAGCATCTCCACTTCTTTAGGGACTGTACCATTGCATATAGCTCCAAATCATAGGAAGAGTAATTCATTTTTGATTCATTAAGCTTTTCACTAAAGAAATCCACTGGTCTACCTTCTTGGCTCAAGACAAGACCAATTTCAAACTGACTTGCATCACATTCTATAGTGAAAATCTTGTTGAAATAAGGTAATGCAAGGATGGGTTGTTGTGCCACTCTATTTTTTAGGTATTGAAAGCTTCGTTTTGCCTCATCATTCCACTGAAACCTTTTCCTTTTGTCCCCTTTGATGGTGTCAATAATTGGAGAGAAGATATGACTAAAATTCTTTATAAATTTCCAATAGAAACTAGAAAGACCATGAAAGCTTCTTACCTCCCCTACTGATTTTGGAGTTGGCCAACTGAGAATTGCTTCTAGTTTGGTAGGATCCATCTTCAATGAACCCTTAGAGATGAAAAAAACAAGGTACACTAGTTCCTCTTTAATGAATTCATATTTTTTGAGATTTATCATCAACTTCACTTCATTCAACTTCTATAAAACCATGTCAAGATACTGCAAGTGTTCTTCTCTAGTCTTACTAAACACAAGTATGCCATCCAAATACATAACAACAAATTTTCCTATGAAAGGCTTCAAAAATTCATTCATTAGTCTCATAAATGTTCTTGGAGCATTTGAAAATCCAAATGGAATTACCATCCATTCATACAAACCCTCATTAGTTTTAAAGGAAATTTTCCACTATTCACCTTCTCTTATCCTAATCTGATGATACACACTTTTCGAGTCAATCTTTGAAAAATAACATGCACCTCCAAAGCAGTCCATCAAATCTTCCATTCTAGGTATTGTAAACCTATATCTAATGGTGATTTTGTTGTTTTCCCTTGAGTTTGTACACATCCTCCAATATCCATCCTTTTTAGGTGCTAAAATAGTGGGGACAACACATGGACTTAAAATTTACCTTATTAGGCCTATCTCTAATAATTCTTAGAATTACATCTCTCATGGGTGGAAAAGAGTTAGGTAAGTCATAAAATACAACATCCTTGTATTTGTTCAACAAAGTCTAAACCTCACTTTGTATACCCTCAACCTTAGTTGCTGCTAAAATAGATTTGGGTCTGATCACTAAAGAATACCCCTGTTCACCTTCTTTCTTCAATGTTTTCAAGAATTCTTTCTCCACAAATACCATAAAATTAGACCCAACTTGTTTATCTAAGCCCTCATCTTGTAGTGGTGTCAATGTGAATGAAACTCCATCTTTTTCTATCACATAGATGTTTTTCTCCCCATCATGTTTTTCTTTTCTATCATACTA
Organism: Sequoiadendron giganteum; assembly: GCA_007115665.2. Lineage (NCBI taxonomy): Eukaryota > Viridiplantae > Streptophyta > Pinopsida > Cupressales > Cupressaceae > Sequoiadendron > Sequoiadendron giganteum. The sequence goes on from CM021101.1 coordinate 865,196,976, forward strand.
CCAGGGTCTTCCTAGCAGCAAGTGACAAACATACATGGGGATGATGTCACACAAGATTTTGTCTTTATACCCCCAAATATTAAACTCAACCCATTTTTGTTCATTGACCAAGACTTGTTGACCCTTATTTAGCCAAGAAACCTTATAAGGTGTGGGGTGTGGAATCCTCTTCATCTTTAACTTTTCAAATATTTCTAAGGAAACTAAATTATCAGTAGAGCCTAAATTAACAACTACTTTACATACCTTTCCTTGTGATTTGTAAGTGGTCCTAAACAATGAATTTCTTTGTGGAGGCTCTTTGACTGTTGGCACCTTAATAAGTGTCCTCATTATAAAAAACTCACCTATCTCTGGAGCAACATGTTGGGAAGGGGAGTTGACACTTTCAACGTCTTCTTCTTGCTTTTAAAACATTCTTAAATTGTCTTGGGTGTTGTGAGGCTGATCTCATCTTGGATGCTGTACCTTAGGCCATTTAGGTACCTTGATACATTTTCTCTTTCATTCTCTACATGTCCTGCTCTAGTGCTTAACTTATGGAACTCCTCAGTGTATGCCATGCCATCCAACTCTTTTTGTTTTAGACTCTACAACTTCCTAAATGTCTAAATTTCATAATCTACGGGTAGAAATTGTCCTTTCACCTTAGCTACCTTTCTATCCCATGATATTATCTTTGATTTTCCCTTTTTTTTATCTCTCCTCTTGCACATTATTCCACCATGTTAGGGCACAGACTTTCAACTTGGTCTTTGCAAGTTTCAACTTCTTGTCATCTTCTACCTCCTCATACTCAAAGTAATTGTCAGGAGCATCTATCCAACCCAACACTTCTTCACTATCCATCTTCCCACCACACATGGGAAATTCCATCTTCAACTTAGGAGTATCCCCCTTGATAGCTTTCAACATCCTAACCATTCTTGCTTCCTCAGGGTCCAATTATTCTTCACTATCTTAGAATCCTCTTTGAGGGTTTTCACTTTCACCCTCTTCCTCTTGGTCACTTTGGTCTCCACTGACCACACCTATCTTTTGGTTAGATTCCAGTGCTGCAATTCTAGCAAGGGAAGCTTCATGAGACTCCTTGACTTGTCTCAACTCCTTGGCATGTTGTTCTTTCAATTCTCTTAATTCTTTGGCCGTATGAATTCTCTTAGGATACAGAGCATAGTGGAGTATGTGGTTACAATCACAATGAATAAATGTTCAAGTTTCAACTCTAATTATGGTGGTTTCTCACACAACCTCACATTACTCCTTGTAGCACATCAAACCATGAAATTTGGGCATATATTTTAGAGAAGGCTGCAAACCCACTTACCAAACACCATTCTAGATACCCATTAGGCCCCTTTTCAATATATCCAGTTTGGGACTAGGGTTACTTTGGAATAAATTCTTCAAATTAGGTTTGCTACGCTGCTCAAAGCCAAATTAGGAAAATTTCCCAAAGAATGTATGCGAAATTAAAATACCAACTTTCTAATCTCTACTCCAGGAGCCCTAACACATCATATAGGATCCCTTTATGTAGTTTTCATCACAAATTTGTTGTCTCACAAAATCTCTAACCTACCTAGTCTCCTAAGCCTAACACATGATGATGTTAGGCTAGGGCTGGCTTAAATCCACCCAAATTACGCCTCCTTCTCTAAAAAACACAAAAATATCTAAAAACACACTAAACCCCTCCATTCCACCGAGTTTGGCCAAATTTCAATGGTGGAATGGGCTACAAAACATTTTTTTTGTGTTCAAACCCTCCAACCTAGGGTTTACCGGTTGTTCTCAATGAATTTTCTCAAACAACCTCAAAACTTGATGAAAATGGATCAGACCAAGTGAATTCGATAGAGTATTCAATTCACCACCCAACCAAACAAATTTTAGATCATGACAAAACTGTACGTGGCTGTATAATCAATTGTAGTAGTAGAAAACACAAAAAATACAAAAAATAGAGCTTGTATTATTGTTTTATCCTCCAAATCACTTCCAGAAGAATTACTAAAAGTTTGTGAGACATATTTAAACATATTCAAATAGAAACCAATGGTCCATAACCCCCATTTGAACCAATGACTGTTCAACTTCCCAAAAATGATAAAATTGCAACGTTGCACAAGCAACTTTTACAACATTTTTACAAAATTGACAAAACTTAACAAAATGACCCTATACGACCTGAAAACACCAAAAATGGTCACAATGGACCTTATTACATAAAAATGTGACTTGACACCTGAAAATACACACTTGACTCATATTTACATCCATTGACCAAAGTTGACTAGGTGCTCTTGCACCACCATCACCAACGAGTACTTTTGAAGCTCACAACTTTTATGGGTTGGCGAGATTCTATAGGAAGTTCATAAGAAATTTCAATGGGATATGTGCTCGCATTAAAAAAATGATGAGGGGAACAAGAAGAGAGTTCAAGTGGATAGTTGCAATAGAGAAAAAATTTCAGTTGAAAGATAAGGTAACAAAACAACCAGTATTGGCACTACCCGACTTTGGAAAAGATTTTTAGGTGGATTGTGATGCAAGTGGAACAAAAATAGAAGGATTTCTTAGCCAAGAGGGAATACTAATAACATAATTCAGCAAGAATTTGAATGAGGCCAAGAGGAAATATTTTGTAATGACCAAGTGTTCTATGCAATTGCGCAAGTGCTCAAGAACTGGAGGCATTATCTGTTGCCAAAAGAATTTTTTTTGTATACAAAAAATCATGCCCTACAATTCATAAATAGCCAAAGTAAGTTGAACCAGAGACACGTGAAATGGATTGAGTTTTTATAAATTTATTTTCTGTCTTAAAACATAAGAGTGGTAAATCCAATTGATTTGTTGATGCACTAAGTAGGAGAACTTTTTTTTATGAATGTGAATGTTGTTGGTTTTGATGCTTGGGGTGAATTGTATGAACAAGACCCATATTTCAGAGAGGCATGGTTAGCATGAAAAAATCTAGTTGAATTGGATTGGACTCCATGGTTGGAGTATTTCATTCAAGAGAACTTGTTGTTTAAGGGAAATAAGTTATGTATTCCTAGAGGCTCCATGAGGGAGAATTTAATCAGAGAAAAACATAGTGGTGGATTGGATGGTCATTTTGGAGTAGAGAAAACAATAAATCTAATAAATGAGAGTTCTTTTTGGCCATGAATGAGTGTTAATGTCAAGAAGATGGTACAATGATGCAAAATCTGTTAGCATGCAAAGGGTATGAAACAAAATACTAGACTGTATCAACCATTACCAATTTCAGAGAGACCATGGGAACACATTAACATGGATTTTATTCTAGGACTACCTCGAAATCAAAGAGGTAATGATTCTATTTTTGTGGTTGTTGATAGATTTTCAAAAATGGCTCATTTCATACCATGTTAGAAAACTAGTGATGCTTCCCATATAATTTTTTTTTTTCAAAGAAATAGTTCAGTTGCATGATTTTCCTAAGAGTGTCATATCTAATCAGGATACCAAGCTTGTTGGACATTTATGGTGCACATTGTGGAAGAAATTAGGCACACATTTGGATTTTAGTTCAGCCTACCATCCACAAACAAATGGCCAGACTGTAGTTGCGAACACGAGTTTAGGTAATTTCTTTTGATGTTTGATTGGCGACAAACCAAAATAGTGAGACTTTCTATTGTCATAGGAAGAATTTTCCTATAATAATTTGGTGAACATGAGTATTGGAAAAATTCCATTCAATGTGGTGAATAGTTTCAACCTTAGGGGAGTAGATGAACTTAGAGATAATGCAGACTTGGTGAGAACAAGTGTTGTGGTAAAGGATTTTGCAAAGTATATTAGAGATTTTGCATAAAGAGATGAAAGCCAAGTTGGAAAAGAGTATATCTAAGTACAAAGAATCTGCAGATCATCATAGAAGAGAGTAGGAATTTTAGATTGGAGAACTGGTCTGGGTTCATTTGAGAAAGGAAAGGTTTCCACAAGGAACCTATAATAATTTAAAATGGAAGAAAATAGGTCCTTGTCAGATCCTATGTAAGTTTTTAGCCAATTCTTATGAGGTTGAACTTCCAAAACATGTAGATATATCTCTCATATTCAATGTCAGTGATCTGTATAATTTTTTTGAAGGAGAGACAAGTACTCAGCCACATTTGCTTATAGAGGTCATGGATAGTACAAATTGGATAAATCAGTTACCAGAGAAGCAACCTACAAAAGTTGATGAAATCATTGATTCTAGGATTGCAAAGAAAACACGTACTAAAGAGTACCAAGAGTACCTAGTTCGTTGGAAAGGAAAATCAGTGGATAAAGCATATTGGTTCAAGGCACATGAGTTGGCTCAGTTTGGGATATCAATTCTAGATTGGCCTAAATGTTCCTAAGTCTCTACTCATGAACATTTCTCCAACCCCGGGTGTCTGATGCTGGAGCATCCAATGAGAAAAGCAATCCTGCATCACTTTTTGTGTGTTTGATCGACTAAGGGAAAAAAAAGTTCCATTGGAGAGACATCAAATCATTGGTAAGATGTTTCTCCAATTCCCATCAATAGCCCGATAGTTCTATATCGACAAGTCATGGTTTTTACAAACTCCACAACCTTCGACTAGAAGTTTGTATGTTTTAATCTTTGGCAACACAACAATGCACCGATGGTGTTGCATTGTCATCGGTGTGAGGATATTCCATTGGCAGGATAATGTCCCATGTCCTACCGATATTCTAATGGTGGATGTTGTCGACAGGATGGTGCTTCATCGCCAAGACATAGACGGTGGTCTCCCTGATAAAACAATGATCAATGTGCAAGTGTTCGTTGGTGGAATTTCTTCATATCGGTGGGAGGTGATTAGGGGTCTCCTCGACCAAGTGATAAGATTTTCATTGAAGGAAGACTAAAAGAATTTTGAATGTGAAATGACTATGTTGAAGACGGAACGAAGGGTCACACTTGTTGAACGGTGAACTGTGATCCATAAATACCAGTTTGGTCTCTGTAATAAGGGTTCCAATATTGAACTTCTATATGCACTGTAAATAGTTGAAAATTAAAATAAAGGAGGGTTGTTTTTTTGTTCAATTGATCATTGTGTTGTGTGAAATTTCTGCTTGATTGATAGCCTAATAAGGCTCTTCAATCTCGATTGTGCCAATAAACAAATTTATTGTGTCAATCCATTAAGGAATATTGACTATAAGAGAATAATATTTTCTAGGAGCAAAGAATATGTCATCCTTGTGGGAGTATATGATTAGAAACATGTAAAATATAGTTCCTTATTCATTGACTTGTGGGCATGCTAACATGGATCGAAAATCATCTTTGTTAGCTATACCCAACATGAACATCACATATTCATGCCAATGTCAAACTTTAGGTAGTATTTGATGAAAATCCTTGTGATAAGCTATTGTGATTGTGTTAAAATATGTAAAGTTGGTACTTGGTAATCTTTGTGCTATAAGGCCTTTTAAGAAAAAAAATGTTACATGGTCATTTGAGGCTAAGGAAATCTATTAACACCTTTGACTATAAATTACCTATATAGGCTTCTAATGGTCTTTAGTACTTTTGGGTTGGTTGAAACTATGCCAATATTGGCATTGCCTATGAGTTGTGTAGAACATGTACAATGCTTGGAGCGAAAAACTAAATATTGCATGTGGCAATTTGGGAAGTTATACTCCTTAATTTTTAGTGATATAGCTATTGAAGGCATACATGCTCCAAAATATTTTCTAATAGTGATGAACTAAAGGGTGAAAATTCCAAAGTTGTGAACATTCATTATTCCCCTTACTAGCAAATGCTTATGAGTGTTTGTGGGATAAGTGAGTCCCATTTCATTGTACTTGTAAGAATACACATAAGGAAATAACATGTCATTAGTGCAAATCATTACTCTTGGATATCATCTTTAGATGACTTAAAATACAAATGGGTAAAATCTCACATATTAAAGTTCTATTTAAATGAATGAAAGCCTTCAATACCTAACACATATTTACATGATTGGGATAATCATGAATTGGTTACAACTATAATAAAAGGTGACTTATATGATCCAAAATATTTGTCAATGGGAAAAGAGATAAGAGTATGCAAAGAACAAAGTAGTTAATAACCACCATCTCTACCTACTAACAAATGCTTAGTAGTCCTTGTGTGTTAAGTTGGTTTTTTTGGCTTGTAATTATTATTGAAAAACAAAGAAATACAAGGTGTACATTCTCTAGAAGCAATCATATCTCTAAATATTAAAAAAGTGTATTTAGCTAGAACTTCAAAGAACAAGATCTAACCATTTTTTAGGGATTCTGCAATAATAACTTCCTATGGATGCTTTTCATATGTTGTTAGGTAGACCATATCATTATGATTTTTGGGATATCTATAATGGGAGGAAGAACACTTTCACCAAAGGTGGAAATAATTTTGATTTGAAACTAATGAAGGTTGGGAAATAAACTATAGAGAGCAAGATAATGTTTCTAACCGCCAAGAAGTTTCTTAAAGAAATTGACAATTTTTAGGAATGCTATGCATTGGTTGTGAAGCCTACTAGTAGAAGAAATTAAGCTATGCAAATCTAAGGATTCAAAGTTGGAATACCTGAAGGATTTCCAACATTGCATAGTATTTATTTCTTGAATTTGATCCTAGGATTGAGTTTTCTTAATAAGCAACCACACAAGATGAGTCTTGATATATTCATAAAGTTGAATAGAGAAGTTGAAGAATTATTGAAGATAGGTTTGACTAGGGAAAGCATGAGCCCTTACATTTTATCTACTATACTTGCACCAAATAAAGGAGACTGGAGGATGTATAGTAACTCTTATGTTATCAATAATGTTGCCATAAAGTATAGGTTCCCATTTCCACACATGTATGATCTAATGGATTGCTTGAGTGGAGCATTGTACTTTTCCAAGATTCATCATATGAGTTCTTACCATCAAATTAGAATTCATGAAGGAGATGAATGGGAGACAAATTTTTGAACCAAGGATGAATTGTACAAATGGCTGGTCATGCCATTTGAATTGAAAAATGCACCAAGTACCTTTATGTTAATGATTTAAGTTCTAAAGCCTTTCTTGGATAATTTTGTTTTTGTTTATTTGGATGATATTTTGGTTTTTAACAAGATGAAAGAGGATATTTTGAGCACTTGTGGTAGGTTTTAGTACAACTAAGGAAGGATAAATGTATTAAGATGAAGAGGTGTAGTTTTATGCAAAAGGAATTGGTTTAATTGGGATTTTGATTTCTCAAGATACATTGAGGATGCATTTTGAAAAGGTTTGATCAATTGTTGAGTGGTCAATATCACAAAGTGCAATAGAGGTTATAAATTTTTATGGTTTGACAAGCTTCTATAGGAATTTCATTTGAATAGTGGAATATATGCAACTCTAGCACAATGCATGTAGAAAGAATGACTAGATAATACTATTTAGAAGAGTTTTGTTGTCCTGATGAAGAAGATAGAGGAATTGGAATTATAAATTCTAGATAATGATATTTTTTCAAGTAGATTGTGACCCCATTAGTAAAGATATTGGTGCTATTTTGAGTAAAGAGGGAAAATCCATTGCTTATTTTAATGAAAATTTGAATGAAGATAAGAAAAAGTATTCAATTTATAATTACTAGTTTACGAAAGTGGAGGCATTATTTGTTGTCAAATGTGTTTTATATGCCATTCATTACTCATTATCTAGTAAAGTTTATTAACATTTAGGTAAAGTTGAACTAGAGACATATGAGATGGTTAGAATAATTGCTAGGTTTTTATTTTGTTCTCAAATATAGGTTTATCATAACAAATAAATTTGCATATACTTTGAGTAGAAGGAAAGAACTACTATCTACTATGATAGTTAAATTGGTTACAATGGAGATGGTGAGGGATTTGTATGCCATAGATTTAGATTTTGTAGAAGCATGAAACCTTGGGTTGGAGGTAACGGTTCATTTGATGATTTATTTTTCAAGAAGGATAATTGTTTAGCAAGAAATATTGTGCATATCACGGAGTTCAATGAGAGAATCACATTAGGAAATTACATAGGGGACGACTTGGAGTACACTTTGGTGTAGATAAAATTTGGCTATGTTATAGAAAATATATTTCTAGCCATATTTGCACTAATATGCCAAAATATTTATTGTGAGATGGATAATATCTCAACTTGAAAAATTTGTAGTATAAAATATAAGCAAAGTATAGGTCACTACCAATAAAAAATAAACTTTAGGAAGAAAATTCCATGGAATTTATCCTCGAATTGTCACAAACTTAGAGAGATAACAATTTTATCTTCATATTTGTTGAAAAATTCTTAAAAATATCACACTTCATTCCTTGTCAAAAGCCAAATGATAAATCAAAGATTACAAATTTATTCTTCAAATAAATAATTAGATTACATGGGTTATTGTAGAGTGTCACCTTAGGCAAATATACTATGTTCTTGAGTCATTTTTGATACACATTGTGAAAGAAATCGGGTGTCACCTTAGGCAAAGATACTACATTCTTGAGTCATTTTTGGTACACATTGTGGAAAACATCAGGCACATCTTTGAATTATAGTTTTCCATATCATCCATAGATATATGGTCACACAAAGGTAGTAAACAAAAGTATAGGTGATTTCTTAAGAAGTTTGGCCATAGAAAAATTGAAACAATATGATTTTTTGTTGTAGGTCTATAACAACCTTTTAGATTGTGATATTCCTATCAAATTCAATTGTGTATTTTTATGAGTCAAACTCATTGATCCATGTTTTATGAGTAGTGGTTCACAAGAATCCATCTCTCATGATAATGAATGACCCACTTATCACTCATTGCATCTAGGCGATGCTCATAAAGGTGAAGCACTGGGCCTTCTCAGGAGGTCATCCATCCTGGTACTATTCCAACTCAAGCACACTTAACCATGGAGTTTTCCCCAAATTTAAGACCACTTAGCTTGCAACCCCATTTGAAAAACCTTCAGAAATTGTTGAGCCTTATGAACCATTCATTATAGAGCCCCTTTAGCTCATCAATTGATAAGTAGGACATACCTCAAAGGTGTTACATATTTGTTTAAGATTTTAGATGATAAATGTGTTAGCCTAGATGCTAAAGAATTTGCACAACACCCAAAGGAGATTCATGAACAAGTTACAAAATAGTTGGAGAATAGTAGTACAAAGTATTAAGTAGTGTAGATGAACATAGGAGAGAGAATACTTACTCAAAGGGAGAGTTTATCATGACATGTTTGAGAAATAAAAGGCTTCCTAAGGGAACTTACAATTAGTTGAAGCCCAAGAAGATTGGTCCTTCAAGAGTATTGCACATATTTTCTCAGAATGCTTATGAGATTGGGTAGCTAGAAATTTTGGATATATTATTGATATTCAATATTTCTTATAATCTATATGATTATCATGAAGTTGGAGATACTATTGGTAGCACACTGTTACCATTAGAAATTTATTGGAGGCAACAAGTGCTTGAGAATAAATGAGATGAGATATAATTGACTAATGATACCCATATTAGTTTTGTAGTCTTTAATTATCTCACATAAGTTCGCAAAAGTGTTATAATTTTGGAACATTATTTTCTGTAAGGTCAATGGGATAATGCTATCGATGATTTTTTTTGAATTTCTATGTTTGATAATTGATAATGCATCTTTTCTAGGATTGGATAAAATATAAGGACAACATTGTTAACCTTCTCTTGAGGTCTTATATAGTCGTAAAATTGGACCCCGACCAATTTCACATGTATGTTTGCATCCTCTTTAGTGTCCACTCCCTTAGCACTTGTGTAGGCTCATTTTAGCTCCTGCATGCTCCTTTTCCCCTCCCAAGATGCTCCACACCCCTTTTTAGTAGCTACCCTTGTGCATCCACTTTACATCAAACTTTGTGCTTTTCCCGTTCACATCATTTTGTAGTGTGATGTGTTAGGACACTAGCACGCCGCACGGTTGTCCGTATGCTATGCTAGCATCCTACGACAATTCAACATTCAAACGACCGCCTTTGAGCATGTTTTCCACCTGTCACCTTATTTTGTCGGTGGTAATGGCTAGGGCACCTTGCAACGGCTCGGGAAGCTTCTTTTCCCTCCTATTCTCTCTTTTTAATCCATTCTTTCAATCCATTTGGCTCTCCTTGGGTTCTACCTTGAACTCTCCTCTTCTTTCTCACTCTCTCTTGCTTGCAAAACTCCATACAACTTGCTATAGCAGCCCCCTCACATCTTTGCAACACTCTTTGTACCACTTTTTTTCTCTTGCAACTAGCTATTGCTCTCTCTCTTTGGCTTCCTTAAGCCTTGCATGTGATACCTCCCTTGTCTTGTGCATGTGAGCATCTTGGGGTTCCACATCCCCTATCTATTGCATCTACCTATTGTGATACAGGTTCTCCTCCTTGAGCGGGGATTTCTTCTATCACCTCTTTTGTGATACGAGTTCTCCTCCTCGAGCAAAGTTTTCTTTTATCACTCATCGCATACTTTATTTCTCTATATCTATTTGGTTGTCTATGGAGGTGGGAGCACCAAAATAGGGGTTTGACTGAGGAAAACCCCTATACAACCCCGATATTCTCTCTAGATATTACGCATGCAGGTATTGAAGTCATTCACATGATAGAGGCTTCATCACTTGTGTGGTTGTGAGCATTTCCTTTTTATCTCTTATTCTTTTTATCATTTCTATCTCACTTTATTTCAACTTTATTACATTATGTTACTTTATTGCATTCTATAAGTTCTTAGCAATTAGGTTGCTAGCAGTCATTTGGCTATTTTCTATGATAAACTCACTTTCTAGTCTGTATGAGACGCCATCACGCCTCTGGGTCGCTAGCACGCTGCACTATCGTCTGTATTCCGCGCTGTCATCCTTTGGCCGAGAGCTTGTCAGTTTGTCTAGAGAATCTCTGTGACCCGCTCTTTCCAATTCTAGAACTCTCATGTTGTTCCTTGATGTAGTTTAGGGTACTTTACCCCCTAAGGCTCTCTAAACGAAGATAACTCATGAGTAGCGAATCCCACTTCTCTACATTTTGGTGAACCCGACGTGAATAAAAAAAATAGGAATTATTTACCCCTACTTGGTGGGGTCATAACTTTTGACTTGGTTCTCAGAATTTAGAACCGTTTGCATAGTTGGAAAGGTCTCCAAGAGAAATAGTTCAATCCCTAAAATAAAATGCCTTTGGCTATCAAATTTTAAGGTCCGATGCAATTTCCGACCTCAAATTCCGCTTCGAAGACCTTTGAAAATGCAAATTACTAGAACCTAGAAAATACTGAAAAAATCTGAAAATATGGATTTCCAGTTTTTCTTAGTTCTATCACCCCAGAATAAATTTAATATCCTCTTTCATTAGTTAAATTTATAATTTTTTTCAAAATGTTAATGATATTCCATTTCATGCATGTGATGGTGATTTGGCTTTGCCTATGTCACTTGATATATTTGATCCTTCTCACAAAATTCCTCTTGCTTCAAAACATATTTTGTTTCAAGAAGGTGAAATTATTGATACCTTTCTTAATTTTACTTTACCTTCTCTTCATTCTAGTGCACTCTTTTCTAGATAGGATGCATTAGTGAATGATGAATCTTTTCATCCCAATGCACTCTCTTCTAGATATGTTACATTGGTGAATGATGAATCTCATCTTTATTCCAATGCATTCTCTTCTAAAGATGGTGCATTAGTGGATGATGAATCTTCTTCCACATTTGATCTTGTTTAGATTGATGCTGAGAATATGTCTTCAAATAATTATTCTACTACTTGTGATGATTTTGTAAATGTAATCTATGTCTTTGCTACCCCTCAAAGGCCTAAGAGATCGATCTTTTATGTTACTCTAGCTAGTCCTTCTCCTGAAAGGATTTTCTCTATTGATGGTATTCCATTTAATAATGATTCTCCTAATATTTCTAAGGCTCCCTCTTATAGAGTGGTATCCCATACTTACGAGAATAGAATGAATAAAAAACCAAGCCTTCCTCAAGCACCTAAACCTATAACTAAAGCAACCGATAATTACGATCTTGTAGAGAAACTTCAAGTTACTTCAGCTAAGATATCACTATGGGACTTTATTCAATCTACTCCAGTTTATCAAGGTATGCTTCAGGAAGCCTTGCAAAAGATCCTCTTGCCTTCTTCTGCTAGGCTGAAATATGTTGATGTGTTGATAGATTATATTCGTGTGGATTTTCTGAATATCACATTCTATCCACAAGAACTTCCACCTTCGGATGTGCAGAAACAAGCGGATCCTCTAATGATTATAGTTAAAATTAAAAATATTGGCATTAGATGTACTCTCGTTGACGTTGGTTCAATGCTCAATGTATGTAGCATTGATCTATTACCTAAGATTAATATTGATTCATCTTCTCTTAATGCTTCTTTTGTTGACATTCATGGGTTTGATAATGTCGATCGACAAGCCCTAGGCACAATAGTCTTTCCCTTGAGGTTGGGACCCAATACTATACCTACCCTTGTATAATTTATGTCAGAAAAGTTACCTTATAGCCTTCTTCTTGGTAGACCATGGATTCATGCTATAGGTATAGTCTCATCTACCTTGCATAAATATATTAAGTTCATTTGTAATAATCAAGTAGTCACAGTCAAGGTTGACCCTAAGGCTATGCACTTATGTGAAATGGAAGCTGCTAGTTAGGCTTCAGTTGTGCCTACTCTTATTCCTTCAGTATCTTCCAATGTGTCAGTGTTTACTCCAACAGTATCTACTACAAAGGATACTCTTGAGGTAGATGTCCTTGAAGAAGATCCTTTTGAAGCAAGAAATCTAAGTCTACTTCTTCTCAGGAAAATACAAGTCTTGGTGATGATTGGGGTTCTTTAGAATTTATAGATTCCTTCATTTGGGAATATAAAGTCGACCTGATCCACTTAGACCTTCTGACAACATCACACCCGCCATCAAAGATGATTGTTCTTCTGTATCATGGGATAATGTGAATGAAAATTGTATTGTTTTTAGTGTTGATCCTCCTTTTGAGGAAGATGATTACACTTCTTCTTAAAGACGATAATATTGGCAGACCTATTAAAGATGATGATGGAGATCCTATAGAAGAGTATGTCCCCCCTTGCTGGAATAATACTCTCTATGTAAATCTTCCCTCTTCTCAAGATTTACGAATATGTTATGGCCCTGACTTTAAGCTTGTATCTAAATATGGTTATGGGCGTAAAGGTTGTGGGTGTAATGAACAAGGCATTCAGGTCCCTAGAATGCGCCCCTCACAAGCATAATTTAGGGCTTGGTTTCTCAAATGAACAATCTAAATAGAAATTGTGGTTGAGTGTTGACATGATATCCACTCAACCTCGTTCTCGCGGGTTGGTCCATCATCCTTTGTCTTCTATATTCATATCTTCTTCTTGTGAGCAGTCAAAATTTTCTCCACAAGAGAAAGGGTTGCTTCCAGCTACTCATCCTTTGTCTGAGCAAGAGTTTATTTTTTTGAAGCTTCTAAAAGCTCACTTGATTACTCTTCCTTCTCCTACACATAAAAAATCTCATAAGCATGATAAAGAAAAAAAATATTCCTATGCATACCATCAAGTGCTTGGCCATTCCACTAGTGAATGTAAGGCCTTGAAGGATAAAATACAACAACTTCATGATTCAAGTGCCATCACTCATTTATTTTCTAGTGCATCTATCTCTTCTTTCAAATGACAAGTGATATCGAGGTCTACCTCTATCTTGCGTGTTCTAAGTATTTTGCGTGGTTCTCCTCCCTTGTATGTTGGGGGTAGTGATAACTTGTTCTGGAGATGTGTGTCCTTATTAAAGGGACCCCTCTCTTCTCTATGTCTTTCAAATGTAGCGTCCTTTGAGTGGACCCCTTTTATTTTGAAGGGTTCCTAAGGGACCCTCTTTGAAAGCTTCTCCTTTGAATTAAATCATATTGGAATCTAGCTTGGGGGTAGCCTGACTTGACCTCAATTTTCAAATAGTGTGTCCCTTGAGTGGACCCCTTTTCTTTTGAAGGGTCCCCGTGGGACCCCTTTTAAAGCCTTCCAATTTTTTGACAATCTGCGTGAATGTATGCTTGTCTACTTGTGTGGTCATTTTTCTTTCTGACATGCTTTATCTACGAGTAAACATGTCGCTTTGTAGGTGCACCTATAAAACCGTTTTCCAATTTGACTTTATGGAGTCCCCTTCATGGGGCTTCCTTCATGTGAGAGATCTTGGGGGCTGCCTCCTTATAGGTTTGCGGGCTTGCGAGATGCTTAATTCTTTGGGTTTCCTTCATGTGAGAGACCTTGAGGGACACCTTCTTGCAGGTCTGCGGACTTGTGAGATGCTTTCATCTTGCGGGATTTGTTCATCGTTGGTCCAAGGGAATTCAATGTACTTTGTACAACTTCATAGTTATGCAAAGATATGAAGTCCTTTTGTTCGAACCTCCTCAAGAGAGAATACCTGTGGATCCATCCCTCTTGGAATTTTCATTCCTTTCTAGCTTCTCCATCTCTTTCTAATTCTCTTCTCTCTTCTCTTTTTTTTTATATACCAGATCAAAGATCTGCATCTTCTTCATCCTGAGTGTATGCCCTTCCTCTCTTTGTTTTAGAATTCTTCTAAGTGTATTATTTCTTAATTTGGGGATGATGCATAGTACTAAGACAAAATTTTACATCGATGTCTCTTTCAATTTGTTGACTCAAATCCTATAGCTTTTGTGTTCTAACATTGTTGTTTGGTGAAAGTTGTTCTCATCTAATATATTTTTTTTGCAGGTCTTTAGCTTGGGGGTAGGGTTCCTTGGTTCAAAGAGTTATCTGCTTCCTCTATAGTATCCTTTTGGCATATGATGTTATTCATGTTTCGTCTTTAGCGTGCATAACAGTGTAGATTCATATGCCCGCTAAAGTGGGAGAAAAATGTTATTCATAAAATTGCACCCCTGGCAATTTCACATACATGTTTGCATTCCCTTTAGTTTCCACTCCCTTAGCACTTGTGTAGGCTTATTTTAGCCCCTACATCAGGATTTTTCCTTCCCAGGATGCTTTGCACCCCTTTTCAACATCTACCCGTGTGCGTCCACTTTTCATCAAATTTTGTGCTTTTCCCGTTCGTATCTTTTTGTAGTGTGACATGTCCGAACACTAACCCAAACACTAGCATGCCGCATGGACGTCCACGCATTGCGCTAGTGTCCTATGATGTTTCAATGTTCAATCGACTTCCTCTGAGCATGTTTTCCACTTGTCACCTTGTTTTGTTGATGGTAACGATTGGGGACGCCCTGAAATGACTTGAGAAGCTTAGTTTCCCTCCTATTATCTCTTTATAATCCATTCTTTCAATCCATTTGGCCCTCCTTGGGTTCTACCTTAAACTCTCCTCTTCTTTCTCACTCTCTTTCTTGCACAACTCCAAACAAATTTCTACAACAACACCCTCACATCTTTGCAACACTCTTTGCATCACTTTTTTTTCTCTTGTAGCTAGCTATTGCTCTCTCTTTGGCTTCCTTAAGCCTTGCGTGTGATACCTCCCTTGTCTTTTTCTTGTGAGAATCTTGGGGTTCCACGTCCCCTATCTATTACATCTACATATTGTGATACAGGTTATCCTCCTTGAGTGGGGATTGCTTTTATCACCTCTTTTATGATATAGGTTCTCATCCTCGAGCAAGGTTTGATTTTATCACTCATCGCATACTTTATTTATCTCTATCTATCTGGCTATCTGTGGAGGTGGGAACACCAAAAAGGGGGTTTGTTTGAGGCAAACCCCTATACAACCCCAACATTCTCTCCAGATATTACACATGTAGGTATTGAAGACATTCACATCTGTAGGATTCATCACTTGCGTGGTTGTGAGAATTTACTTTCTATCTCTTATTCTTTTTATCATTTCTATCTGTTTATTTCAGATTTGTTACATTTTGTTGCTTTATGGAATTCTATAAGTTGTTAGCAATTAGGTTGCTAGCAGTCATTTGTCTATTTTATGTGATAAAATCACTTTCTAGTCTGTACGAGATGCCAACACACCATGCTATCATCTGTATTCCGTGTTGTCGTCCTTTGGCCGAGTGCTTGTCAATTTGTCTAGAGAATCTCTATGACCCCCTCTTTCCAATTCTAGAACTCTCACGTTGATCCTTGAGGTAGTTTAGGGTATTTCGCCCCATGAGGCTCTCTGAATGAAGATAACTCATGAGTAGAGAATCCCCTTCTCTACAGGTCCTTATTTGCAATGAATAAGATTAGATAAGTTCACTTGAAAGGAAATTTAAATCTAAAAATGATTGACTATTTCTTGGTTATCATTTCAAATTCCTCATGGAAGTGTGTGGTAGAAAATAAAACCACTTAAGAGCATACTCCTTGAGTAAGGGAAAAGTTCACACAAAATACAATCATAATAAACATAGTCAAGCAACAAGGAGTACAAAGTTTAGACATAAGTAATGGGGTGTCCTTTTCAATTGTAGAGGGGAAGGAATTGTGTCTTGAAGCTAGGAGGAAAGGGGTGTTCCATAACTTCATATGATAAAGGATTGTGATGAGGTTCCATGGTTACTCACTTGAATTGTTAAGTATCTTTTTTCATCACATTTGTTGTAGATGGTGCAACACATGGGGCATAATAGGATACATTGATGATTGAGAAGGGAGAGGTGCCCAAGGAAGACAATAATTTTTTTGATGAAGAGTATAAGAGAATGCAAGAAATACAAGAGAAAATGGTGTGGTCAAATAATATGAAGAGGGAGGTGGATAAGTGTAATGGGTCCCAAAAGGAGGAGGAGGAGAGAAGGGAGAAGAATGGATCACGAGAGTGGATGAAGAAGTGGTAGTGATCATGAACAAACTCATATAAGAAGGAATTAAAATGGTATGATACATAGATGGGATATACTGGGGAAGGATGAAAATAGGAGGAGTAGTGGAGAAGGAAGGGAAATCGAGAGGTTGGATCATAAAGGCTTTATTATTAGGACAAAGAAGAGTTTGAGAAGAAGGATGGACATGGGAGAGGAGGTGGGAATGGATTATGATGAAGTTGTTGAAGAAGTAAAAAAATAATTATTAAGAAAAATGGTGGATGAAATACCTTACATAGATGGAACATATTGAAAGAGGGGGTATTAACATGCAATATGGCCAATGTTGAGGATAAGGTTACCCAAAAATTAAGGAGATTTAATGGGATGAGGAAATGCCTTGAGTTAATAACATTATTGATCTCTTGATTTTGTGAAACAAGTTTCATTTGTTGTGGAAGGTTAAATTGTGCCCCTTGGTCAAAATTATCTATAACTGAGAAGAATTCCATAGTCTCATAATAAGTGGTAGAAGGTAAGAAGCTAGCTATGGATTGATTGAGATGTGACTATGAAAAGGGATAGTCATAGGAAGGTAACAAATAAATCTATGGAAAGAATGGCAAGGGATCATGAACTAGAAAAATCAAGAAGAAACAAGAGAATCTAGTTTAACATGCAATTAAAAGGAAAATAAGCAAGATTTGATGGGTTCATCAAATGAAAAAAAGTAGTTTGGTAAGAAGGAATTTTTCTTTTTCTTTTTATGTGTGCAATAAATTGGTGCCCATGAAATAATATCTCAAACTAGTCCAACACCGACTTATCACATGGAGTTGAGACTAGTAACTAGAAAAAAAATAGGAAATAATAAACTAGAAGAAAAACAATGCCTAAAGAGAAAAAATAAGAATATGAAACTCATTTTTGTTGGTGCAGTTCTAAAAAGTGCTAGAAATACTAATATGGAGTTGTTGGCAAAGTATTGATCCAAAAGATGGTAAGATATTTGTGTCCAAGGTAGGGGCACAAGTGTTATAGGGCAATAGTGTTGGTACATAGGTATGGTATTGGTATAGTGTCCTATAGTAGAATTTAATTAGATTATTATTTTTGTTAGGAACTACGATTAAGGTGTAGAATCCAATGAGTTTAGGTGTATGCATGTGTCATAAATAGGAGAAAAAATAGAAAAAAAAATAAGGTAAAAGACAAATAAAATGCATGCAAATGGGAGAGAGAAAATAAAAACTTTGAAACTACAAATTTGATGAAAAATATAAATAAAATAGTGCATAGGACTAATAAGATGTTACAAAATTCATTGGTGAGTTCAAATGTTGTATGCCTAATATTTTTGGAGGGGTGATCGCGTGAGTACCAAGGCAAGGGAGTTGGTATAGTTCACCAAGAGGATGCTACTATTCAAGATTAGAATCACCTTAAATTTTTATAGGTTCTTCTTGATATGTTGATCGCTTCTTAAAATAGTCTCACCTATCCAATCTATACTTGATTTTCTAAAAATCACTTTTAAGACTATAAGAAATTCTTTCCTAATGGAAACCTTGCATGGTGATTAGGTCAAAGGGGAAGGTGCCTTGGCCAATGTCCTTATGGATAATTTAAAAGTTTTTAACTGCATGATAATAACAACAAAATATATAAAATATAAAAATAAACTTCCTAATTGAAATCAAAACTCAAACCCTAATGTTATTAAGAAGGAAACTATAGGTTGGTAGGAAAAGGAATCAGGAATCAAGAAGTAGAATAGAAACAAATGAAAATAAAGTGGTATGGGATTGAAGAGGGATGAAATGTGAAATAGAAAATAAGGAATTGGAGGAATTAGTGCAAGTTAGCAAGGAATTGGGAAGGAAAAAGAAGCCCGTTATGAGAGAGAGAAAGAGAGGAATAGGATCACACAAAGCTATTCCATGGATTAAAAATGCTACATAAATGAGCTCCAAGTATTGATAATAATGCTCCAATAGTATATTAGTGATCCAAGGTTGCAAAGATAAAAATAGCAAAGTAAAACCCCAATGCACAAGAAGAAAATTGAGAGTGATATGAAATAGAGAGAAGGCTCCTTTTATAGATTTTTGGGGGCCAAGTTTTATTATTTGGAATGAAAAAAATGAGTTGGCCTTAGTTAGCCAAAGATAATCTTTCATTAAATTTTTGGAGGTAAGGGAGGGTAGGCGACTTGTGCCCCTACCCAGGTGGGCACAACTATCTTGTATCTTGAGGAAGGTAGAATTCGATAGTGAGAAAGAGAAGAAAACAAGGTCATTGGATATAGTGTTATCTCAATTGGAGTATAAATGTGTGAGATATAAAATAAATAAGGTGATAAAAATATATCCATGAGGAGGATAAACAAGCATTTAATTTTTGGAGCAATCACCTCGGAAACGAAAACACTGATAGCTTAAGTGTGAAAGAATAAGGAAGAGGAAAATACACATGTGAAAAGGGATAAATGTGACATAGGGATAAGAAATAGGGCTGGTGAAGGGCTCAAGACAAACATAAAAGGAAAATATATGGGAAACAAAGAAAATGTGTTAAAAGGAAACAAAATAGGGAAATAATAAAAAATGAGAGTAAAACATAATAAAAGGAATTGTGGCACGTGAAATATATGTTGTTAAAAATCGATCAAGGAAATCATATCTCTTACCTAATTTTTGATCCATATGCTCAATCGCACATGATAAATTTAATTGGAATAGTTAGGGAATAAAGAGTAGGTATGTTCCTAGAGAGGGCTTAGCGTGAAAGATAGGACATGGAGATGCATAATGTATATGGATTGGATTACAATTACATATAGGAATAATGACATTGAAAGACACAACAATGTCATTTGTATTTAATAAAGAATAACCTCATTACATAAAGCATCGCCCTTATTTATATCACTAGAGAAGATAAGTCTATATCATAAGTGTTCATCACAAGTGATGTATGATGAATCAAAACATGTGAAGGAAAAGTTCTTAAAGGTAAAGTATCACTATGCACTTAATCACATCACTAGCACTATTTATAAAATAAATAGAAACAACATGTTGCTCATAAATAAGTTAAGTGAGAGTATCCAAGAATGAGGGAAAAAATAACTAGGTCAATGAATGAGGAAAAAATACATGCATGATGAACAACACCTCCATAGACAAGATTGAAGGGCACACAATCTATTGAGAGGGGGGGTGAATTAGTAGATCAAATATATATTTAAAACTCTTAACTCAGATGAAGATATCAAAATACTTGAATCATCACAACCACTAACTAAGCAACATCAAGAGCACACATTCACACAATAGATCACTAGATATACGTAGAAACCAAAGATGGGATAAACCAAGGTGAGAATAGCTGCTTGGATTACTGTCCAAATCTAGCCTCACAAAGAAAAAATATATAAGTTAATTTTTACAATATGAAGTAGGCACCAACTTATCAGAGACACCAATCCCCTATTGTATTTGTAGGCACCAACCTACTGGAGACACCAATCCCCAATACAATGAACTTAGCTCCAACCCAATAGATAGCACACCAGTCCTATCGAATTACATAGATAAAGCTTGTGGATCTTCAATTGTAGCCTAAAGAATATCATACACTTTTGGGCTGGCCACATACACTCTTCCACACTTATGATAATGATACTCACTTTGAAATTCAAGTCACATTGAATACTCTAGTTTCACAATTGTCTCCTTCTATCTTCACCTTTTGTGCTTCATCAAATTCCCATTGTGCATCCTGACTGATGAATATATACACGACATTGCATTAACACTTCTTCTATGTCGGCTAAGGGGCCGCAAATAACCAGGATAACATAAGGTGGACCTAAATTCAAATTATATGAAATGTGTAACAGGTCAGTCCAAAATCAAATTTTTGTTGTTGCGAAAAGAACATGATGATGTGTGTTACCACAATAACCTTAACCAGGTCCTATCTTGACACCACACACAAGATTTAAATTTCGCACGCTATTAGTTGTTACCACATAGGTCTCAAACATTAACAGGTTGACAAACATGCACAAAGAACCTTTTGTCACTACAATATTTTTGCATGTTGAACATATCCTCCAAAAACTCTAGAATATGATAAAACATGTGTAGACATACTCTCCTCTCAAACCGTAGAGCCAAACTCCATTTCTGAAAGAAATGTTGCCCATAATTGTATTGCTAGAGAAATCTCTTTGTCCTGAGAATTGAGCTAAAACATTTCGGTACAAACTTTTGGATCACCTCTATCATAGTGAATAGATGAATGCATGATATTACAAGCATACAAGAGTCACACATACTTCCAAAGATATAACTAGTAACATATATTTTTGCAAATCTCAGTGAATTTAAATGATATTACATGGGAATATTATGATAATTCATTTATATTAAGCCTTACACCTTTGACATAAAGAACTCCTTTGACATCAATGACAACCTCTGTTCAACAAAGATAACCCTATCTTTATGATAAAAGACATGAGAGAATCAAGGAGAGAAAATCAAATGTCACAAACCACATGTACATGTCAAAATATGTAATGGAAGCATAAATAGAGGGTAAATATATGAGACAATGAGAATCTATGACAAAAATATAACAAAACATACAATCCAAGGGTGGGTGGTAGAATTAAAGGGAGATCATGCAATAAATACATAGATTGTAATATAGGTAAATCAATGATACACAAATAGAGGTTAGTCAAATTTGATACAAGAAAATTTAATTTGAAAACCCTAAGAAAGAAGGATGAACCCTAAGGTCTTAAAAAGTTAGGTCTTGTAGGAATGTCAAGTTCACAAAAAATGTAAGGAAAAAATTAACACATACATAGATATCTAGGCCAATTAAATAATTAAAGCATCTAAATAATGATAAACTAAGATAAATGAATGAGGTTAGAAATAATAAATGTTTTTGAAAAATTAAGCAACATTTTCAGGGTGTTGTACCCTTCACAAAGGGGCCACAGGGCCAAAGGACAACATAGTTCAGAACATAAATTGAACTATAGGGATGAGCAGAAACAACTGACAGACAGTTGTGGAGAAAAAACCAGGAACAACTGAAACACAACTATTGAACACCAAAAGAATTAAGCAAACCTAGAACCAAAAGGGTCAAGGCTTGCCCCATGCTTCCGATGCCGAGAATCAACAATGGAAAAGGGGAGACCTTACTTCTTTCGCAGAACCACCGACCAAGGAGGCTCAAAAATAGGCAACGGGGAAGGAGATAGAGACGGCACCACCCCAGACACCACCGGAGAGGAGCCATCAAGCATCAAAGGAGACAAAAGCGGATCAACAACCAATGAGTCAGCCAAAGGAGGGCAGTCTGGAACAGACAGAGCAACGACAGTAGAACAGTCTGACATAGACAAACCCGCATCAACATAGCGAACCAAGGGTGGAACCACAGAAGGGATATTCGAGAGAGGAGAAACCAGAACATCATCCTCCATAGAAGTAGAATCAAAAGGGCCCACCATGAGGTGGTCCAAGAGGGTTCCCTTCCAGCAACTGGCCGCACCCTTGCGGCAGTCCTGAGGACAGGTAGTGGCCAAATGACCCACAAAAAAATATCTCCTACAGCGAAAGGGGAGACCCTCATAGTCCAAGAGCTGCTTCCAAGGCCTGTCCTCCACCAGCAAAACAACATCCCTATGGAGAGGTTTGGAGATGTCCAAGTCAATCAGTAACCAAGTGACCGTAGTGTGTCCAAACTCCTGAGTTGTGGAGTCCACCATTAGGAATCTACCAATGGAGTTACCAATGGCCTCAAAGCAAGATTTCTCCCAAAACTGGAGAGGAAGGTTAGGCAGACGGACCCAAACCGGTCTGGTGTTCAACGGCTCCGTAAGGGGGTTGAAAGAACGAGACTGGGGTCTGATGGACAAAGAATAGATACCCCACATCCAACCCCTGTCCAAAACACAGTTTCATTCAAGGAGGGAAGCAAAGGTAGCAATAAAGAAGCCCCTAGCGCAAGGGTAGAGCTCGATTTCCCCATCCACCAAAGGCTTCCAAGACCCCGACACCCAATCGTGGAGATCTGGGAGGGAGGGCCAAAGGCCATTGAACCTACAAACCACACCTATCTTCAAATAATATTCCTCATTTTCAACGATCTCAGGACCACAAACCACCATAGGGGAATATTGGGCACAAGGGAGAGGCCTACAAACAAAAGAAGGAGGCCGAACAACCCCCTTAGCAGCAATAGAAAAAGATTTCACCTTTGCAACATCAGAAAAAGAATTCACCTTTCCTGTAGCAGCAGTAGTCAGAGGCAACACCCCATGGGCCAAAATAGAGCCCGTAGACCCACCAATCTGCCCAGCCATAGGCCCAAGGCCAGAGGAGCCCACAACCGGAAAGGGAACCGCACCAGGCACGGGAGAAGCAGCATCACATGGGGCCCCAAAGGTGGAACCAGGGGCAACAAGAACACCCGCGAAGGAAACAAGAGCACCCCCATCATGCGCAATAGGGGCATGACCCCCTAACACACCCCCAGCCGGAGGCACACGAGCACCAATCGCCTACGCAACCTCCCCAGCAACGGCTCGTTGCAGAGTAGAAAGTCTCTTGCCCATGCACATTTCAAAAAATCTGTTTTGTCACAACCTTGTTATCCAAAAAAGAAATAATAAATGTTAAATTAATTGTACTGATTAAATAAATTGAATTGTAACACTTATTTGGATTCTAGAGATGGCAAAGGGATGGTAAAGATACCAAGAATCAATTTCCTACAATGTTAGAATGTTATGGATTGCTTAGATGAATGCCTTAGAATCTATAAATTGATTGCATTCCACTCTAATTTAAATCCACATTTATGGAAGAACTTTAGCCTTTGCCACAAGAATGAATTGGTAAAAGTCTTATTGTTGGAACTTGTTTGTCTTCATGACTATTTGATGTATGTATGAATTTGATGAGGAACAAATGATGTTTAAAAACACCTTTGGAGAATCTACCAATTTGGGAGAGTTTTGTTCTCTTAAGTTAGACTCATTGGATAATTGGTTCAATGACTTTGGAAAAATGATTGAGGATGATTGAGGACAACAAGCAAGTGTGTAATGAACTTAAGATTATGTGTACTTATGTAATTCTTTTATAAATGCTCTTCAATGATTCTTAGGTGATTTCAAATGAATGGTTAGTGTCATTAAATATAGCAACATAACACACAAATCAACACAAACATGCACTAGGTCAGCGCACAATAACTAGCAAGGGGAAGTTGACCAGATTTAATTTAGATTTGAATTTTAATAGGTTCAATGTTTAGATTTATGACTATATAAATGACCTAGGTCAAGTTTGCACTCGTAGATTTGATATAAGATGGCGAATGAGAAATCTAAGAACTAAGAACAATATAAAAATGAGTGATGATGAGATCTAGGCAAGATGATACCAAGAACCAAAATCACACAAAAATATACCACTCATAAACTCATTTTTAGATTAGTAAAAAATATTCTAATCAAAGCAGACCTAAAACATAAATAGAGAACATACGTGTTTCCAACTTTCACCATACAATTAACTTACTAAAGAAACCCCATATATTCTTTTTTAAATATAGAGGAATCCGCCGTTGGCTGATAGCTTGTAAAGTTTTTGCTACAGTGGCGTATGTTATTCACGAGAAATTTGAAAAATCTACAAGATTATAGTTTTCATACATACAGTGTGAACACAGATCTATTTCACCAAGCTTGTAACTCAAGCATTCTCTTTAAAACTTCAGTAAAGATGTATACAGCCAAGAGAAAAGTGATCTCAATTTAATTTTTTGTTTTTTTGGGGAGTTGTGTTCTACAAAAAAATCTATCGTATTGATGGCAATGCAACCATGTATTTTAAATTACAGTCTCTTATGATAAAGCAAAACTCCTTCCAACTCCATATCAACACTCATTGAAAGTCTCATCTGTGTTGACATTCATGCATATGAGATACAGATGATGATTGCTTTTAATGAAAGCAGATTGAAAGCAGTGGCGAGTGAGTGATCACTGGTCTCACTCACCATGCTCATCATTTGCACTTCCTTTGAGGAACAGAAAAAGGGGTGATCACTGATCATAGTGCAGGCAATTATTACATCTCCAATATACTTTAAAAAAAAGTGAGTGTTATTTTGAATATTCTCCAATGGCAGCCAAGATGGTGATGGAATTGGACACCACCACCACCATCACTGTCACAAATCACCATCACCATCACCATCACCATCACATATTAGTTCTATGTTTTTTCTGTTATCATCTTTTCTCATATATTATATCAGATATGTTGCAAGCATAGTTACTGAGAGACGCAGGGTACTGGTATTGATGCGGGACGGGGACGCCAATCAAATTAGAGTACATGAGTTAAATGAATAAAAAGACGGCTATTTTATATGTAAATGATTCACCGAAAATTTTGAATACGAAAACTGGTACATTGTCTATGTTCCCATGATGAAATTTCCTGATTTCCTGACAACTATAGCTGCAAGTCTAGAACAAATTAATAAAGAGTAACCTGAGGTGTACGTAACAGTCAGTAAAATATTAAAGAAGAAAAGCATAGTGGGGACTGAGTTGGAACTTTTTCTATTTTACAATCTTTCTTCTTTTAATAAAGGAAATGGAATTGGGGCTCGAGACACACAAAAGTGAACTTTTGAATTTGTCTCATTTTTGGTCAAATGAAAGAATCTTATTTTCCTGGGTATCCGCAGAGTGGATGGTTGTGAAGACATCAATCCCCCTAAACATACAAAAAGTTTCATATTTTATTTTCAATGCTGTTAATTACATTTTGAATGACTAGCTGCACTCATATTTGCATATCCTGAGTAAGAGAAAACAATGAAAAAGAAATGAAGGATTACATCAAAGTAATATGAAATACAAGTAATCATGATAAAGATGGTCCCATGAGGGAAATGACTATTAGAATATGGTAAAGGAGAGTAGTGGAAAATAATTTTATTTTATTATAGTTTAGGTTAATTTAATAATATTTTAAAAGTATAATTAATATCAATTGATTTATGATAATCAGGAATGATAAATTTAGATAATTTAGATAATTATTTTAAGAAAGTAAATGTAATAAATTATTATATTTAGTTTGTGATTGAAGAATAAATGATTTAAAGGAAGATTTTGGAATATGTAGTATTTTAGATTAGAAATAAGAAATGACAATTTATTATTCATCTTGGAATCTTTTGTTTTTTAAAGTGTAAGGTCAAATCCACATAGATGTCTTTTCATTATTTTTTCTCTTTGTTCATTCTATTTTTTGGTATTTAAAGGCTAGTAATATTTATAAATGTCTTGGTAGGGATTCCATTGTGTTTCTAGGGACACATTCTCTCAGGTCAACCATTGAAAATATGATTACAATATCAAAAAACACTCTTTAGACATATATATGCTCCTAGAATGGTCATGCAAATCTAGATTCCTTTTAGAACACCAAATCAAATGTTCAATTCCGTAGGATGAGAGAGAATGAGAAAATAATTGATGTGTAAAATGAATGCATTAAATTCTTTTAAATATTAGGACATGTTGTGCAGTTTTTGCACACACGCCCCATTGAAGGTGGGGACCCTCTTTTTGCTCTTTGGTGTTTTGGCCCTTCTTTTCTGGAGGTTTTTCTTGCTTGGGTTTGTGCTTTGACGACCATTTTGCCAATTGAAGTGGCATTCTTTTGAACTATATTGAAAATATGAAGTTTTGGCTTTATCTCGGGTTTTTCACTGTTTTCGAGAAAATCCGCCTAGGCCGAATTCTCCCGGTTCCCTCCTTGATATCCGAAATTGATCTTTTGCATTACTTTCGGGAGAGTCTGCACATCCCGGATTTCCCCAAAATCTGTGGTAGTGTCGAATCCCCGAAATCCTTGGTGACGTCGAATTCCCGAAGTTCTTTGTGGTCGCGGTTGTCTTGTCGAACACATTAATGGCGTTTGTGCGGAGGTCTTTGGGTTTTGATATATTGATTCTTTGAGAAGTAATTGATCATTCGAGTTTATGCATTTGCTATCATTTGCGCTTGTGTGTTGAGATTCTTGTGCTTGCGGGATATTTGGATTTTCTAGGCCATTCAGACCGAACGTTTGCGTTTGAAGTGAGTGGGTTGTATCCGGTTTGCACCAAGCGACCATTTATCGGTTTCATTCATCACAACCTTTGTGCTTCCATGGTATGTAAATATGCTATGTTCTCTCTTGATTTCAATTTGCCCGGACCTCTGTTCGTTTGCCTGGGGAGTCCTTGGTGGTTTTCTAGTTTCTCTAGATGCGTGTCACCATTGTGCATTTTGGGGTTTTCGTTTGGTGCACCAATCCATTTCTATTTATCAGGAGTATGCGTCTTTATCTGATGTTCATTTTTATTTAATCACGGGCTTGCTATGGTTTCATACTCTCCATTTAGGTATTAGCGAGTTCTCTGTGCTTTCATGGCTGATATTTGGGTTTTCGACCTAGGGCATAGCCAATCCTCTTCAAATTTCTGTGAAGAGTGTCCTTAGTTCATGTTTTATTTCTCAGGGTCCTAGGTTTGCTGGTTTTGGAGTTCTGGCATAGATCTGGAGTAATTTGAATTGATTTGATGAAAGTATCAAAGATGTAGACAGGTTCGGGTTTTTGAGGTCTTCGCGGAATTTTGTTTCCCCTGGATTTCCCCGAATTTTCTATCTCCTCTTCCTTTTTTTACTTTTTTCCGGATTTCATTTGGTTTCGCCAAAATCCGTTCCATCTGGATTTTCCCGAAGTCCGCGGTCGAGTCGTTTTACCGATTTTGAGCTTTGATACTGTTATATCTGGAGTTCGCCAAAATCCGTTCCATCCAGATTTTCTCGGATAGTCCGTGTCCCTTCTTTTTTCCCGAGTTAGTTATAACTATTGTTAATCTCGCCAAAATCCATCTCTGGCGGATTCTTCCGGGTGTTTTGGGGAAATGTTAAATTTGATGGTTATAGATGGTGAGTTTCTTGCTAAATTATTTGAGTGATTTAAGGCACTTATGCTAAGTGTTTATAATGATTTTCTTTGGTTAAGATATTGATTTTGAACGATATTTTGGGGTTTTGTATGTTTGGTTCGTTGGAATCTGCCTGGTCCGGATTTTCCCAAAAATCCGTCCCAGTGCAGAATCCGTGAGGGGGGCTAAATCCCGAACTTCGAGGTAATAAATTTTTGCACTTATTGCTTCTTATGGATCTAATTGTATGTTACCTTTATGAGTTTGTAGGCTGGATCAGGACAAAATGTTGTAGGACGAGGAAAGGGAAAGGTAATGGATCCTAGTGTAGAGGCTTATACCATTACTGATGCAGAGAAGGTGAAGTTAGATATGAGGAGCAAAGTTCCTGAGAGTAAGCTGACTTCAATTTGGTCAGGAATTATAGACACAAACGTTGGCATGTGGGATTACGAGGAATTCAAGGCTGAGATGTCGGCACCTAACCTTCCTCTGTTGTCAAGGAGAATGGTGGACTTCGGATTAGCTCATGTGGCAGGCTTTCCTTCTGCGATGCAGTGTTATGAGCTGGTGCTAGAGTGTGCCAAGAATTATGATAGGGGCACATAGAGGATTATTGTCCCTCAGGGTAGGATTCTTACAGGATTTAGTCCGGTGTCTATTGCTACAACCTTTGACATGCTTGATAGATCCCATGTGGTAGCCTTTGACAAGGATGGGGCTAAAAAATATTATGAGGAAAACATAGTTAAATCCCAGTAGGTGATTAACTCTTGGCTGGAGAAGCCTAAATCCCATTTCTCTAAGTTGCCTAAGCAACTGTTCAGGCTTAAGTTCAAAAGGGAGTACTATAATGTGATCACTCTTCTCAGTAGGTTGGTAGGATTGAGGAGTGCAGGGATATTTGAGACTTGGATGTTCCATGTGATTGCTAGAATGGAGCAAGGATTTGATTATCACTGGGCAGGTGCCATTAGTGTTGTGATTCATGAGCAACTATGTAGTGTCTTGCAAACCAAGACTTTTACTATGACTTCCTACCTAGTGTACTCATTGGCAAGACTTCATCCATATAAGGGATTGAGCACTAGAGGTATCTTTGGGCAGGATGCTATCTACGAAGTGTATCCACAGTTGCACTTAACTGGTGGAAGCTACAGGAGATCAAACGATGCCTTCACAATGTATATTACCATATTGCTCCAAGGTGCAGAGCATGTAAGAATCTCAGACAAGGCAAAAGAAGTGATAGGAAGGTATGGAGCTTCGTTTATACAGTTCCCAACCTTCTCATATATTAGGGTTGATGGTTTTTAGAGGGATCCTTACAAACTCCCTAGATATCCCACTGATCATGTTGTGTTGTTGGAAGTCACTAGGCAAATTTGTGACTTTGACAATGTAGTAAAGGGAAAAATGCACAAGATAGGTTTTGGGAATGATTTCCCTTTGAAGATAGGAATAGGTGAAGTTTGTGCCTCCATTCAGTCTGCTCATGCTTCAGAGGAGGAGATGGGTACTCTTGGGCGCTCTTTTCATTCCAAGAGCTCAAGGTTTGATATTACTGGCGGGCCCCAGAAGAAGGCCAACAAAGATTATAGCCATAAGCCTCATATTGAGGATTATTGGATCAACCTTGCTGATGAATTTGAGGTAAGGAGGAAGAGGTTTTCTAGACGGCCAGTGGATTTGGTAAGACTGTATGATGTAAAGGCCATCCCAGACCAGATTGAGGAAGATGGAAATGTGATCCAGGGTCATGTATATGAGGCAGTGAAAGACAAACCAGTGGGAGAAGTTGACTAGTTGGAGGAGGAAAAGACTGACTTAGATCAGGTTACGATGCCAGTGATTAAATACACCAAAATGTGGTTGAAACACAAGATGCTGGAGCTAGAGAGCGAAGGTGTTCCATGCACCTATAAGCTGATGGGAGACTTGGAGTCTCATTCTACTTCTCAGGCCTCAATTGAACCCAAACAAAAGGGTAAGGAGAAGGTGGACTCTCCTTTCAGAATTCAGGTAAAGGAGGCATAAGCTGAAAAGGTTGTAGAGGTGGTCAAACAGAGGAATCCTGTTGCCAAGAAGAGGAAACATGCCTCTAAAAGGGAAGTTGAGAAAGGCCAGGAGGAAGGAGAATTTGAAAGTGCTCCATTGATGGAAAAGAAAAGAAGAACCTAAGATCATCACAGAGAGGGGAAGAGGCTCCTAAGGTTGACAAGGAAATTGAACCACCGGTGGTAGAGGTGGTAAGTTCAGGGGAAAAGACCCAGGTTTACATGAGGAGATCAAGGACTCCTTCCCCGAAAGACACTGCAGCATTGGAAAAGGTCTCAGTAAGTATTCCTATTGTTGAACAGGTGAGTGTTTCTATTTCTCAGGATGCTGGTAACCAACAGGAAGAACCAAAGAAAGATGAAGGTCTTGAGAGTCTGGGCGAGGAAGAGTTCCAAGAAGGAGACCTCTTTAAGGCGGAGGCATAAATTGATAAAGTGGTTCAGTCTCCCTTGGTGGCATATGTAGACTCTCCTGCGAGGGAACAAATGGACAAGTCCCCTTGAAAGGAGGAAGAAATACCAACTAGAGCTCCTTCACCAGTGCATGTAGTCATGGAAGAGCAAGTACAATAGGAAGGGAATCCAACTATTGAGGTCCCTAAAAGTCCAACTGCTGAAAAGGATGCAACTTATGACCAGGTAGAGAAGGAACAAGATGAACCAGATACTATGCCTAGTGGGTCCTCCATTCCAGATTGGCTTGAGAGGGAATTGACAAGTAAAATGATAATAGTGGAGGATGCTCCTCCTAATTGGGATGCCCTCATGGCTAATGTGGAGAAGGAAAAAACAAAGAAGAAGGCAAGGGTTGTATCCCGGATTGAGAGGGATAAGTCAGGTAATCGGGTAGCCCATATTGCTACCCCTACTCCAAACAAAGATAGAGATAATGTGACTAATCAAGACTATAATGTGCAGACTATTGATTTAGGACATGCTATTGTTGAGCATGACATTGAAGAGTATGAGGGTTCCAGTGCAATTATTGTGGGGAGATTGAAGAAGGCAGTGCAAACCAGACATGAGCTAGAGAAGGAGAACGAAAAACTAAGGAAATACTTGCAGGATTTGATGAAACCTTTGCAAGCTATTAGCTCCTCCTCTTCTGTTGTAGGATTCCTACCCTAGGAGACAATTTCTGAGTTGGAAAAGATGAAAGGTACTTCACATGCTACAGTTACCTGGTTGCAGGGTGTCCAAGCTAAAGGAGATGAGGCCATCAAGAGCATATTATCCACTGGAGGGGATGCACTAAGGTCGGTTGATTGGTTAAAAGCTGCATTGGCACATAATAATGTGTATACCAACCTCTTTCTGCAAAAAACTACAACAGTCATGGGGTTCACCGAGGACAAGTTAATACAGTGCAATATTCTTCCTTTTCCAAGAGTTTCTAAACCTTGGGAATGGTATGAAATATTGCAAATGAGGCAGAAGGCCCTAAAAAAATCTACAAACAGGCGAAGCAAATTGAGGATACTCTGACTGGCATTCATGAGAGGTGCATTTCGTTCTTCGAGGACATGATTGGAAGAAATAAGTTTGCTCCAAGGCATCTTAGTTTGGAGCACCTTAGAGAGTGGTGGAGGGATGTGTATTCTCCAGTTAGCGAAGGGTCAGTTACTGAACATTAGTTGGATGATGATGTAACATACATTGCAATCATTGACAAATATTTGACCAACAAAACCATTTGGGATGGTATAGATAAGCAGGCAAGGGAAGATATCAAAATTCTCGACAGAAAGATTAGGGTTTTTCCTGTGCCACCTATTGCTGAGCTGGATAGGGTCTTGTTGGCCATACATGCTGAAGAGGATAAAACTAAAGACAAGGATGGGGAGTGATTATATAGAGTCACATTGATATTTGTGCTTCCCATTAATTTGCATGTATTGGGCCAACCCTTTTTGATGCATTGGCAGTTTTGGATGAAATTGGTGCCATGGGGCACATTTCATATGTTCGAATTATTCTTTGGGGCCGACCTCTTGTAGGTCATTTTTAATTTTAAAATTATAGTTTTGGGCTGACCTATCCTATGGATTCTCTATAAAAACGGGCATGTTGCCTCATTCAAATATAGAGATATAGATAGAGCGATTTAAGATAGAAATAGAAGGATAGGTGGATCGAGTGATATTAGATCAAGTTAGGGTTTATTGGCAAGCAAATATTGTAACATAGAACTAGAATTGTTGCAACCTTGGGTGATTCAATATAAGGAAGATATTGTGTTTTTGTATCTATCTTGTGGAGTTCATCTGGCATGATTCTTGTTCTTCCATCTTTTAAATTGCTTATGAGCTCATAGTTAGGTTGTTTGATAATACTTAGGGTTTTATGTTTGGAATGTTTGTAGCGATCTCTAGTCCATACTTTTTGTAGTTAGCTAATTGTTAGCTGCTTTGCAAAGTTAGCCTGGACTTATATCTGTGCTTAGTTTAGTTATAAAGGTTTGTTCATATCAATTGCAATAAGGTTGTTTGAATGAATGTTTGTGATTTGGAAATCTTAAATACCTCAGAAGATTGTACTATTTCTGTAACATTGTGGATTTATCTGGGTCAAACAGAAAGTAGTTTATGAGAGATCGCTCCATTTTAAGCATTTTATCCTTCGACATTTTCAATTTTAGGGTTAGAAGTAGTCTTAGGATTATCTCTGGAACCTTTTATCTTTTTCTATTTCTTTATTATCTGATTTGTATCAAGTTAGAAAGTATCAATTTATTGCTTACATTTGATAAGTTTGAAATCCAGCTCTGCTCGTAATAAGGTCCCTTTGTGATTACTAGAATTTTCACATTTATCACTGAGTTGTTCACTGCATTGTCAAGACGTGACATTAGAGACCTTGGGGTTATCTATTTTCCATAGAGATTTACCTTTCAAGAGAGATAGGATATCATATTCTGTCCGAGTTGTTGTTGTGTAGAAAACACCATCAACAGGACATAGTAACATAGATTCATATTTGTGTTTATTCAACCCTTGGTTGGAAAATTATAGGCAAGGGTTGGGAAAATCTTAATTAAAAAAAAGAATTTGAAAGGGTCAAATTCACAACCTTGTGTTCAACCTCATAATTTTGTGGAAATGACTCTAGACATAAAAGGGGCCAAATTAATATATGAATCAATACATGGAAGTATGTGCATACATAGGTGTAATAAATGTATGAATGGGTTGAATGTGTATGCATATATGAGCATGTGGATAAGGTAAGGGGTGATCACATTGGGTCTCAAAATCATTGCTCCACTTCCTAGAACAAATTATATTCACAAGGCCAGGGTTGTCATCATGCAGATAATTCATCAACAAAATCATGGAGGATCTTAAGCTAACTCAAAAAGAGTGGGTTATATCTTCTACACTTTGAGCCCATCTTAAACTTTACAGGGTATTCCTAGGGGTATACTTGAATAGGTATTGAAATTATTTAGGATAACACAATGGAACAAATGATAGCCAAACCCAACTAGTTTTCTTATCCCCTAAAGTTGTCACTAGACTAAACAAACTAGCTATCTCTAACCCCTATATAAGCTGATATTAAACCTTGAAAATGTGTGCAAGGTGGGGTAAGTTTCATGATCCATAGATAATGGTTTCTTCTATTCCTTGCAAACAATGGTCTATCATGAACTTTTGAAGCGAAATTAATTTTTTTTTGTTTTTTATGAATGTTGTTTGTTATTGGATGACTGCAACACATACATGAGACGAGTGCCTACTCCTAAGCAACAAAGTCACAATTGGCAAGGAGGAAACACAATGGGAAAATAAACTGATATGATCTACTTATATGAAGCATCAACAAATATCATTTAAAAAGTTATCTACTTAGTTATTTGTTACTGAACTACAAAAACTCATATGTAATCATGTGAAAGAGTTATTGTAATTCATACAAAAATAATAATTTTTTGTCAAATTCCTTTAATACTGATTACATTCACAACAAAAAATCTACTGAAGAAAACATGTCAAATTTGATATATTCTCTAAGTTTACATACACATCAATGGAGACATAACATAAGTAACGATATTACAACATTCCTACAATAATTTATCAGAACTGATGAGCTCTTATAACTATTCCTTTATTTTCTAACTTTCTACTTCTTTTGATTATTCATTTGCTCTCGTGTATTGTCCAATCATCTAAATACAAACAAAATTCACAATTTTTTTTTTCGGTTTCACTTCATAAGTTCATGATATCATTGTTTGTAGGGAATAGAAGAAACCATTATTGGTGGATCATAAAACTTACCCCACCTTGCACATGTTTCCAAGTTGTAATATCATCTATATAGGGGTTAGAGTAGCCAATTTGTTGTCTAGTGACAACTTTAGGGGCTAAGAAAACTAGTTGGATTTGGCTATCATTTTTTTCATTGTGTTATCCTAAATTATTTCATACCTATTCATGTATACCCCTAGGATACCCTCCTAATTTTAAACTGAGCTTTAAGTTCATAAGATATAACCCTCTTGTTGAGTTAGCTTAAGATCCTCCATGATTCTATTGATGAATTATTTTAGTTATATGATGACAACCTTGGCCTTGAAAGTAGAATTTGTTCTAGGAAGTGGAGTAATGATTTTGAGATCTAACAAACTATATAGAAATTCTTGTAAAGTATAGGTAGCTGGAATAGGGGAAGGAACTATATTTTGCACAAAATTATGCCATTTGTCAATATGTAAACGTGTCAAGACACTCTCCTCAAACTGCACCTAAAAATAAATGGGAAATGACATGGATATGAAAATTTAATCATTAAATTTTATCCCCACTTTGAGATGTATGTGAATCCTAGAATAGTCATGCATCTCAAAGTATGTAACACTCACAAAAATACATGTAAAGTAAACATTTAGACATCAAAAGATACAAAAGGGGTAAAGTAATAGACCATGTAAAGATATCTTTATGTAAATGTGTTCTTCAATACATGCTCTCAATGGGAACTAAAATTGAGTCTTCACAAGCACTTGTATCTATCTAAAAAACTCAACATCAAAGTGTTAGAAAAACAATATGCCTTCACCTATAAGTAGTTGCATCCACAAGGAATTGTAGGAGAGGGAAAAATAGTGCCACATTAAAAGTAAATGTAATGCAATCATGTAAAACAATAATAGTATGAAATACATCATGTATTAAGCATGAAAATTCCTCGAGTAATAAGTATGGTGAGCTCAATGTTTCCCTCCACATGGGAAAATGATGTTGATGCAACCTATAGTGTCTAGGAACACATGTCAGTATGTAAGGCGCTAGAGTGACATATGCCCAACATGGTATGCAAGAACACAAGCAAACATTCAATCAAATAATGTGATGAATCCCTAGTGGTAACAGAAAATATAGGTTATGACAAATAAATAAATATAAGGAACACATTATGTATCAGGCATATGCATGCATCAAGTGATAAGCATGGAAAAATAATGGGTTAAAGATGATAGCAAGGAGTGGTAATGTTGCATCCAACATGAGAAAAGTTTTTTGATGTGACACTCAATGACTAGGAACATCCATGCAAGTACTTAATGCACTAGAGTGATATATGCCCCCAATGTGGTATTTGATAGAATAAACACATATTCCAATTTATGTAATATGATAAGTCCCTAAGGTTGATGAAAAATAAAGTGTAAGCACATAAAGTAATAACTTGTAAGTAGTACACAATGTATTAGACCTACAGATGCCTTGAGTGATAAGCTCATGGTAAGCTCATGGTAATCTCATGGATTGAAGGTGGTAGCAAGGAAAGGTAATGTTACCACAAAATGGGAAAATAATGTTGATGTGGTCCTCTATGAATACTTGAACACCCATGTAAAAGCATAAACCATATGCCCCCAATATGGAATGCAAGAGCATGATTACACATTGTTGTAGGTAATATGATGTTCCTAGTGGTGATGAAAACATAAGTGTATAAAATATAATTGATTATATGGATAAAACCCTACTATAACCCTTAAAACATGGTTAGGTCATGTGAGAACACAATTTGATTGGGAAAGCATAACTCCTAATACCCCTTAATTTGGTTGAGTAACCATGTAGGACATGAGTGAATCATATGAATGCAACAATATAAGATGTAAGTGTGGAAGCTCATGCGTACCTAAAATTTTGAGCATGCAAGAACAAGATAAAATGATATTAACCTTTTCTACCCAAAATACAAACAACACTCATGATTAAAAACATAATATTTAAAAAAACATGAGTAAAACATAAAATATCTCATAGAATCAACTCTTGTTGTATTATGGTATGGTGGTTGTGCTCAAGGATGTTAATGTGTGAGTCTTCTTACCAACAACATAAGGTTGTATTTGAAGATGTTAATTTTATGGGTTAGGATGACACCTAGTTTATAGGTTTTTGGCTATAACATTGAATCATTAGGATTAAAATATGAGATCAGTGATTCATAATGGTTGAGAGCCATTGGGAAGATGAGAGGAGGAGAAGTGTATTCATTTGGTTGGAGGAGATAGAGGGAGAGGAATTGATAGGAAAATCAAGGGTGGAGATTCTCCTTGGGAAGATTTTATGGAAACGATGGAAGGGGAAATTTGGAGTACCCTTAAGGGATGGGAAAGTCCTTTGACTCATTTGGCATGCATTTAAAGGCCTCTAACTTGTGTATAAAGGACCCATGCCTTTGTAAACCTTGAAGGATGTGGATGATTTGAGGGGATTTGACTAGGATTTGGTTGTGCAAGTGGGGGATTAAGGGGCTAATTTATTTTAGCACACTTAATGGAAAGTGTAAAAAGATAATTAAATAAGACACTCATTGAATTTTTGTGGTGAGGATATCGAAGGTGGACTATAGGAGAGGACTGGTTAAATGGTTTAGGCTAGAAATAGGTGTGGGTGAATAGTGATGAATAATGATTTTATTAATTAAATAATAAAATATTATTTAATTAATAAGGGGATAAAAATTGGATAATTAATTGACTAATTAGGGATACTATTCAATCAATTATAGAGGAAATAGTCAAGTAATGAGGATGATAATTTTAGGTGTATATAGATCATATCAAGATGACAACCCCCACATGGGAAAATAATGTGATAAGGTACAAATATATATAAAGGAGGAAGTTGTGATGCTATTAAAGTAAGATATGGAAATAAAGATATCAATGTGTAAAGGGGAAGGCATGATGATGTTATTGCTGCAAGTATGAATGAGTATGGTGGTGTTGTCATTAATGTTGTCATTGATGTCAACATAGTACAGGTTGTTGCAGAGAAAGAAATCAAGTGATTGCAGATGGTGCATGTATAGTTGACATATTGTAGAGATGTTGTGAGTACATGGAGCTATCTTTATGGTGTTGCAAGTGTATTGATATGATGAGTTATCAAGTTCTTCTGAGAAAATTAATAAATAATGAAGATAGAGTTGTGTGTGTGTTCTGAAATTACTTTGATAATGTGCTATGCATTTCTTCTGTGTTGATCCTATGCTTGTGTGGATCTGTAATGTTGTTTATGGGAATCCTTGGGTGATATATCATGGATTATAGATTTTGGGTTGATGAAGAGTGAAAGTCGTGTTCACTGGTTTGTGAACTGGTCTGGCAAAGTTGTTTGTCTATGGATTGGGAGAAATGTTTCTGCTATGCAGTCCTCTGATGGTTTATCTCAGATCTTGTTGATCTAGAAGAAGGATTTGAATGGTTTTATCTATGTTCTAACAGAAGTTCTCATGGTTTGGTGCTTTGGAAGACTAGTTCTAGAGTTATTATGTGTGTCTATACAGTCCAATTGGACTGATGGAAAGTGTTCTTTGTATGGAAGTTTTTGCAGTTGCTGCAGATGAATTTGAAGGATTCTAAGAGGTTTTATAGTGTATGGTGAATCATGTTAAGTGGTCCATATGTTATCATCTTGTTGTGAATGCATGTACTTCAATATTCATTGGTGTTTTCAATAGGTTTGGTCGACTTGGTGTTTACACGTTACACGAAGGATAAGTATCAATTAAGGATGCATGTGATTGATCCAAGATGTTGTTTTGGGTCCTATTTAAATATTATTTTGGTCCACTCTCATTCTTATCCATCGCGGGAATGTTGAGTTTTCGACCTAATTTGAATTTGTAAAATGAAGAATGTATTGAGTGTGTAGCCGACCTTGGAGAAAGTTTCTAAGATTGAAGATGGTGTAAATACAAGTCAAGATGTTATGAATTGCAAGTGACAAGTGTGAGAATCAAGAGTGTGTGAAAGTGAATTAAGGCAATAGTACTTTAATGTGTTAGAATATTGAAGGTAGTGAGTTGATGGTGTCTACAATTCTTTGATCAAGGCTATGAATGTGTGGAAGTTGTTGTGGTGGATTTTTTGTTATCTTTATTTATCTGTAGGCAGTGAGCCTCCCTCCTAGACAATGAGTCCTATATGTAGGAAGTGAGCCTTGTATCTGGACAATGAGTCCTATATTGGGCAGTGAGCCCTTTGACAATGATCCTTTGTATCCAATTTTACAATTACTATTATATTGCGAGCCAATCCTTATCGTGGTTTTTCCCATATTGGGTTTTCCATGTTAATATGGTGTTTCTTGTGTTGATATTGCTCTCTATTATTTTCACTTCATGCTCATACTTAATAATAGATTAAAGTGGATTTAGAGTTAATAATTGTTTGAGATTTGTGAAAAATGATTCACCCCCCCTCTTGTCTTGTGAATTTCAACAATTGGTATTAATGCTTTGGTTCATCGAAGAAGAGCTTAACCGCTTGAGGTAGATCTGATGGCGTATAAATTGTCAATCCTTGTGTTTGTTGGATTTGACTATAGTGACTAGAATGTGCAGATGAGAGGTTACTTGATCTCTCTTGGCTTCAAGACTTGGAAAGCTGTTGAGACAAAATATGTTGAGCTGACAAGTGGTCCTTCTTCTGCAGATGAGATTTCTGCCTTTGAGGAAATTAAAAAAGCAAGGTATGCAATCTATAGTGCTTTATCTAAGACTGAGAAGAGAAAATTTATTTCATTAGGAATTTCTTATGAAGTGTGGGAAAATTTGAAAGATATCTATGAAGGAAATGATAGAGTCAAATTATCAAAGAAGCTAATAGCAAAGCGCAAATACAAGAACTTGAAAATGGAAGAAGGTGAAGACATTGCAAGCTACTTTCAGAGGGTTGATATTGCAATAAATTAATTCAAAAAGAAAGGTGGGACTCTGACAGATGAAGATGTAATAGAGAAGATTTTGATGACCCTACCAAAGCGGTATAGTGACAAGGTATCATCTATTGAGGAAGTCTATGATCTAAAGAAATTCACTAAAGAATAGCTATTTGGCACCTTGATAGCATTTGAAATGAGGAATTTTGGAAAAGAAAAGGAGAAAATAGAAACAACCTTCAAAGAAACTAAGACAAAAGATGATCTAGATAGTGAAGGTTCAGAGGAGTTGGAAGCAAAATTTACAAGGAAATTGAAGAAAGGTACCAATAAGTATAAAGGTATGTTACCTTTTAAATATTTCAGCTGTAGAAATATTGGTCACTATGCTTCAAGATATCCAAATAGAGCCATACACAAAAATAATAGAGATAATAAAGACAAAAGGGACAAAAATTTCAAAAAATTGTATTATGTTAGAGAAGATACTAGAATTTCTGATGATGAATCTGATTTTGAGGATGATAAATATGAATGCTTGTTTCTAGCCTTGGACAATAAATATGTGTCTACTAACCATGGAAGATGTGTTGGAAGAATGAAGAAGATCAGGTTTTGTGTTGTCATTGATGTCACCATGTTGATTAAGGTGTCAGGTTGGTCTGGTACTTTGAACTGGTATGAAGAACATGTTTACATCCTTCGGTGTTTTTGGTCCGGACGATATTCTGGTCCATATTTCCCCTTCGGTGATCATCGTTGTTTGTGGTTTTGGGAAAAGGTTTATGTATGTTGGAAGTGTGTAAGTATACAATCTCATGTGCCCATATGATTGTATGATGAATTGGCATTGGTTTAGTGTTGCATTTTATTAGGTCTATCCATGGCTGACCTAATAAACAATTAGTGATATAATGGTTTAATTTGTGTTGCAGATATATGAGCGACCTATCTTTAGTCCAAGCCGGCATGATATAGCCTGCTACACAGTTGAATTACTTTTGGAGAAGTTTTTTATATGCTTGAAGCTGACCATTAGCCCTTTTGTAAATAAAGATTGCATCTAATGAGGCCGACCTAATTGATGCTTGCAAACAAGTCATATATATATATATATATATATATATATATATACAAGATGGTTTGGAGATTGAAAGGTGTGCGAGTAGTGAGTGTGGAATGTGTGGAGTGATGTGAACACAAAGAAGAGCGAATATTAGTCTTTTGACATGCAAATTATCTGAGCATCAAAGGAACTAAATCTACACTTGTGAGGTGTAACTCCATCAGTTCATATTCTGGTTGTAAGCCATTTTGTTACTGTAATCCTTTTGTAGGCAGTGAGCCTCCTCGTTTGGAAAATGAGTCCTGCTTGTAAGCAGTGAGCTTTTGTATTTGGTAGTGAGCCTCGTTTGTATTCAGTTTTGGAACTACTATATATAGTGAGCTAATCCTCACCATGGTTTTTCCCTCATTGGATTTTCCACGTAAAATTATGGTGTTCATGTGTTATATGGCTTCATGTTTTGTTATTGCTCTTGCTTATATTTTATTCTATCTACATTAGAGTAATTTATGGTGTTTGCTCAATAAGTTTAAGAAGATACTGATTCACCCCCCCTCTTAGTATCTTGGAAATTCAACAAGACATGCAAGGGAATGTGGTCTGAAAAATAAGAAGGATGAGATGGAAGGTACTTTGGTTACTACCTTTCATGCTAGACAAGATGAAGATTATTGGGTAATTGACAATGGTTGTTCAAATAATATGTGTTGGAAACAAGCTACACTAAGAGGGAGCGGGAGCGGGGGTGAATTAGTGTTGTGCAAAAATTAACTTTATTAACCTTTAACTTCAAAGTATTAACATTCAATCATAATGCATAAATAGGAGAATAAACACACCATAACACCAAGATTTTTATGTGGAAACCCTATTAGGGGATGAACCACGGTGGATAGCCAATCCACAATTATGATATGAGTATCCTCAAATGGAGATTACAAAAGGGGAATGCACATGCATTCAAACACACTGCCTAGAGCTCACTACTCAAAGGGAAGGCTCACTGCCATACAAAATAAAATCAGATTAAAACCATCTGAAAGTTTGAAATGAGAAAATTAGCATCTACAAATGCCTAATTATAATTCCGGTTAAGCACAATAATAGATCTATTGCCTTACAGATTAATTCTTCAGTTATATTCTATTCTACTTATACACACAATATAGATCTTCTATGCATAAGTGAAACTATGCTTAATCGCTCTTTTGGTATGCTCTTATTCACAATTCACATCGATACACAACTTATACATAATCCAAAATGACACAAATGATCTTATATATATATTCGTAACAAAGAATTCAATTACACTTTGTCGGCTTCAATAGAATACAAAAATAATTACAACTGTTGGCTAGATCCATGATCAACTCCTTATGTGTATCCTCCAAAGTCGGTTAAGACATAGAGGGGACCCAAAAAAACATGATCCAACACGAAAAAATTTAGTTAATTATTCCTTATACATCTGTGACACAATATATTCATGAAGTCGACTCCAATACAAGAAAGATTGGGAATAAGCTAACCAGACCTCCTAACTTCCACACGAATTGATATGAGCCACTGCGCTTCAAAAGTAACAGAGATAATATGCCAAAAATCATTTCCTGAGATGCACAACACAAAATAATAACCTAAAATCTTCATACAAATCGATGAACACTGTCTAACCAGATACTTTGTTCTACCTTACCAATCTTCAATCTTCCTGTCAGTATGATCAAATGATAATGTGCGTATTTGATCATCAACTTGAGTTGCCATCAATGAAAACACTAAGTGATACTACAGTGTCTCTTTCCAAAAATATGACCAGAGACAAAATTAAGTTTACTAAACTTGAAAAGTATGATGGAAGATTATTCATGTTTGGAGATGATTCTAGTGTAAAGATTGTTGGAAAAGGAACAATTAATTTTGATGGAAACCACAATACTAATGATGTCTATTATGTTAAGGGATTAAGGCATAATCTTTTGAATTTCGGACAAATGTGTAGCAAAGGATTTAAACTTGTGTTCCAGGATAATACTTGTGAGATTAGAAAAGGATCTAGAAATGTGATAGTCGTATGAAGAACATATGGAAACATTTATCAGCTTAAGAGTGTTGATGGTCAGTGTTTTGTGTCTCAAGTTAATGAAATATGACTATGGCACCAAAGGATGGGACATATAAACTTTGAAAATATGATCAAGATTAGTTCAAGAGAAGTTGTGAGGGATTTGCCTAAAATCACAAAGCCCACCAATACTGTTTGCATAAGTTGTCAATTGGGAAAACAAGATGCAGTTTTAAGGGAAAAAAACAAGCAACTATTGGACTATTGGAATTGATTCATACAGACCTCTGTGGTCCCACAAGAATAGGAAGTCTTAATGGTGACATGTATTTTATGCTTTTGATTGATGATTATTCTAGAATGGAATGGGTTACTTTTCTTAGGGAGAAAGCTCAAGCTCTAGATAGATTTAAAGTGTTGAAGGAAAGGGTAGAGAATGAAGTGAACCTGAGAATCAAATGTTTAAGGTCTGAAAGAGGTGGAGAATTCACTTCCAATGAGGTTAATACATTTTGTAAAGAGCATGGTATAAAGAGACATTTTTATGCTCCTAGAACTCCTCAGCAGAATGGAGTTGTAGAGAGGAAGAACCAGACTATTCAAGAGCTACAAGGACTATGATGGAGGAAAATGTACCTGATGTATACTGGAGAGGAGAAATCCACACTGATATTTATATTCTTAACGTAGTTTAGATCCGAGGTAACAACACAAAGACTCCTTATGGACTGTGGACTGGCAAGATTCCTACTATTAAGTTTTTTAAGGTGTTTGGGAATAGATGTTATGTTAAAAGAGATGATGAGAAGCTTGGAAATTTTGATGCAAAATGTGATGAAGGTATTTTCCTTGGATATTCAACTAATAGCAAAGCATATAGATGCTACAGTAAAATATTGAGAAAGATAGTTGAAAGTGCAAATGTAAAATTTGATGAAGATATGCACAAACCAATTGAAATAAGTGAAGTTGAACTAGATGGAACTATCTACGAACAAGTACAAGAAGAGAATAAGGAAGAATAAGAACAAATTGAAGAAGAAGAAGCTCTAAAACCTACTCCTAAGACTTCTAAATATGTACAAAAAAATCATCTGGAAGAACATATTATTGGAGATAAAGGCAAAGGTGTAACAACAAGAAGCAAAGTGGTAGCAGCTGAAGTAAATTTATGTCTACTTTCCAAGATAAAACTTAAAACAGTGCGTGAAGCATGCAAAGATGAGAATTGGGTTAGAGAAATGAAAGAATAATTACAACAGATACAAAAAAATCAGACATGGGAATTGGTTCCTAGACTAGTAAACAAGAATGTAATTGATAAAAAATGGGTATTTAGGAATAAGCTGAATGAAGATGGTGAAGTAGTAAGAAACAAAGAAAGGCTTGTGTGCAAAGGTTATTCACATGTTGAAGGAATAAACTTTGAGGAGATATTTTCTTTGGTTGCAAGAATGGAGGCCATTCAAATATTCTTGGCATTTTCTGCTCATAAATATTTCAAGGTATACCAGATGGATGTTAAGTTTGCATTCCTAAATGGAGAATTGGAAGAAGAGGTGTACATGGAACAACCAGAGGGATTTCAATTATTAGATAAATCGGACATGGTCTATAAGTTGAAAAAGGCACTATATGGACTTAAA
The DNA here is from genome assembly GCA_007115665.2 of Sequoiadendron giganteum. Classification (NCBI taxonomy): domain Eukaryota; kingdom Viridiplantae; phylum Streptophyta; class Pinopsida; order Cupressales; family Cupressaceae; genus Sequoiadendron; species Sequoiadendron giganteum. The sequence continues at coordinate 865,240,951 of CM021101.1, forward strand.
CAGGCTCCTAGAGCATGGTGTGCAAGGTTGTACAGATATTTGACACAACAAAGGTTCAATAAAGGCTCCACAGACAATAATCTCTATTTCAAAGGTGAAGGAAACAAAATGTTAATAGTGGTTGTGTATGTTGATGATATTATCTTCAAAGGAAATGAGGGCATGTGCAAGAAATTTGTAGAGGAGATGCAAAAGGAATTTGAGATGTCTATGATTGGTGAGTTGAACTTCTTTCTCGGACTTCAAGTGAATTAAACTGATAAGGGCATATTCATTTCACAATCAAAGTATGTTAAAGAATTGTTGAAGAAGTTTAGAATGGATGATTCGAAACCGGTATGTACCGCTATGGTGACTAGATGCAAAATGAGTAAGGATGATGATTCTCCTAAAGTTGATCAAATCATATACAGATCTATGATTGGTGGACTATTATATCTTACTGCTTCTAGACTAGATATCATGCACATAGTATGTTTGGTTGCTAGATTTCAAACATAACCTAAAGAAACACATGTTATAGCTGTGAAGAGGATATTATATATTTAAAGGGCACTCTGGATTATGGCCTATGGAATCCTAAGTACATTGATTTCACTTTGAGTGCTTACATTGATGCAAATTGGGCTGGTTGTGTGGATGAATGAAAGAATACAAGTGGTGGTGCATTATTTCTTGGATGCAGGTTGGTTTCATGGCTAAGCAAGAAACAAGATTTAGTTTCCTTATCCATTATAGAGGTTGAGTATATTGTAGCAACATCTTATTGTACAGAGGTATTATGGATGAATCAAACATTGAAGAATATAGGTGTGATGTGTGATGAGCCTATCCCTATCTTCTGTGATAGTACAATTGCAATAAATATTTTAAAGAATCTGGTAATGCATTCAAGGACAAAGCATATATCTATCAGATATCATTTCTTAAGGGAGAAGTTGTTGGAGAATGAAGTCAGGCTTGAATATATGCCTACAAAGGATCAAATTGCAGATATATTTACTAAGGCTCTTCCTAAGGATACTTTTGAGTATCTTCGAGAGAAGTTAGGGGTTACTTCCCCTCCTTCTTTGAACTAGGTGCACATAGAGGTGTTGATGAGTTCCTGAGAATGTTGTTTTAATTGATCTTTTTATAAACTCAAAGACTTAATTATAATATTAATTAACTACTATGGCGGTAGATTATATGTTTAAATGTTTGCTTGTTTCATCTTATACTTTACTAATTAGATGATATACTGGATGTGGTATTTTGCATTAAATGTGCTTCTTTTAGTGATGTTAATAATGAAATGACTGTGCAAATTGAAATATCTACTGTCATGTTTGCATCTATTCTTAAGGATTTCGTGTAGGTACTTAAATGCTTACTGTTGAGCTAGATCTACTAAATTTTTTGTTTAATAGCTTGGCATTGATTATGCTCTTGAAAGCTCCGAATAGATCCTAATTTTCTATGATTTCGAATTGGCTCTCTTTGCTGATTTGGAAACTGCTGCTCTAGTTGTGGTTAAGCGAGATTCTCTTGGATATTTTCAGTTAGAATTTTATTTAGTTTTGCACTCTGTAATTTGGTAGCTAGCACCAAGGTTTTGAATTAGAAAATAAGGGATATTTTTATAAATATCCATCCTTAGGTTTAATTTGAGTTAGTCAATATTTTTCTGAATATTGTAACTTTTGGTACTCCATACTTTTGTTTTACTCACTGATTTTGGCCAATTGGAATGAAAATAAGAAGCTGATCTAAATCTCTGTGTTAGAGGTTGCACCAAAGGAAGAGAAGGGCTCGCTCAATCGAAGAAGGTGATCCTGTTTTATTGTTATTTGATTCAATTAATTTTATTTTGTTATGATTGGTTTAAAGTTAACACTTTAATTCCTGTTGATCGACGTTCAAAAATTGTATTTACTTATATTAAATTATTGTGATTCTAATTAGTTAAGACATTTTATTGTAGATCAGAGTCCCATCATTTACTGTAGATTTCATTGAGTATTGATTTTTAGATGCACATACCTGTAGTAAGATTAATAACAATGACTGGTGTGAAGATTGAACTGAAGCTAAATTGGAATGTGTTATTGGGAGTTAATGTAATTTCTTTTTAGATTTAATTTTTAAATCTCTGCAACATAAATGGATTCACTGTTTTCTACATTAAAGTTCATTATTTGCAAGCGTAAATAGATTTCCTTTTTCAAGTAACTTTGAATTTTGCATTTTAGACTTAGAGTTAAATTGATTTATTTTGTAAGATCTCCTAATAAACCAATTATAGTTAAGTAAGGTAACATCTGAGTTGAGTCATTAGGATTAGAATAGGCTTAGATAAGAATTAGTTAGCCAGTAAGTTAGAATAATCCTTAGAAATTAGTTGCTACGTTTTGCTCCCTTAAGCACTCCTGAGAGCTCCTGAAGGAGATTGACAAAATCAAAGTCATTGTTTATAGTGCAAAACCCCCCAATTTTTGGAGTCATCCTTATTGTATATTTCTCTGAAAAACATCCGATTCGATAAATGAAGAATTCAATGATGCAAGTTGTGACATCAACATCCTTTCCCATCATTTTTGGCGTCATTGTCGGGGAACATTAAAGATCCAGCTATTAAGTTGAAGTCTTAGTGTTGATAAGGAAGAAAATTTAGTTTGTGGATGAGATGAGCTAGAGACCATCTAGGAAGGTTTCTTCCATGAAATATATATTTTGATCAAGAATAACAAATTTTGCAACATCAAATTGAGAATCAAGAAAATAATCAAGAACATTTTCAAGAAGAAATGGGTGACCAAGTAGGAAATAATCCTCCACCAAATAGGAACTTTCCCTATCCTATTAATCTGAACAAAGAACTTGATGAGCCTCCTATGAAGAATATTTCACCTTCAGTTTTACCTACTTTTAGGGGAAATACTTCTAAGGATCCAAAACAATTTCTCTTTGAGTTTAAGGTTTTGTGGCAGACCTATGATTATACATCTGATAACCAAAAGCTAAAACTATTCCCTTATACCTTAAAGGAGTCTTCTTTACGATGGTTCATGGGTTTAGGTTCAGGTTCAATATCAACTTGGCATGAGATGGAAACTAAATTCTTGGATAAATACCAAGATTACTACCGAGTGAGGGATAGGAAAGAGGGATTGTTCTGAATAAGACGAATGGAAGATGAAAGTTTGGAGGATTATGCTGATAGATTTCATTTTGTACATAATAGATGTGGTAATGGATTGGAAAATGAGATTAGTAAGACAATTTTCCTGAAAAGAATTAATGATGGGTCTAGAGAGTCCTCGAATCTTATGGGAAAAGGAGATATCAATAAGCTTTATTTGGAAGCTATTGTTGAAATATGCAAAAACTACTCTAGGACTAGAGTAGGCTGTAGAGGATCCTAAAGAAACAAAGCTCTTGCCACTGATGTATCTCAAGTGATGGAAGAAATTAATAATTTGAAGACTAATTTGATTCTTCATCTTAATATGCAAGGAGATAAGAATACCACTAAACCTTTATCCATTTATTGTTCCAAATGTAGAGGGAAACATATTTTGAGAGAATGTCCATTGAATCAAGTTGAAATTTGTGAGATCTGTGAGAAATGCCATGCAACAAGTTCTTGTAGCCATCTATCCGAGATTAAGAATCATCTAAAAAAACCACCTGTACTGGAAGAAGAACTTAACTATGTTGGGAAAAGATCTCACAATACTGGATATAATGCTAATCAAGGGTAGTATGGTCCTAGACCTAATTGGAATAAGAACCCTTGGCCAAATGAAAACCAATGGAATCCTCCCTTTTAACCACAACAATTAACGCATAAATCTTCAAAAATAGTAATGATGTTTCCATGCTTTTGATTATTTTTCAACTTTTTAGGTTACAATCAAATTATGAGAATATTTTAGTGAAATTGGGATTCTTTATGTGAATATAGCTATAAGAATACATGACCCTACTTGGCATGTACCCTAAGAATACATGGTGTATTGGGATCAAGGAACATTGAGAGGGGGGGTGAATCAGTGTTCTACAAAATCTAACTTTATTAACTTGATCTTAAATCCACTTATAGAATTGAACCAAAAGAAAGATGCAAGAACATAAGACAAGCAACCACAACACCATAACACACAATTTTTTACGTGGAAACCCTATGAGGGGAAAAACCACGGTGGAGGTCAATCCACAGTTTGAGTATACTCAATATAAGTGTTTACAAAAGGAATGCACATGCATTCAGGCACACTGCCTAGAGCTCATTGCTCAAATACAAAAGGCTTTTTGCCCAAAAGAAGAATCATTTTCTTACAATCATATCTAAAAGTTAACTGGAGTAGATGAACTATAAAATAACATCTTCTAATGCCTGATTATAGTTTCGGTTAAGCACATTATTCGCATTCTTCACACTCTGTCTGATTCTACTCTAAAACTTTGTCTACTTTAATTCAGATCACCAATCTTTATTTTGCTCAAATGAAATTGTGCAAAATCAATCTATATATCTTCTAACTCTTGCATCACATCGCAACATACATGAAAATGATATGAATGGTCGAACTCATATATATTTTCCACTAGAGATTAGAACAATTGCATGTCGGCTTAAACAAAATATAAAGCGTGCACAAACTGTCGGCTCAATCCATAGAAAATTATCAATGCGAATCAACCAATGTCAGACAAAAAATAGTAGGGACCCAAAAAAGCATGTCTCAAACATAACATAACTTAAAAAATTATATCTCGAAGATCCACAACAACATGCTATACACAACTAGTTGGCCTTTCTGCACTATTAGACTGAAAAATCAATACACCGGATCTTGTAACTTGCACACCAATCAATGAGAACATGATTCAAGGATAAGATAGTTCATACATCAAAATACCTTCCCTTAGATCCACAACACAAAATGATAACATAAAATTACATATGAGCCAATATACACAACTCTATTGGATACCCTGTTTTAGCTTTAACAGATAATACATTTCTTCAATCTAACTTTCGGTATAAGCAATTATAGAGATGTGGATGGGATTACCCACTAGGGTTTCCATCAATGACAACATAGATGACTTGTGCAGTGTCTCTTGCCAACATGGTGCGTAACATAGAAGGATAAATCTTAATGAATGCTCATGAATTACTATAGTGTGTGTGATGATGCAAGCACACATACAATATTATTGGAGTACATGCAATAATGGCTAGGAGAATTATAATGTTCTAGGAGATGATGAAAGTTACCATATGTATCTAGGAGTAATCCATTGTTTCTCCCTACAATCACAAGCCATGGATTGTGTTTGGCTATAAAACGGAAATAAATGTATACAATTTAGGTATAAATGATTATTTTTTTGACCATGTGAGCGATAGTGGCCACTTATATGTAATGATTATCCATGAGGAGTATTCATGCTTGACATAATTTATTTTTCTAAAATCATGGTATGGTTATGGTTTGGTTGTGTGGTTGTTGGTATTCTAGGTAGAAATTGGATATTGAGATGGTTGGATTTCCATGAGAACATCTTGGTGGCCATGTCTACTTGCTTTTTTGGATAAAATGCTATTCATTCAACTGGATGATGATTGGATAAAGGTGTGGTAAACTTGGTTGAAGGTTGTATATTGTAATTTTTAGATCTCAATACTCTATGAGATAGAATTATTATATTAGATATATTTTCCTAGTTATATAGAGTTGTTGTCCTTTTCCTTGTGGGATTTTTCCTATAAGGATTTCAAACAAAATTTTTCTCATGTGTAATTTGGTTTGCATGTTGTTTCATTTACATCTTCCAATATTTCTAAATTATGTTGGTATAATAAACATAATTGAAATTGACCACGTAATCTCAAGTTGTTTCTATATCCTAGTCTAATAGTCAACCATAGTTGGGGTTCAATTACCAACATTTATTTGGGGCTGAACCTCTATACTAATAAAAAAAAATCCACAAGGGTTACAAACCCCATCTATGAGGGCTCAACCCCTATAGTGGAGAGGACTTATCCGTTTGGGTTGTGATCCCTTTGATAGTGGCTTAGGCCCTTGTAGTTGGTTGTGGCCCTATTTATGGGATCCACTTTAGATTTTTGTGCCCTACTATTGAGACCTATTATTCAACTTCTTCTCTTTCCCCTACTTCTATCTACAAAATAAAATTCCTTTCATTTTTTGAAATTTAGGATATTTACACAAAGTGCAAAGGATAACGCTCAAGAAATTGGGTCACACATCTAGGGAGTTGAGTCTTTAGTATTTAGTGGGTGAGTGTTGGTATAATTCCTTTCCTTAGTTCTATAATAATGTTTTTAAAACTGTTTCTTCATATTGTAAGGTATGTGTGAAAACATAAAGTTATGTCACCCTTTGGGGAAAATTTTCAACACGTGACTTTAAGTAGTTTTGACTAAGAAAATGTTTCTAACCACAAATGTGTTCTAGTTGGTTTTGTTCCAAAAAAAATACATACAATGAAAGTATTTCTAATTGAAAGTGTTTGCAACATGCATATAGGGCATCACTTTGGTACAACTATTGATTTTGTAATAATATCTAGAGAAACTTAATGTTGCCACCACTTCTACTCATATATAAAAATTTTATTGAAAAATCAAAACATAAACTTTTGTAGATCTTCACATTTAGATTATAAAAATACAACTTTTACCTTTTTTTAATTGACCTTACCATTTTTTTAATTTTTATAAAAATAGGTTCATTAATCCAAAATTTGAGGTTGATTCTATTTGCCAAAGAAAATAGTAAATTTTCTTATTATTTTTGACAAAATTTACTACACTATAGGAGAGAATCTTGGTTGAATTCACATGTTCCTTTTTTTATTTGGTAAATAGCTATCAAAATGTTTGATGTCCTATTAACATGTTGCACACTTTCATGACATGCAAAGCATTTATTAACAACTGCCTATCAATTTTTGTATTACACTAAAATTTAGAGCTCACAATAAATGAAAAATGACAAAAAAAAAGGAATTTGTTTTAAATAACTTGATATTTCATAAAACTCACTTTATCATATTTTTCTAATAAATAAATAGTAATTAGAGTTTTTAAAAAATATATCAAACTTATTTTTTATTTTTTATTTTTAAATATAACTTTAAATACACAAATATTTACATTCATTAATTCACATGATTGCAAAATTTGAAACATATATTCCAATTTTAATATTTCAAATTAAAAGGTTAAACTTTCATTGTCCCTTTTCTTTATAAAGAGACATAAATTTATGTTTTGGCATATATATGTGGGACTATGATCTTAGAAACATAGTCTATGTTCTTATTTACTCTTCCCTTTTCTAATTATTCTAGAAGGTTACTTTGTGGAACATTTTGATTCTGAGATGGTAAAGATTTATAACATACTAAGACTAGTCAATTATTTTTTAATCTTTTATGAATAAGGGGTATTAAAAAATTATGGATAGATTGTGTGTAGGCCATCAAGCCAAAATTTATACCACAAGTATCTTAAATGGTGTGATATGGGTATTATAATCAATGTTTAGGAATCTTGGTTTTGAGTGGATTGTGAGACATCATGGCATTGCATAGGGAGAGTGCACCACTGTTGTTATGTGATCATATACTTATATATGTCAATAATTTGATTGTATCTAGAGTACTATCTAAATATTCATTTTATATAACATTTGTATTTTAATTGTTTGGAATTGATATTGTTTATAAATTATTATATGATAAGAATTGAGATTATTGATCAAAACTATTTTAAGTTTACATATGAGAATTGAGATTATCTTAAAAATTGAAGACATGTAAAGTTTTATGATTTCCTATGAGGCTACTTTCTAAATTGCATAGGGTGCTAGGGGAATTAATTAGACACATTTTCTGCAAATAATAGATCTCATTTTTATATAAATGGAGACATTTGTATTATAAGGATTTAATTGTAGAGGAAAATCATAATTTTTTTTTATGCAATAGACTAATAAGTCTTTAAGTGCTTCCTTTTGATACAGGTAAAAATGTTAGATATTTATACGATTCTATCCCTTAAAACTAACTTGTTATTGCAAATTTCCTATAGTAAGGGTGGGTTCATTTGAAAGCCTTCTTCAAATTATAAGAATATTTGGCAGGCCTAATTATTAAGAATTATTGATTGATATTATATATGTACAATCCTTGGAATAATATTTATAAACTCATAAATCTTTATAATTGTTTGTTTAAGAGATGCTTTCAACTTGTTGCTTCTAGTAATATAAGTAAATGAGTACGATTGTGATAATCATGCTTAATAACTATCACTCTATAATAATAATGTATTACACAATACTTCTAGCAACATTTAATCTTGTAAACATGTAAAATTTTGGTTATATAATTGTAGTGATAATTTTATTCATTGGGTGTGCTAACCCTTTTTCTCTTATCAAAAGAAAATTTTGGCACATGAAGTCTTAATAGATTCATTTAATGTGAAATATATATTATTGCCTTTGATATTGAAATCATTGGTTGGTTTCAATGTCTCAAGTGATACATTGAGTTATACATGAGGTTGATTGAATCCTAAAAAAATTATTGTTAACTTACAACTATTGTAAAAATCTTTCCTCTAGGGTTAGTACATTATCTTTGCTAGATCATACACCTCCCATTGGTATGTTAAGGGATTTTTTTTTAATTATATAAGCAGGGAAAAGGGCCTCGATCCCACTAATTACCAAAAATATTGAAACAACAACAAAAAATAGGCTAGGAAACAACACCAACTAAACCAGTAGAAACAAAAAACCAAAATAAATTACTATTTAACATCCACATCAGGCACATTGGACAGAGTAATAGAAACCCAAGTCTAGCATGCCACATAACCATAAATAGTATAATAAAAAACATAAGAGGCAAACTTAAAACTATCCCATCTAGGGGTGTGCAAGACAAAATTAAAAGTAACCATAGCCTCACAGGCCACATAACCATTTATACCGATCAAAAATAGTAGTCTGAGATGAACATAAGAAAATACTAGAGTTTAAAGATAGACATAGAACCAAAGTACCCAAAAGTCATAACAACAAAAACTAAAAACACAAGACAGGGAGCCATTATTTGGCTTTGGCATTTATCTCCCAGTTTTATAGTATAATAAAAAGCATAAGAGGCAAACTTAAAAATATCCCATCTAGGGGTGTGCAAGCCAGAATTAAAAATAACCATAGCCTCACAGGCCACATAACCATTCATACTGATAAAAAAATAGTAGTCTGAGATGAACATCATAAAACACTAGAGTTTAAAGATAGACATAGAACCAAAGTACCCAAAAGTCATAACAACAAAAAATAAAAACACAAGACAGGGAGCCATTATTTGGCTTTGGCATTTAGCTCCCAATTTTCCCCAATCCAGGAGACAAAATCTCTCTAGTTAGGAACACCTTTAGTAGATAGGTCCTTAGTCTCTTCTTGCTTGCTCGCCTTCTTGAGTTGTTTCCCGATTTTGGTTTGGCCAAAAACCACACCAACCATTGTTGTGCGCATAAGCCCATCAATAACCTTCATGAGAGTGGTGTTGTATTTCTCTATATCCTCCACCTGCACTTACAAAAAAGTAAATTTTCTTTTCCAAACATCAATGTTAGTATCTTCAGTAGAAGTAACAACAGAGGCATTATCTTCATCCTCCCGGGTGTCCATCCCAATAGCCTCAATAGCCTCCTCCCCTCCCATGTCCTCCTCCTCCTTGTTATCCTCCTATTCCTCCAATTCATCTTTCTCCACCTCATTTTTAATATCATCACTTTCTATTCCCTCATCATTCTCTTCCACCTCAAATTCAAATTCCTCAATTGTTAGTGGATCCTCTTCCTCTTCCATTATACATTTCCCTTTTTCTTTTTCCTATTTTTTTAATCTATGGAGGCCACCTTCACTAGTTTATCCGATCTGCTGCCACCTCTTAAAGGTCCACCAAGCCCTTCTTCATTCTCCTCCTTTTGAATACCTTCATAATCTTCAGAAATAGTAATGATGTTTCCATGCTTCTGATTATTGTTCAGGTTTTTAGGTTACAATCAAATTATGAGAATATTTTTTAGTGAAATTGGGATTATTTATGTGAATATAGCTATAAGAATACATGACCCTACTTGTCATGTACCCTAAAAACATATGGTGTGTTGGGATCAAGGAATATTGGGAGGGGGGGTGAATCAGTGTTCTGCAAAATCTAACTCTATTAACTTGATCTTAAATGCACTTATAGCATTGAACCAACAAAAAGATGCAAGAACATAAGGTAAGAAACCACAACACCATAACACAAGGATTTTTACATGGAAACCCTTTTAGGGGAAAAACCATGGTGGAGGTCAATCCACAATTTGAGTATACTCAATATAAGTGTTTACAAAAGGAATGCACATGCATTTAGGCACATTGCCTAGAACTCACTACTCAAATACAAAAGGCTTTCTACCCAAAAGAAGACTCACTGTCTTACAGTCATATCCAAAAGTCAACTGGAGTAGATGAACTATGAAATAGCATATGCTAATGCCTGATTATAGTTCTGGTTAAGCACATTATTCACATTCTTCACACTCTATCTGATTCTACTCTGAAACTTTGTCTACTTTAATTTGGATCATCAATCTTTATTCCGCTCAAATGAAATTGTGCAAAATCGATCTATATATTTATTATAACTCTCACATCACATCACAACATATATGAAAATGATATGAATGATCAATTATATGTATCTGCCACTAGAGATTAGAACAACTGCATGTCGGCTTAAACAAAATATAAAGCATGCACAAACTATCGGCTCAATCCATAGAAAATTATCAATGCGAATCAACTAATGTTGGCTAAAAAATAGTAGGGACCCAAAAAAACATGTCTCAAACATGAAAAACCTTAAACAATTATATCTCGAAGATCCACAACACGCTATACACAACTAGTCGACCTTTCTGCACTGTTAGACTGAAAATCAGTACACCGTATCTTCTAACTTGCGCACCAATCAATGCGAACATGATTCAAGGATAAGATATTTCATACATCAAAATACCTTCCCTAAGATCCACAACACAAAATGATAACAAAAAATTATGTATGAGCCAATATACACAACTTTGTCGGATACCCTATTTTAGCTTTGACAGATAATACATTTTGTTGGTGTAATTAAATATTTTGTACCTTGTCTTAGGTCATAATTACACCTTAGTTAAGTTTACTTAGGAACCACAAAGGAGTTGTTGGAGAATTTCCACCTTTTGTGGTAGATCCACTATTTGTGGTGGTTATCACATTATCACCTTTCCACTTTAGGTGGAGTGATAGCTTTTCATTGTTGTCTTATGTCTTGTCATAATCTTATGCACTCCTATGTTCTCACCTTGGCTATATAACCAAGGGGTCTCTCATTGTAAAATCAAGCATTATCATTGACATTGAATATAGTTTATTCTTGTCATATTATTTTCTCTCTTCTTTGTGCTTTCTATTTGGTCCATAGATCTTGGCATCCATAGCCAATTCTAACATGGTATCAGAGCGGGTTGGGTGCCATTTGAGAGTCTATTTCTGAAGAGAGGTACCAGATTTGGGGAGGTTCCATTTTTGGTTTTTTATTGTAAGTTTATATCAGAGCTTGCTGGTGCAAATCTAAGCTCACCATTGCGTCCGAAAGGTTCAAGAAAGTCGATTTTTCCTTTTGTTTCGTCCAAATCAGACATATGAGGCCAAATCTATGAGGGTTTGAAGCTGCATTGTGGTTGCTAGATCCAAAAGGTAGCTGTATTTTTGGAGCATTTTGGGTCAAATCCGACCCTGCCATCGCGTTCAGAAGGGCCAAAAACCCTAAGATTGACTGTCTATTCGTCCAAATCAGAGCAAGTCATTTGGTGAGGCAAATTTTTTTTGCCTGAAGAGTCGTACGGCCCCCCAGGTCGCATCATTGCGTCAACGGTACGATTTTATAAAAAAAAAATATTGTGATAAATTTTTTGGAATTTTTTTATAAAAAAATTTCATTTGAAAAAATATTTGTGTTTCAAAATATTTTTTGATTTGGGAAAATCAAAAATAAAAAAATATATACAAAAGAAATTTTTTGCGGCCTGGTACACTGCGCAGAGATGGTACCAGGTACCCGCCTGCCTGCCACTCGCCACGTGGCGGCCCCTCCATCATCCGGTCGTGGCCCCACCCGCGGGTCCCCTTCCATTCATTCGACGAACAAAACAAAAATTCCGAGCGGCTTCCTCAAAAAATCAGGCGGATATTCCGTCATTCTGACACGATGACACAAAAGGGAATATTCCGTCGCCGGCAAAAATTTTCGACAAAGGCGAGTTTTCCTTTGACGGGTAGGAGACCATCAATTTTAAGCCCATGGTTTGCTGATGTCAGCACTGCGTCAACACATATTTGAAAATTTCTCCCCCTTCACCGATGGAGCTTTGATTTTTGCAGTTCAACTTCAAAGCCCCATATCTTGCTCAATTTGGCTCCTTTTTTTGAGCAATTTTTTTTTTATTTGGACTAATTTTTCGTGATCTTCATAGTGGTGCAATCAAGTTTTGGTTTTGGATTCTGGTTTTTCTAGAAATTGTAGATTCTCACAGGTGTTGCTACTTCGTCCTCATTTTGGGCACTTCGGGAGCTCATAACTTGCTCCTACGGTAACATTTTTGAGTGGCATTTTTTTTTGAAAGTGCATGATTTTTCTTGTACTTTCCAGTGGTGTGATCAGATTTATCTGATCTACTGTAATTTTTTTCACTGTGAGTTTGTGGCCTATTTTGGCATCTGCATGTACTAAGATCAAAGTCCACTTTGCTATTTTTTGGCAGTGGCAATTGTAAACGCACTAAGTATAAAGTGTCGAATCAGATATTGCTTGGGGGGTTTCTTGATTGAGTGCTTTGGGGGGGCGGGGGGGGGGGTAATCTTTTGCCTTTGTTGGTTTATGTCTCTTGATTGGTCTATTGTGTGACTAAGTTGAGGATTTAATATGGGCATCAAAAAACATCCTGCTGTAATAAGGTTAAATCCATGGAACTTTAAGTCTTGGAGAGATGGAATCCTAACACATTGTAGGTGGCTCAATATTTTGCCATATCTCTATGAACTCGTTCCTAAACCTTCATCAAAATGGAAGAGAGTTGTGTGGGACATAAAAATAGAACATATTGTGGGATTAATTGGTTGTAATATGGATATTGATATACTAATGGTCATTGATGATATTGAGATCCCTCGTGATCTTATGACCAAACTTTGGGAGATGTATGGAGACTCGAATGAACCTCCATTTCCAAAGGATCCTGTTGCAGATTGTCTTGTTCCACTTGTAGAGTTTCCACCTATTGATGATAAAATAGCTGAAACACTTGCTGATTGGGAAAGGTATGGTAGTTTTGATGACACAAAACCTTCTCTTTCTCCTCCTATAGAGACATTCATTGAGACTTTAGTTTCTATGGCTCCTAATCTAGATTTAGAGGGTTCATCTTCTTCATCTATGAGTCAACATCTTGAGGCCGAGGATTCTTGTGATCTAGCATTGGCAGATTCATTTATTGTTGTAGTTGATGATACTTGTGATTCCACAGTTTGGGTTCCTTGTGATTCAGTGCAGTAGGATATATATTGTCTTCCAAATATGGCTACTTTGGATGGCTTCTTGACAGGTATTTCAAACTTGTTTGTGGAGTCTCATCTTGCAGATTTGGGGGATACCGTTGATGACATCCATCTTCTCTTTGATGAAGATGCTCCTTCTTCAATTGTTGTGAGGGAACACTTTGACCCTCTTGTTCATTCTCTACATGATCATTCTTTGCAGTTTGACATGAGTGTGAATACTTTTGGACAACATTTGGAGGAGGCTTCTTTGTCTTTAGAGGGGATATCATTCTCTTTGGATCATGTTCTACATTCTTCTCTACTAGATGTTGGATTGTACTCTTCAGCAGCATGGCCTAGAACGCCTGTTTGGAGTGTGTCATCTTTCAGCATTGACATGGAGACACTTGAGCATGCTTCAAAGACATCATACATCCTGCATACATCCTTGGTTTTGTTTCTTCCTAAGGGGAGGAATGTTGTTCGACGAGATTAGATCATCTTCAGCATTCAATTTTGAGCTTCTACCATCATTGCAGGAGACTCAACATTGAGGGGGGGCTGCCTTGTCTCTCTTCTACTTCTCTCTTATGGGGGGGGTCTTTTTCCTCACATGGGGTTTTTACCTTCTCATTCATGATTGAGAGCATTTCCATTTTGTATTTCATCTCTCTTTTGGGGAGGAGTTTTGTCCCACTAGGTTTTCTCCTTTTCTCCATTTGTGAAAGATTGCATTGCATTTGTACATGGGTACCTAACATGGCCTAGTTGTTGAGACCCATCTTGCATTGTTTGCATTTGTGTACATTCTCCCTAAGTTGCACTTAAGGGGGGGTGTTGGTGTAATTAAATATTTTGTACCTTGTCTTAGGTCATAATTACACCTTAGTTAAGTTTACTTAGGGACCACATAGGAGTTGTTGGAGAATTTCCACCTTTGGTGGACTTATCATGTTATCACTCTATCACCTCCACCTTTCATGGACATATCATGTGATTAGGTTTCCACCTTTTGTGGTAGATCCACTATTTGTGGTGGTTATCACATTATCACCTTTCCACTTTAGGTGGAGTGATAGCTTTTCATTGTTGTCTCATGTCATAAGATTACGACACTTGTCATAATCTTATGCACTCCTATGTTCTCACCTTGGCTATATAACCAGGGGGTCTCTCATTGTAAAATCAAGCATTATCATTGACATTGAATATAGTTTATTCTTATCATATTATTTTCTCTCTTCTTTGTGCTTTCTATTTGGTCCTAGATTTTGACATCCATAGCCAATTCTAACACATTTCTTCAATCTGACTTTCGGTATAAGCAATTACAGAGATGTGGATGGGATTACTGACTAGGGTTTCCATCAATGACAACACCAAATGACTTGTGAAGTGTCTCTTGCCAACATGGTGTGTAACATAGAAGGATAAATCTTAATGACTTCTCATGAATTAAACTATTTTTTGTCACATATTGATATGAGTTAAGGGATGATTTATATGAAAATGGACCTCTAAAGTGTGAGTTTAAACTCACTTTTGAACTATTCTACTATTAAGGTAGTTTGCACACAATTTATAAGAATTAATAATGGAATGTGTGTCATAAGATTATAAATAGTATAATTATACTTGTACTAGTGATCTTACATTTATTCCCTCATGGTATGGTGTCTTGTGAGGTCTTATCCCAATATCTATGGATTTAAGGGGCAAAACTAAGTTCAACCAAACCAAGGTAAGGTAATACTTTACACAATTCCTTTTGATGTAAGATTACTCCTCTTTACATTTGTTGAGTTTATGAAATATGTCTCATACCTTTCTAATTATGGTATACACGCACATGAAGTCTTAATATCCAACTAAGATGTTGATCAAACTTATAGTGGAGATGTCTACGTCCGAAGACATGGACTAAGGAATGTTTAGATGAATGATTCTATGAGTGTTATTGTCATGATATATTTACTTATCTTAGCACATGCATGTTAGATTGTTAAGCATGAATATGGACTAAACTTTAAAAAAAATGGCCCAATATTTGGGGAGCATTATAGTAAATATGAATGAAACCCTAAAAGTTCTAGAAATATATGACAAATCAAAGTTATATCAAACCTAAAAGCCCTAATATTGATGAAAACTCTAGAAGAAAATTAGGTCATATAAGAGAGGGCAAGTTCACCAAAAATTTAAGGGAAAATAAATTTTCCCTAAGTTTAATGTAAGCTAATCAAATGAAATGTATACAACTCAACAAAAAGTAATCTAGATTGGTAATAAAGAGTTGTGAGCAATGAATATATAAAAAATGGTACATAATGCTAAATTAGGAAACTAAATCTATTGCAAATATTGAACTCATAAAAACTTTGGACCAGAAATGGTTACTCTTTGTTATAATTTTTCCTTGTATCTAGAAAAGTTAGTTTGGCCTATGAAGGCTTAAGTCCATGGATCTAGGTCTTTTGCATGGAAGTAGACTAATCTCAAAACCTACAAAAATGATTTGGCATTTGTGTACTTTTGCTTCTTAATTTGTTGAGTTTACCGTTATTTGTTCTCTTGTTTGGGTTGACAATATTTAGAGGATTGTTGGAATTTCTAAGGTTCACATTTTCCTTGGTCAACCCTTCAAAAATGCTAGCTTTACAGTCATGCCTACGTTTGAAAATAGCAAGCTTCAATGATGCAAATGTTGTAGAATGGTTATGCATATATGTGTTCTTTTTAATGCTCCAATGTAAGTGTTCCTAGCATAATTTTGTGAATGATATGATTGTATACACTTAGATGAGATATGATCAAATGCATTTAACATTTAAATACAAAGATAATAATAAATCATGTGCAAAATTGTGTTTAGTTAGTTCTAAGTGGGAAAGGAGTGGGTGAGAGAACCAAAAATTGAATTTGAATCTTGAAATTTCAAGGGTCAAATTTTTTACCATACTATTAATTCCATATCCATGAAAATGACTAGAGACATAGAAACGACCAAACAAAAGAGAATCAAACATGTATGTGGATAGGTGTGTGGAATATGCACATAATAAATGTATAATTGAAGTGGATATATTAGATTTAAGACCTAAATTTAAAGGTTATACCTGTGTGTCAAACAATTTTTATATGAATATTAACTATTCTGTCTGGGTAGTCTTATTCATTTGTCGATGACTGACTTTGATGTGTTGTTGTTTGGCTCTATTTTATCTTTTTGCAGTGTCTTGTTTGTAAGGATTTTGGGTCCCTTCAAAACTTGTTTGTAAAAGGTTTCAGATCCCTCAAAACCTGTTTTTCTCATATAATCAAAACTATTCAATTACCACACCTTATATTCGAAAACTATTTTTAAACATTGTTATTGTATAGATTGTATGTATATATATATACCATTCATATATCAAAATTTAAACCATGGGAACTTTGTAACACAGAAAATAGGAGTACAAAATGGTCAAAGGAAAGTAAAGGCAAGGAGTACGGGGGAGCATGGGCATGGCATATGCTCTCCATGTTCTCATTTCTTAGCAGAAACAAATCCACATCTTGAGCACGTAACTTTTTGACTGATTGAATTCTTGCAGAAAACGATGGTACGCAACTCATGATTAGCCATTGGTGTGGTGGAGTGGAGGTCACATCGTACTCATCACTGGGATTTTGCATAGATTTGTTGGATCCACAAAAGAGAATAAGCAGGCAGGCAGGCCCATTTGGATTAAGATTATGTATCTGCTTTTACTGTGTTAACGCAAAAACATATTTCTTTTCCAATTACCTACTTCGATGTATGTAAATTTTCCACCATGTTAATCATTGATCGGTTGACATTTGACACCATATACGGAAAAACTGAATTTAATCTTTAATTAACCTTTGATCTGAATTCATGTCAAATAATTTTCTTAGATGATTCTCTCTCAACTCCAATTATATGGTAAAAGTTTTGTTTTCAGGTGAAATTTACATATCAATGTCAGTTCCATTTAGTTTTGGGTCCTATTTTAATGGAATCATTAATATTATAAATAGTACATACTTTGTTAAGTTTCGCTCCTTTCTTATTATTTACCTATATTTATTTATTCTTATTTTCACACATTTTCATACATTCAATATTATTCTTATATCATTTGCACTCATTTTCACCAATTCTCTTCATTATTACTTGATATTTAAATTTTTAAATTTTTAAATTTTTTTGTCTTAAGTCAATTCTATAATGTTCAACATTGACCATAAAATTCAAAAGCTCAAATTTAAAACTGCGAATTCCCACCCTTTTCCACTAGCTTTTGGGAGTCAACTTGATCAAATTTAAAAGTGCAAATGTTTGTGGTGTTTTGGTATATAAAGATACTCATTTGCACAACTAAACATCATCAAGTTATCATCCAAAAACAAGTATTTCAAAGAGAAATCATTCTAAGAAGAATTTATTTTGGAGCACTCAACAAAAGCCATTTGATTAAATATCCAAAAATCTAAAAAATGGCTTTTTAAATAGAAAACCTACAAACCATACATTCATGGTGCAGTCACGGATGGAGGGTTCAAAAAGAATAGTCCAAGTCGTGCAATGCAGAGCCAACATAGCGAAAATAATAGAAGAAAATGATCTGCAAATATGAATCTTTATTGAATTGACAATCTTACATCAACATATGCCTAATGCACAAATAATCAAGGCTCACAGGCCTGTAGCAAGGGCATTCCACATTACAATTGGCCAAAGGCCTTATTACAATCCCCCAAAGGGTTGATGCAAAAACCTATGTATCTAACTACTCATGAATAACTAACTGATTAACTAACTTCTTATGAATTACAAATGATTATAAATGTGCTTCTCAAGCTCCAAATAAGGTCTGTGTCAGCCACATGGGTTAGCAAAACTTGATAAATGATCTCACATGAAGGTCAACCTTAAAATGTGAGAAGATAATACCTCGCAAAATGAAATGACTTGTGAATCTCCAAGATAGATCCCATTGGGCCCAAAATGCATGTATGATGTTCCATTAGGCTCCACATGATCTAGAATAGGTCCACGCTAAGAAATTTGGACCAGGTCGACCTCAAATGCTCTGACTAGTAATTACAGTGAAATTTTGAAAGCAATAACTTTTGGTAGACAAATGAAAATGATTTGAAATCTAGATATGTGATAGATGTCAATGTGTAGATACTATATACTGCTCTGCAAGCTGAGAAACAATTATACGGTGAAATGTAGAATGAAATGTTGAAATTGCTACTGAATAAAATGCAAGAAAATAATATTTTTTGGTTGATACAAAATTGCTTTACAACCAAGGATGCTCCTGCATCAGACACTCAGGGTTGGAAGAAAATTGAGTCCCTCACTTTACAGGGTTAAGAGGAAAATCAAGATGGTCCACCTCAGCCTAAGAAATCCATGATGAATCCTCCACTGGTATTCCTTTCCACTTCAGGTTAGATATTCTTCATACTGCTTATTCCTAGTGCTCCTTCTAGTTCTGGTATCCAAAATCTATTCAATATCCTCTGGTTATTGATGTGGTAGCTGCTCCTTTAGATCTACTTAATTGTTATTGCCACTTGGTTGTCCTTCATGATACTCATATATGTTTGCAATATTAAAAATCAGTGATATACTCAATGTCTTTGATAACTCCACTTCCTATGCATTTACTGAATCAAGCTTCCTTAGAATCTTACATGGTCCAAACTTCCTCATCTTCAACTTATTGTATGGACCGATTGGAAATCTCCCCTTCCTCAAATATACCATCGCTTCATCTCCAACAACAAACTCTTTATGTCTCTGGTGCTCATCTACCTTCTCCTTATACTTACTATTCATGTCCTCCAAATGCTTCCAAAATTGATTATGCAATGTCTCCATGAAATCTACACACTCTTCTGCCTCCGCACTCCTCTTTTTTCCCATACCGATGTCTCTTAGTTCTGCAACTCCCTTGGGATGTGTTCCAGTTACAATTTGAAATGGTGTCTTCCTTGTACTTCGGTTAACCGAATTATTGGATGCAAATTCTATTTGTGGTAGAACTATGTCCCAATTTCTTGCCTTATCTCCAACCAAACATCTCAATAGGTTACCCAAACTTATGTTTACCACTTCTGTCTATCCACTTGTCTATGAATGATATGCCAAACTGAATTTCAGGTCTATCTTCATCTTCTTTCACAATGTCCTCCAAAAGTATCCAATGATTTGGTGTCCCTATATGAAACTATACTCTTAGGTAATCCATGTAATCTCACAATCTCCTTGAAAAATAAGTCAACAATATACACAACACCATTAGTCTTCTTGCAAGGAATGAAATGTTACATTTTAGAAAATTCGTCCACTACTACCATTATAGAATCGTATGATCTTTGTGTTCTTTGCAATCCCAATATGAAATCCATGTTTATATCTTCCCAAGGTCTCTCTGGTATTGTCAAAGATTTATACAATCCAGTATTTTGACTACTCCCTTTTGCTACTTGACAAATTCTGCAACTCTGAACATACTTCCTAACATCCTTATATATCCATGGCCAAAAATAATGTTAACTCACCAAAGCTACTTTCTTGTCCACTCCAAAATTTCATACTAGTCCTCCACTATGCTTTTCCTAGATCCAATTATCCCTCATTGAACTCTTCAAAATACACAACTGCTTTCCTTTGAACAACATGCCTTCTTGAATGAAATAATCCAGCCATTGGATATGTTCAGTCGCTATTGGTTCCTTACATGATTTCTAAGCTTCACCAAAATTTGCATCATCTTCATACACATGCTTCAATCATTCAAAACCCAATACTTCTATCCTCATTTCTGTCAGAAAATTCCTTCTTCTACTCAACATGTCTACAACCTCATTTAACTTGCCACTCATATTCTTCAACACAAACGTATAACTCTGCAAGAGCTCAACCCACCTCATATGTCTCTGATTCAACTTCCCTTGATTGTTCAAATACTGCAAAGCTTGATGATTGGTGTACAACACAAACTCCTTAGGCAACAAGTAATGTCTCTATTTCTTCAAGGCTTGAATTATGGCATAAAATTCCTAATCATAAATTGAATATATTCTTCTGGTATCATTCAACTTCTCACTGAAATAAGTTATCCAGGTTTTGCTTCTTGACTCAACATTGCTCCTATTGCATTTCCACTTGCATCACAATCAACTTGAAATACCTTGTCAAAATCTGGTAATGTTATCATTGGTTGTTCTCTCACCTTTTTCTTCAACAATTCAAAACTCCTTTGTGCTCCAAATGTCCACTTAAAGTCCTTATCTCCTCTCACTATCTCTGTCATGGGGTTACACATGCTACTAAATTTCCTGATAAACTTCTGGTAGAAACTAGATAATCCATGAAATGGTCTTACCTTTCCAATGTTCACCAGTGTAGGGCAATCAACAATTGCTTTGACTTTCTCAGGCTCCATCTTCAATCCTTCAATAGAAATAACAAAACCCAAATATACCAACTTTGTCTTCATAAAACTACACTTCTTGATATTAATCAGCAACTTCTCCTCTCTCAACCTTTGCATTACTTGTCTGATGTGCCACAAATGTTCTTCTCTAGTTTTACTTATCATCCAAGTAAACAATGATAAACTTACCCAAGAATTTATTCACTACCTCATTTATCAATCTCATGAAAGTGCTTGATGCATTAGTCAATCTGAAAGGAATCACTAACCACTCATATAATCCTTCATTAGTCTTAAATGCAGTCTTCCATTCATCTCCTTCTTTGATTTTTATTTGATGATATCCACTCTTGAGATCAATCTTTGTGAAGTACTTTGCTCCACTCAAGCAGTCCATAATGTCATCCATCCTTGGCAATGGGTATCTATACTTGACAGTGATCTGATTGATTGCTCTTGAATATGTACACATTCTCCACTCTCCATATTTCTATGGTGCAAGTACAATAGGTATCACACATGGGCTTAAAATTTCTCTGATCAATCCTTTCTTCAGCAACTCTTGTATATGTCGGTTCAATTATGCATTCTTTGCTAGTGTCATTCTATGTGCTACCTTGTTTAGTAAACTTTCTCTTGATATTAGGTCTATATGATGACTAATACTCTGAATTGGCAGAAATCTATCTGGCACATTTTCTGACATGATGTCCTTATATTCTACTAACAATTATTCTACCTCCTCATTCTTTGTGGTAGGATTCTCTACCTCTAGTTTACTACCCTTCTTTGGAATCAATACAAAACACATATTATCATGCCTCAATCCATCTTGCCACAAACTTTACTCTTTTCCTCTCCCTCCAAAGGTATCAATTTGATTCTCTTCCCATTTGAAATCATAGTATAAGTATTTCTTCTTCCATCATGAATAGCCTTCTTATCATATTGCCATGGTATTCCTAACAGTAAATGACAAGCATCCATAAATATAATATCACACAATACTTCATCTCTATATGATCCAATATGAAATTTCACCAAACATTGCTCATTCACCAATATTTTATGCTCATCTTGAATCCATGCTATCCTATAGGATTTTGGATGTTTCAATCTCTTCAAATTCAAATTAGTTACCATCTCTTTTGAAACTTGATTATCAGTGCTACCGCTATCAATTATAACTTTACATACCTTTCCTCCGGACTTACATCTTGTCCTGAACATAATATTCCTTTGCGGTGGTTCCTCCATCACCTCTTCATGCATCAAATCTCTTCTCATCACCAATGATTCACCTTTCTTAGGTTTCCCGATTGAATTAGGGGATTCAACAGGTTCTTCATCCACATAAGTTGCTCTTTCGGTATGCTCAATTTTATTTTCGGTACTTCCTTGATGATACTCAAATGCTCTATGTCTTTCACCTCCACATTTTAAATAGGTTCCTTTGAATTCTATTCTATCATATCTTCCTTTATCTCTTTGGTATCCATCATTGTGGTAAGAATTACAACCTCCTCTATTACTATGGTAGAAATCTCTATCTTCTTTGGTTCGGTAGGGATTTACATATTTGTTTTTCTCCACATAAGGTCTTCTTTCTCTAGATTGTGATCCGCTCCTATGGAATCTTCCTCTTGCACTTCTCTACCTTTGTTCAAATTTCTTATTTAGCTTCTCTTATACCTTTAATAAAAACTAGCATTCTTCTTCAACTGATGTCATCTTTACTAGACTCAATTCTTCTTGAATGTTTGTTCTCATTCCTTTGATATATCTTACAACCTTTTCTTTGCTTGCTTCACTATGACCAGTTCTGATTATCATTTTGTAGAATTTTCAGTGTACTCCTTCATAGATCTCTCCTTTTGTCTTACGTTCTGTAATCTTTTCAACAATTCAAGCTCATAATCAACAAGTATAAAATGGTTCTTCAATTTGTCACCATTCTATCCCATTTTATGATTTTCTCCTTTCCTCTTCTATTTCTACCCAATTGAACTTCTTTCCACCATAAAGAAACATGACCTTTCAACTTTATTTTCAAAAATTTGACTCTTTTCGGATCTTCAATTTCATCATACTCAAAGCATTCTTCCATTTCATTGATCCATTCAATCAATTCTTCAGGGTTTAAATTTCATGCGTAATTTTGAATTTAAACTCTAGGTCTTTTTCCAATCTTTGAAATTGCCATCAAAATTTTCACCTAATCTAATTCTTCTTCTTCATCGCCTAGGGCTTCTTCAATTCAGTTCACAACATGATCTGCTTCATCATTGCTTCCATCCTCATGTCTAGGGTTTAAGCCTCACCTTCTATCTTCGTCAACTGCATCTAATCAAACTCACATCTAGTGCACCATTTCCAACATATAATCCATTCTACATAGCAAGCGCTCTCTTTAGTAACATCCATCCCTCGAATTCAGTGCAACTACCTCAATTCAATGATCTGACTACAAGGGTTTCAATTGCCTCACAATCAATGATTGATTGAAAATACATGCAGTCTACCTCAAGTTGGTGATTTTTTCACCTCAAGGAATGCCTTTATAACTTGCAACTCGGTTTGATACCACTTGGTGCAGTCATGGATGGAGTGTTCGAAAAGAATAGTCCAAGCCATGCAGGCCTTCCGCAAGGGCATTCCACATTACAACTAGCTAAAGGCCTTATTACAGTCCCCCGAAAGGTTGATGTGAACAAATATGTATCTAACTACTCATGAATAAATAACTAATTAACCAACTTCCTATGAATTACAAATGATCATAAATATGCTTCTCAAGCTCCAACTAAGGTCCGTGTCGGCCATAGGGGTTAACAAAACTCGATGAATGATCACACATGAATATCAACCTTAAAATGTGGGAAGATAATCCCTCACACAATGAAATGACTTGTGAATCTCCAAGATAGATCCCATTGGACCCAAAATTCTTGTATGATGTTCCATTAGGCTCTACACGATCTGGAATAGGTCTGCGGTAGGAAATCTAGACCAAGTAAGCCTCAAATGCTTTGACTGGTAATTACAACGAAATTCAGAGAGCAATAACTTTTGGTAGACAAATGCAAGTGATCTGAAATTTAGATATGTGATAGATGTCGATGTGATGCTATACCCTGCTCCGTGAGCTGAGAAATGAAAATGCAGTGAAATATATAATGATGTTATGAAGCTGCTATTGAATGAAATTTAAGAAACTAAATGTTTTTTGGTTGATATAGGATTGCTTTACAACCAGGGATGCTCCTGCATCAATTCATTGAAAATGTAGGCATAGCACACAACAACAAGCCACACACAACCACCATTCAAATGTGAATCCATTCAAACACATTTGAAACACTTGCAAATCAGTAACCACTAGATCCAATTTCCAAATTATGGATTGGGTGATAATAGATAAGTGGGTCCCCTTTTGGGTTAAAATTCAAAATACCAAAATAGATGACACCTAAAATCACATAAGTTTAATCAAAGATGAATTTGATTGAACTTTTTTAGCACACCTATGGTATTATGTGATGCCCAATGATGAGATGAGGTTCAATCTAACCCACCTTCAATCAATGCCCCTTCCAATTCTATAAGTGATAGGGCTTGCCACTTGCTTGAACACTTTTTCCTACAAAATGAGGACCTCCATGTTTTAAGGACTTGGTAGATGTGCACTTGAAGGAATAGGTTGATCAAATCAAGAATTTTATAAATTAGATTGAGAATTTTACATTGCAAAATAAATTTATTAACAACATTACAATGGTATTTCTTAAAACATCTCAAGAGATCTTGAAGAATTTAGGAGGGAATCATTAAGGCTAAGGGATTTTTCCCCATTTGTAGAGTTGATACCACCATGAATCGCTTCTTTCAAAAAAGGATCCATAATAGCACAATTTTTATCATTGTTGATAATTTAGGAATATGATTTTAAAATTCATCTTGAGCTCTCATTTATGAAGAATGATAAATTTTGTAGAAAAATGAGTTAGCCAAATAGGATTGAGGATTGACCACCAACTTGCTAATTCTTGTAGTATTTAAATTCCTTTTCCTTCAAATAAACCAATTGTATACCTATTTATGAAGGTATGGTCCCTCACCAAGCATTCAATTATTTTTGCATTTGACCAATTATATCACAACTTAGTTAAAATCTATAACATATTTAGCCTCCTTATGAATATGATATAAGGATGAAACAAGAGTTATTAGCTTCCAACTATGATACCCCATTTCAATCTTTCCCCTTAGTCCTTCAACCATTGTTTAGACTTTTCATATTGCCTTGTTTGATTTCTCAAACACTAACATTGTTTTCACCTTTCACAAGCATAGAATAGTTCATTAAATTATTTTATTTGAAATTAGGATTGTAATCAAGATACAAGAATACAATATCAATATTTATATGCTCATTATTATTTAAATGTCACTAGGATTTCCTATCCTACATCAATATGTTTCTTATCCTCGTCAATTAATATAATAATGTTGTTAGAGTAATAATGCATTAGCTAATAATTAATTAATCTTTAATTAATTATTAGTCTAATTTATTCTCATGCACTTAAGCTAAACTTAGGAGTTCTTTATTCAATTAACTAAGTGCTTTTCTATGTTAACTAAAGTGAGCTATTATTAGATCATTCTATCTCATGGCATGTGATGTTGACACTTGTCTTGATCTAATCCCTTTACCATTTAGGGTTGCTTGTATATAGCACTCAACCCTCATTGTATTCACTTTGGAGTTTTTCTCTTGAACTCTCAACCTTTGAGGACTATTTTTTTCGTTGAAGTTTCTTGAGGTTCATTTTATAGCTTTTTCTTGTTGAGGAATATTGCACATATTGTTTGTAGATCTCTTTCATGGAAGGTGCCTTTGTTCGTTATTTGATCTCGTGGCTCATGTTTTTCACAATTCTAACATGGTATCAAAGCCTCGATTCAACAAATCCCTTCTCGATTTATGAGGTTTTTTCTTCAAGAAGGGTTACAAGCTCCAAATCTGAATCCCCTTTGGTTTTTATTGCAAATTTTGGAGGTGGATGTTTTTAAGTGTATTTTGGTGCAAAAAGGACCTCATTGTTGGATTCAGAGCTATCAAGAAAGTCAAATTTTCCATTTGTTTGTCCTGATTTGGACTCTCGAGGTCAGATCTACGAGGGTTTGAATTGGATTTTTTTTTGGATCCAAAGGTTAGTTGCATTTTCGGTGCATTTTGGCACAAAAAGGATCTCACCATTGGATTTAGGAGGTTGATTTCATGAATTTTGACTATAAATTTGCCCTATTTCGGCATTGGGAGCTTTTGAGGCAATTTTTTTCCTAGGGGCCATATGGCCCCAAGGGCACGGAAATTAAAAAAATCACAAAAAATTAAGAAAGAGGTTGGATTTTAAAAAAAATTCTTTTATTTCAAAATTTTCAAAAAATAAATATAAAAAAATAGGTTGAAAAAATTGCAGGGTTTAAATTTTTCTTAGGCCGCGTATATGCTTTTTGGTCGACGCATTGACTTTACTTGTACCTACTGTAGGCCCCATTAAACCACTGCTAGACTTTTATAACCCATGGTCGGTGGTGGTTTAAACCACCTAGCGGCCAAAAATTGACATGTGAAGTTCCTAGTGTTTTTAAAAAAATTCAGCCATAAATTTTTTTTTTGGACAACCGTCTAGATATTTCAAGGAACGACAAATTTTTGGCGACTAGAGAATATTCTAGAAGCAAATAGCATATTCTATCAACAAAATTTGTTATTGGCAACTAATTTATTTTAGCTAGCAAGGAATATTTTTGGAATATTCTTATTGATGTCATGCTGACATCAACATGACATCAACGGTACGGTGAACATCCATGGCCCCTTTAAGACCCTCTTTTTCCCTAAAGGAGGTCTTTTTTTTCTTTTGGCCATAACTTGGGCACAGGACGTCAGTTTTTGACAAATGAGATATCGTTGAAAAGCTGGTTCCACCAACTTTCTAGTGGTGTGGGTCTCATCACTTTTTTGTTGCTAGTAAATTTTACAATCTATTGAAGTTAGAGGTGCTATTTTCAGTCCCAGGCTTATAAATTTTGACCAGTTTCTCCATTTTTCACGATTCTAGTGGTGTTGGAACCATCTTTCAGAGCTCTTCAGAGCCATCCATGCACTTTTTTTTATATTGCTTTCCAGGTATATTTTATTTAGTTTTTGTGTTTTCACACTCTGGTGAATCACTTGGACGTCTTAGCTCTTGAAAACTTGTTTGCATGGGATGACTTGTTTATGGCTGTTTTATATGTGTTTCCAATATTCTGTCCTATTTGGGCATTGTAGACATGTTTTTCATGTACATTCTCTTTTGTAGATGCACTGAGATAAAGTGCCATTCTAGTGTATAATTTTTGGGGATTTTGCACATCCTGTTGTACCTTTTGTACTTGCACTATGAAATAAAGTGCCATGGGGGGGTTGATGTTTGCCTTTGGTTTTCCATCACACCTTTGTCAAGTGAGTGTCCTTTCCACGACAATAGTGAATCCAAGTGATTCTTGCCTCATTTGTGTGTTCCTTAGTTTGCACAGCCTTTTATTTGTAGGTTGTTTCCCCTACATGCAGTTCTTGGTTTCACATAGTTTCAGTATACTTATCTTGGCTCTCCCTTTTTCAACATTATGGGGGGAGGTTTACTGTTGGTGCTAATGCTTCTTTGGGTTCATGGTTTGGAGTGATCTATGTATCTAGTTATTGTTCCTATGTACTTTTAGGTGCAACGTACATCAACGACTGGTTACATGCATTTCAGTAAGATGGATCACTTACCAAATGGACACTCTTGCATTCCTATTTTCTAGAGGTGACCTTCCATTTTCATTTGATCAGAGACTACTAGGTACCTGTATTTTCAACTTGTATCTTGCATGTTGAGTAGTGTCATTTTGGTCACTCATACAAATTCATGTACTGTTTGTATCTTTGAATTCTAGATGTTTTCCTTTGTTTGCCATCTGGTTCGAGTAGTGTCATTGGAGACACTCATGTAGATTATTGTCTCTCTCATGATCAATGCTATTTAGACTTATCAGTACTTGTATTTTTAACTTGCATCTTGCATGTTGAGTACTGTTGTTGGGGTCACTCATGTAGATTCATCTACTGCCTATATCTTTGACTTCCAAATGTTTTCCTTTATTTACCATTTGATTTGAGCAGTGTTGTTGGGAGCACCCATGCAGATTATAGTCTCCTTGATCTTGACATTTGTATTTTCAATTTCTAGATGTTTTCCTTTGTTTGCCATCTGATTCAAATAGTGTTGTTGTGGGCACTCATGTAGATTTTTGTTATCTTGATCTTGCTCATCATTTTTTTCAAAGAAGGTTCTTCATGGGTGATCCCACAAAGCTGGTTTACTATTTCTGAGAGGAACTGATTTTTGTTGTAATCACATATTTTTAGAAAATATAATGATTTAAGCCTTTAAAAGTTCCATTTTAAGGATTCCAATTGAAGAGGGTTTGATCAAACCACCTTAGATCAAACCCCCCTGGATAAATCCTCACTAGTTTTAAACCATACCTATAAATGAGTCTCCTTTACACCTATCAAAATGCTGATAAAAATCACTTTTGATTTACCTTTTAAGGGATTAAATGAATTCATTTAAAATTTATTTTAAATGATTCTGGTAGTCCTCAGAATGAGCTATCCAATGAATATAATTTTAATATGTTTTAGTTTTATTATGTATTTGTTTTTTAGTTTTATTAAACATAGGTTTTTCATCAAAAATGAAGGTCTATGTTTTGCACATGAGGAAAAATAGCAGATTATCAATTTTTTTTTTGAAAAATATGATTGCACTAGATATTTAAGTCCTTGATCCAACAAAAAAATTAAAATTGAATTTCGATATATACAAAAAAAGTTACGCGTTATACGGTCGCACTATGTCTGAATTGTAATTGGTTTGACTTCGAAAATTGATTAAAGAAAAAATATTCAATAAAAAACTATCTAACCAAGTGGAAGCACTAGATATCAGAGTTAAAATCTAAATTCGAAAGAATTAGAATTTTATCCTTAATGGAAAAAAAGTTATGTGTTATACGGTGTGCGTCACTTTTTAAAAATGTTATTTTCTGAAAAAAACTAGTTTTCATAGGAGATGGAAAAATAAGTGCAATATGATTCCAAAACTTTTGAAAAAAATATTTTTAGAATCTACAGAGAAAATTTGATGAGACTCTAGTTTGCATCGTCTTCAAATTCCTCACAGTTTAGCCGCTATAGGTGCCCGAATGTGAAGATTTAGTTAAAACTAATAATTTCAGTGTCCAGTTTGGCCAAAAATTGTAAACCACTATTGTGGGATCACCCTCATTTTAGCACGATATCACTCATCTTTCGACATTAGTCTATAGATTCTTTGTGCTTCTGTGATGTTCTACATGTTCCACATTTTGATGGAGTGTGTCACCACTCTCTGGGAGCAAATGGGGGAGTTGTGAGGATATCTTCAAGGATTTCAATCACAGAGCATATCCATATTGTAGTCACATTGATCTCATTCCCATGCATCCATCCACTAACCGTCTCTGCTACTGACACCTCCAAAGGGCTCCAGGAGCCATGCCTTTGGTGGCTAGACACATTTTTGTTGTATCATATCATTATTTGTATAGAATTTTTGGATATATAGATTCATATACAAATACAAAACCACCATGTTTTTTCATAGTGGTGTGATACATGTACATGACATGTTTTGTTATATATATATATATATGAGATTTTGGATCGACGCCATGTTTTCTTATGTGTATGTTTCATTTTCATGTTTGACTATGCTATGGATGTATCTTTATAGATGTATTCTTAGATTAGATGGTACCATGATCTAATTAAACACACATTAGATGTGCATGCTTAATTAAATATAATGATGATCTAATTAATGTTTAATCATATAGATAAAATGTATGATGTTGAATGTGTGGATAAAAGAATTAATCAAACACAATGCATGGATACATAGCATAAAACTAAAATGCATGTATATATAATTCCTAATTAAAGAAATTAACTACATACACATGTTTACATCATAACAAAAATTAACAAGATAATATTTTAATGAAAGAATATCATATCATAACAGATTGTAATCCCTGAAAAGTGGATGAGAATCATGTACATGCCACATAGATCTTATGCATAGTATCGATGAAGATGTATTGCATTAATTGGTTATTCTAGAGGAATACCATCCAAAAACAAGAATCCATATGCAGTAGAACCATACACGAAGGTGATTATGTAAGGACCTAACTAGCTAGAGCTAAATTTCCCCTTTTGGTCAGGTGGCGCATTTACATTTCTCTAGTTCTCATAGAGAAAAAGATCACCCACCTTAAAGGTACGAGAAAGAACACCTTGATTATAATGTTTAGAAACATATTTTTGATAAGCTTGATGATGGTTGAGGTCTTGTAACTAGTGCTCATCAAGCAACTCAAGTTTATTTAGACGCTCAACACAGTAAGTGTCATCATCAATTAACCCTTTAAGGGAAACTTGCAAAGGAATTTCCAATTCTAAAGGCATAATAGTCTCTGTATTATACATAAGGTTGTACAAGGTTGTACCAATAGTTGTACGAACATGCATGCGATAGGCCCATAAGACATAAATCAATTGAGTATGTTAGTCTTTATCATGTTTATTAACTATTTTTCAAAGAAATAGATCAAGAGTTCTATTAGATGCTTTTGCTTGGCCATTAGACTGAGGATAGTAAGGTGTAGAAAATTGATGTTGAATATGAAAATTTTCTAAGAATTTCTTTACCTCTTTGTTCTAAAATTAAGTACCAATGTCAAAAACAAGGGTAGAAGGAAATCCAAAGCAAGCAATAATATTTCAGAAGAAATCTATAGATCACTTTAGAGTTAGTGGATCGAAGTGGAACAAATTCAACCCATTTCGTAAAGTCATCAGTAGTTGTGATGATGAAAGTATGTCCCTTAGAATAAGGAGGTGATATTTTCTCAATAATGGCCAAGGAGAGGTCTGATTTTAAAGCTCTTGTATGAGAGCTCAAATAATATTACTATATTGTTGGCATTGATGATATTTCTTGATAAAGAAAAGGAGTCTTGATCCATCATTTTCCAATAATATCCCATGTGAATTAATTTATGCACTAATGATTTACCACCAAAATTTCCACCCCTAGGGCCCAAATGAGCCTCTTGAAAAGCAAGGGGTATTTCAGCTTTAGAGAGGCATTGAAGAAGAAGACCATTGTAATAGTTTCAATAAATGATATTAGACAAAAAAATATATCAAGATGAAAGATTTAATATTTGAACGTGATTATTCTTTGTCATGTCATCGAGAAAGTTTCTAGTCTTCAAATAATCATAGATATGAGAGTACCATTCCCCTAAGTCTACATGAGGACACAAAAGACTATCAGGTTTAGGTTGATCCAAGACAATAGGAGAGTAGAGAATCTAAACCACAAAGTGATACTCATCTACACCATTGTCTGATGGTACAAGGGAAGCTATGTTTTCCATTTCATCCACGTGACGATTCTATCTCCTAGGAACACTAACTATGGTGAAAAAAGAGAATTGATCTAGCAAGGATAAAGCCAAATCCTGATACTAAAATAGCTTTCTTTTCTTAACTTGATATGTTACCATAATTTGATTTACAATAAGCTCAAAATCATAATGCATACGGATCTGTTTAATAATCAATGCTATCATGGAATGTAAGCCGACAATAAGGGCTTCATACTCAATTTTATTATTTGTATAATGAAACTCTAATTGAAAAGATAAAGGAATCATATTTTCTTCAAGTGATATTAACATTACACCTACCCTGGAGTTGGTTTGACATTTCGATCCATCAAAATACATTTCCCACATAGGTTCATGATCTAATGCAAATAGGTTTTCATCCAAAAATAAATCAAAGTTAGATAAAGATTGAGGTGAGGGAGCTTCCACTAATTGATAACCAATCACTTGTCCTTTAATTTCTTTCTGAGTTACAAACTTGATGTTGAATTTAGAGAGAAACATCACCCATTTCGCTAACCTTCTAGAAAGATCAGTTCTAGTAAATAAATGTTTAAGAATATCACATTTTATAATCACACGAGTCTCTGCATGGAGCAAATAATGTTGTAACTTCTGTGTTGCAAAAATGAGAGCAAGACATTGTTTTTCCATAGAAGAGTAGCAATTTTCATAATGAACGAGAATACGACTAATATAGTAGATTGCTCTTTCTTTACCATCATCATTATGTTGAGCTAATAAAGCTACCAAGGCATGAGGTGATGCAAAAACATAAAGCAAAAAGGGTATATCCTGCATAGCTATCATCAAGATAGGAAGATTGGATAAATAACTCTTGATAGATTGAAAAGATTTATCACATTCATTGTCCCATAAAAAATGGACATCTTTCTTCAACAAGCACATGAATGGAAGGGTATGATCAACCAAATGAGATACAAATCAATGAATTGCCTAAATATTCCCTTACAAAATATGTAGTTGGGAGATGTTCTTAGGTGGAGGCATGTTAACAATTGCATCAATATTATTCATATCAACTTCAATTCCACAATTAGAGACAATAAATCCTAAATTTTGTCCAAAATCTATGCCAAAGATGCACTTAAGAGGGTTTAGTCTCATCTTATAGAGTTAAAGCCTCTTGAAGATAAGATGAAGATTCTCAACATGATCTTGGTGAGTTGTAGACAACCAAGATGTAATCAACGTAATCTTCTAGGATCTTGTGAATGAAATAATGAAAGATAAGATTCATTTCCCATTAGTAAGTTGCTCCCACATACTTTAACCAAAATGACATGACTACATAACAAAAAGTACCCCAAGGGATAGTGAAGGGATAGTGAAGGTTGTATTATACTAATCTTCCAAGTTAATACGAATCTGATTATAGCCCAAGAAGCCATCCATGAAGGACAACAAGGCATGAGCATAATCGAATCTAAAATCATATCAATATTAGGCAACAAAAAATAATCCTTATCATTGAACCGTGGATTTTTGGAGATAGAGCTCCCTTACACTTCTAGGGTTTTGCACCTAAAAGGAGAAAGGTATCCCATAAAAGTCGACGGGTTCACACAAAACTAATGCAAATATGATTGAAGTATGTCTAAATAGAAGGTCCTAAATTATGAGAATTGATAAAAGTGATTAAATACTAATGCAAAACCTAAAAAATGCACTTTGTTTGAAAACACATTGTGATATGTAAAATGAACTAAAAATGTAAGTAAACTGTAACAGAAATGAATGAAACTGGAGAAGTGCACCTGGAAATTGGAAAGTGTTGGAGAGGAGCTCTGGAATTATGTAGAAGTCACTATTGAAGCCTACAGGGACACTTATGTCAAGCTGGGCGACTTAGTCTTGTTTCGAGGAGATTCTATCGGAACAGGTTTTGGGAAACTGGGTATCCAAAACTATAGAAATCACTTTTTAGGCTTGGTAGTGGGACTAACTCGCCACTAATGGTGACTTATTCCACATTCAACTTTCAAGAAATTAGGAGATGCAACATGTAGCTTCTGATTTGTACTTCATCTCCTAACAAGAATCCAAATCCGAATATGCAAACTTTGACCTGTGGGTGATCTCCTAGCTTCTTTTAGGGTTTTGTTGACTTTAAAGACTTTGACTAATTATTGAAACCTTTTAACACCTTTCTGTTTGATAAATCTACATACAAGACCTGCAAAACACACATGCAAAGAGGGTAAAAGGGTTAAGGGTTAGAGAATAGGGGTTTGCCTTGGTCAAACCCTGGTTTGGTAATTAAACCCTTGAAAATGAAATGAAATGAAAAGAGATTTCAATGAATGAATAAAATGCAATGCTACAACTCACCAAACCCTTGAGTTAGAAATCTAAAGATATGCAAATAGAAGCTCCAATAGATGAATGCTTAAAATTCCTAGAATGCTTGTGTGATTGATTGAATGCTTGAATGAATGAGTGAATGAATTAGCCAACTAGTTAGGGTGAAAATGAGGGAAAAACCCTTTATTTATACACAATTATTCCATAATTATTGAAAATACCTCATCACTGGCCGACCTTAAGGTCTAGAAAATAATATCCCGCCAGAATTATAAAGTAATTTTGATTTTTGAGCCAAATGGGACTAAGTTGCCCCAAGTGGCGACTTGGTCCCACCAGGGAAATTTAAATGGGTGTTGAGAATTAAAGGGTGTTAAATGATGTTTAACGAGATTATTCTCAAAAATAATTTTAAGTATGACCTATAAGTGCATTAAGGGGCCATTTAAACACAAGAAAGGGTCAAATTATTGATGACAAACCTAGAAAAGTGTGAGAGTTTGTTACAACTCTTTACAACACTTCGAAATAAGGTATGGTAGGTGATAAAAAAAGGTTATTTAAGTGAAATGCATTATAAAGATCCTAGAAAAATGTGAAAGTGTGTTACAACACCTCACAACACTTTTACAAGACATCATAAAGTTTTTATTGATTTACAAGAGTTCAAGGCCTAATGTGAATGTGTTGGCCACATTACAACATTAAATCTAGGCAAAAATAGGCCAACATCCATAAGAAAGGCCCAAATGAGCATGAAAATGTCCAAGGATACATTTTTATATGTTACAAACATAAGGCTTATTAAGATCACAAAAATCAATACAAATATGAATATAACCATTAGGTTTACTAATAAAAATGATATTCGATATCCAATGAGAATAGTCAATAGGATGGATAAATCCAACTTTTAAAAGCTCTTCTATCCCATTCTTGAATAATAAAGCGACCTTGGGATTCATTTTATGGATATTTTGTTTAATGGGCTTGACATTGGGACATAGAACAATATTATGAACTACCACAGATTCATCAATACCAAGCATGTCCTCATATGACCAAGAAAATATATTGGGATGAGAGTGTAATAAATCAGTATGTTATTTAGATTCTTCTGAAGAGATACATTTTCCAATCTTAATTACTTTTTAGAAATATTTAGGATCCATGAAAATATTATAAGTATCTCCTTTGAGGAGTGTACTACATTCTTCAGGGTGAGGTATAGAAACATTATCATCCACATGGGTAAACCCACAAAAGTGGTTTACAATTCGAATGAGGAAGGAAAACTTGTAAAAAATGACCCCATGCCAAAATTTTTTATTCTTGGGGTTCGAACAAACTCATTTGTTTGAACAAACCAAAAGAGGGTTTGCTCAATTCTAGGTTCAAGAAAACCCATTTAATGCACCCCGCTAAAAAAACAAATGAAAACCCCTTTTTGAAAGGGGGTACACTCAAACTAGGGTTCAAGCGAACCCCCCTTTTCCTTGATTCCTTCTCTCTGTCACAAAAAAAATCAATTTTTTTGCACTTCGAAGCTCAGGTTGAAGATGAAAATGGCGAAGACTTCACAAACCCAAATGGAATCAAGTAGTCCTCAAAATGAGCTATCCAATGACTATTATAATTTTAATATGTTTTGGTTTTATTATGTATTTATTTTTTTAGTTTTATTAAACATAGGATTTTCACTAAAAATCAAGCTCTCTATTTTGCACATGTGGAGAAATAGCAGATTATCATTTAAAAATAAAAATAAAATATGTTCATGCTGGTTATTGATGTCCTTGATCCATTAAAAAAATTTGAATTTCAATACATACAAAAAAAGTTATGTTGTATACAATTCACCTATGTTTGAATTGTAATTGGTTTGACTTCAAAACTTGATTAAGGAAAAAATATTTAATAAAACACTATGAAACCAAATGAACTGTTTATTTATCGTAGTTACAAATCTAAATTCGAAAAAATTAGAATTTTATGCTTCATACAATTTTTTTTATGTTGTATACGGTGAACATAAGTCCTTAAAAAATGTTGTTTTTTTCAAAGGAGATGAAAAAAAAGTCCAATCTAATTCCAAAAAAATTGAAAAAAATATATTTAGAATCTATAGACAAAATGTTACAAATCAATAGTTTTCATCGTCTTCAAATTCCTCATGGTTTAGCCACTATAGGAGCCCAAAAGTGAAGATTTAGTTAAAAAAGTTTAATTCAGTGTCCAATTTTCCCAAAAGTTGTAAACCAATATTGTGGGATCACCCACATTAGATAAAGAAGCCTTCTCATCAAAACTCATAATGGATCCTCCAAAATATGTCTGTCTATTCAAGCAATATGGGAATCATTGTTTATGATGAAAAGAAGGTAGGTTAGAGTAGACACCTAAGAATTCTTCTAGTGCTTCATCTAAGGAGAAGGCATCTAGAGGAACTTCTTTAGAGCCTAACTTGCATTCAATGTATTCAGGATGAACCAACTCAAGAGAATGAGATTCAACTGAAACCATGTTGACATTCAACCATGGTTTAACCTTAGACTTCATGGGGCGCTATCCAAGTCCAATCTTGGAGTCACATGGATCAACCTCTAAGGGGACTTTAATACCTTGCTCATTATGTCCACAACCTTTACCCCCATAACTAAATTTAGAGAAGATATTAAATTCTAGTCCGTAATGTGATTGCAATTCCTAAAAATAAGGGGGATTAGTGTAAAGAGTGTAATCCATCATATAAGTGTCACACTTATTCACAAAAACATAATCATCCTTCTTAGAAAAATTACAATCACTATCCTCCTTAAAGTAGAAGCATGACCATCCTTTATATGAGAAGGATAATCATCATTCTTAGTAGAGGTGAATGAGATTTTTGAATATCTTGGTGCATTGGATCTAATTTGTACTCTCCAACATAGGACTTGGTAAAGTTTAAAGCTCCCCAATCATCACCAAGACATGCATTTGATTCGAAAGAAGAGATAGAAGGAGTAGACTTAGTGTTGGAAGAATGTTGTTGTTGTCATTGATGTCAACCCCTAGTATTGGAGTTGTTGGAGATTGTTGGTAGTGTTGTCATCAGTGTCAAGTGTGGATGTGTTGTGGTTTGATGTCACATTGATGTCAACCCCTAATGTGGAGATTGTTGGAATTGTTGAGAGTGTTGCACTATGTTGTCATTTGTATGATGGTTTGATGTCAACCTATGGTGTATCCATGATGACAAGGTGTTTATGGTGTTGTTGATGTTGTTGGTTCACTTGGTATCCAAGTGCTTTTGAGAAAATTTGTATAAAGAAGTGTATAGGGTATTAGATGTGTGTTTTGTGCTGCGTTCCACATTTCTTCATGGTTGAAGATATGCTTGTGTGGTTTAGATGTGATGATCAAAGGAGTTCAAAGGTGCTATAACCAGAGTTTCAGGTTCTAGATAGTTCTGTAGTGGAAGATGTGTTTGATAGTGTGTTTGTCTGTGAAGAAGGATGGCCTTGGGAGAAATGAGATTGCTATGCATTTCTATGCCTTACGGTTTCCTATCTTGTAGATTTGGGAGTGTGCTAATATTGTCTATAACTTCCTTCCCTTGAAGTTTCTAGTGTTCAATTGTTCCACAAGTTTGGATTCATAAGTTGTGTTTTGTGGTAGTGTGACTGGTTGCACAAGATGATAGTGTTCCCAGTTGCAGGTGGTTGTGGTAGAGTTTTATAATATTTAGATGATGCTAGAATATTTTGGGATGTTGTGAAGTGTTTCTTTGTGGTTTGCATGTTGTTTTTAAGATATGGAGAGGTGTGTATGTGGTTTCTTGTTAGTGTTAGTGCAGGTTTGGCTGACCTAACATGCTAGCACTAATTAGGAAGGTTGTTTGTTATTTTTGGAAGAATGGTGAAGCGTGTCAATGTAGATTTGGGTCCTATTTAACCCTTGGCATGGTCTATCTTCACTTATTTTCACTGTAGAAGTGTTTGGTGCTGACCTATTTGGTGTTGCACATTTGAGGTGCATACATTTCATTAAGGCCAACATAATTGAGATTGTTTAGGTCATGGATGATATAAATGCAATGTGAAGTATTGGAGATGGTGTGTGGTGTGTAATATATGTGAATGTGATCAAGTGTGGTGATCTAAGTGTGATATTAAATTCCTATGACTCTAGATGCAATGAGAGGAAGGTGTTTACATTTCGATGTGCTTGAAGTTGCTGGAGGCAATGAGCTGAAGGTTGTGGATTGCATATAGTTGTAGTGGTGGATCTTCCTATTGCTCTGAGATAGTGAATCTTTTTGTAATAGTCTTCTTCTTTATTTCTCTTTTTTGGGAAGTGAGCCCTTGGCAATGAGACTAATTTTATTCGGTGTTGCTATTCATATATATGTGACCTAATCCTCACCATTCTTTTTCCTTGATCATGATTTTCCATGTAAATCTGGTGTTCTATTGTGTTTGGTTGTGTTTACATTGTTGTTTCTCATGTTTACATTCTACTAATGCTTAATGAGGTTTTAAATGTTGATAAGGGTTTGAAAGTTAATGAGGGATTAAATGTTTTAATGTATAATTGATTCACCCCCCTCTCAATTGTACTGTGCATCTAACAATTGGTATTAGAGCCAGGTTCCTTAAAGAAGCTTAACTTCTTGAGGTAGATTTGGATGACACACAAAAAGGGTGCCAACTTAGCTCCTATGTTCTATGGAACAAATTATGCTTATTGGAAAGCCAAGATGGAATCCTTTCTTGTCTCTCTAATTTTTTTTTAAATATTAAATATTGTGAGGAAAACATATATGTATAGTAGTCCACTTTGCATTACCAACTGTCTAGTAACATCTATAGCATATTACATAATATGCACTAAACCAATAAAAATAGTCATGCATCATCTATAGTACACTGCTAGATCTATAGTCCTATAATGCATATTCATAAGGACAAAATCATTGTTCAAAGAAAAAATATAGACTTAATTGAAACAAGTCCATGATCCACCATTAAGCCTGCCTAATGGAGGGTAGTTGACTAATAGGTCTTCATTTGATATAGCTACTTCAGTGCCCAGGTTTGGAGAATTGTTGATGTGGAGCCTTGTTTGATGCCTCTCTTTCTTAGTGTTTTCCTCCATCTCTTGGCTATAGGACTTCAGGAGCTCTGCCATCCCATTCATTATGGGGATGTTGGTTTCTCTCTAGGTTTTGGAGTCTAACAATTAGTTGAAAAAGGATATACTATTTTTGCTTATGGTCTAGAAAGTGATGAAGAGATCAAGGATTATGAGAACAATGGCAAAGAAATAAATGTTATCTTGAGTGGTCTTTCTGATTGTAAACTTGGAAAAGTGATAAGTCTTAAAACTGCTAAAGAAGTTTGGGTGAAGTTGCATAGAATTTATGGAGATGATAAGGTCAAGCAAGAAAAAATATAGAACTAAAAAGCCAAATTTGAAACCCTAAGGATGTCTAAAGATGAAGATATTACTACCTACATGCTCAGAGTGGATGAAGTTGTCAATGTCATTAATGGCCTTGGTGGTAAGCTAGAAGAAAGTGAAGTTATAAAAAAGGTATTGAGAATTCTTCCTAAATCTTATAGTTCTAAAGTTTTTGCTATTGAGGAAGCTCATAATTTAGATCAATATTCTAGAGATCAAATTTTTGGTGCTTTAATTTCTTAAGAATTTAGAGAGTTTGGTCAAGAAGCTACAAAGAAATAATCTCATTTTAAAGTTACCAAGGTAGATAAGGATGATGAATCAGATCTAGATGATCTTGATGAAGTGGAAGAAAATTTTGTGAGATTGAAAAAGGGCACATGAAAATACAGAGATAAGTTAACCTTTAAGTGTTTTAATTGTGGGAAGATAGGTCATTATGCTTCTTAATATCCAATCAAAGTTGCAAATGATAAACATAAATATCATAAAGGTAAATTTTTCAAGAAGAGTTATTATGTCGAGAAAGACAATGGTGTATCTGATGATGAGAAATCAAACTATCCTGATGAAGATAGTGATGAATTCTTGTTCATAGCAAGTTAAATGTTACTAATCCTAAAATATGTGTGAAGAAATGTGCTCTAGAATTGGGTCACAAGGTTGCAGGAACTATGGTGATTGCTTTTCATGCAAGAGAAGAAATAAACTACTAGATAATTGATTGTGAATGCTCAAATCATATGATAGGCGATAAGAGTAATTTTGTTAAAATTTAGAAGTATGATGGTGGTCTTGTTAAGTTTGGTGATGATACATTTGCTAAGATCTATGGAAAAGGTTCAATTAGTTTTGATGGCAAGCATAAAACATATGATGTTTTTTATGTTAAGGGTCTTTGACATAATATTCTAAGTGAAGGACAAATGTGTAGCAAAGGATATAATTTAGTGTTTCAGGATGATATTGTGAAATCATAAAAGGAGGCTATGGTACTTTTGTTGTTGTAGGAATGAGGACAAAAGGTAATGTTTATCAACTCAAAAGTGGTGGTGTTAAGTGCTTTATGTCTCAAATCAATGAAAGTTGGTTATGGCATAGAAGAATGGGTCACACCAATTTTGATAGCCAAGTGAAGATCAATTCTACTGATGTTGTGAGAGATCTGCCAAAGATTACAAAGCCTATATCAATGCACTTTGAAAAGAATGTCAAATTGGAAAGTAGACAAAGATGAGGTTCAAGACAAAAGAATACACTACTGTGGGTCATTTGTATTTGGTGCAGGGTAAACCCATAATAGTGGTTTACAATTTTGATGAGGAAGAAAATTTGTAAAATGCTCACACATTCAAAATTACATGTTTTATAGGGTTCGTTCGAACTAGTTTCACATGAACCCAAAAGAGGGGTTTGGTCGAACCCCTAGTTCAAGCGAACCCCTAGTTCGAGCAAACCCCCTTTTGCATGGTGGGTTCGCTCAAACCCTATGATGTCACGTTTCTTCATAGAAACGAATGGAAAATTAAAAAAAAAGAGGGGTTTGTGTGAACCCCCCTTCACCCTTTCGAGCGAAGGGGGGTTCACTTGAAACCCCCTTTTTTGCCCTTCTCCCCCTCTTCCACCAAATTTTAGTAGATTTTTGCCCTTCAAAGCTCGGGTTGAGGATGAAAATGGAGGAGAATTCACATAACCAATTGGAAGATGGTAGTCCTCAGAACGAGCTATCCAACAAATATAATTTTAATATGTTTTGGTTTATTATGTATGTGTTTTTTTAGTTTTATTAAACATAGGTTTTTCATCGAAAATCAAGCTCTTTGTTTTGCACATGTGGAAAAATAGCAGATTATCAAAATATTTTAAAAAAAAATATGTTCGTGTTGGGTATTGATAACCTTGATCCCTTAAAAAATAAAAATTGAATTTCGATAGATACAAAAAAGGTTATGTTGTATACAGTCCACCTATGTCTGAATTGCAATTGGTTTGACTTCGAAACTTGATTAAGGAAAAAATATTCAATTAAAAAATATGAGACCAAATGAAAGTGCTAGATATCGTAGTTACAAATCTAAATTCGAAAAAATTATAATTTTATCCTTCATACAAAAAAAGTTATGTTGTATACGGTGAGCGTCACTTTTTTAAAATGTTGTTTTCTGAAAAACACCAGTTTTCGTGGGAGATGGAAAAATAAGTGCAATCTAATTCCAAAAAATTTGAAAAAAATATTTTTAGAATCTACAGAAAAAATGTGATGAGACTCTAGTTTGCATCATTTTCAAATTTCTCATGGTTTAACCGCTATAGGTTCCCAATTGTGAAGATTTCGTTAAAAATAATAATTTCAGTGTCCAGTTTGGCCAAAATTTGTAAACCACTATTGTGGGATCACCCTACATATAGACCTATGTAGACCTACTAGAATAAGAAGCTCTCATGGTGATAGGTATTTTATGTTATTGATTGATTACTATTCTAGAATAACTTCAAGGGTGACTGTTGAACGCCTAGAATACTGAGAAGGGGTGAATCAATATTCTTTTAAACGAATTAAACATTTAAACATTCATTCCACATATCATATTTAATTTACAATAATGAAGGAAGGAATGAAAAGAACCAACACCACATAACACATGGACACCAGATTTTTATGTGGAAATCCCAAAATGGGAAAATCACGGTGAGGATTAGCTCACAATATATTATAACTAGTTATAGTATATTATAGAAGTGCTCATTATAGGTGGACTCATTGTCCAAGTGGACTCACTGCCCATTGAAAGAAGAAAATATAGAAGTGATAGTGGAACACAACCATGAATTTGAACTGTTACAATTGCATCTAACATATGCATGAATTACAATTCCATTGAATCTCAAAATATAAATTTTACACACTTCATTCTGATATGAATTAACTCCCTGCTCTGCTCTGCATTCACTTTATAATCACACATCACATCAACTATACATCATATCACTTCTCTATATTCAAAACATCAAAAAAGAACTTACGTCTATATCCTCTTTATCCAAAAACACTTACAACATCAATTAGGTCGGCCTAATTAGATGTATCATACAAATTACACCTTGTCGGCTCAACATACATTCATACACGCTTCACACCATGATCCATAACTCATAAAAATTCAAAATAGGTTAACATGGACCCAAATATCTCCAACACAATAGATCAATACATATTAAAACTTTGCAATACACAACACTCATTAGGGTGGCATCGGTAATGACCTAATAACAAAATTTACCAACTGTACAACCACATTCGAACATGTGGACCTCCAAATTCTATGCCATTTGGAATACACACTCTACTAACATCTATCAATATCTCCACAAATTTAGAAGACAAAATATTATTCCGTGGTGAAGTGCGGATTCATCAGACTATACAGTCTACATTGGAAATACTATTACTGACAAACTGGATATTCTGTCATTCATAAATTCTACACTAGAAGATAAAACAATGTGAAAATCTAGATTTAGACTCCTTTAACATCCACTAAAATTGCATTAGAACTGTAGAGCAAAATTCTTCAAGGTGGACCAACATGGACCAAAAAACTAGATGTCCTATACATTGAAATACCTGTATTGAATTTTTGTCAATTTTCCCTTCATCTATCTTTACCTAGTCAAACCTTCTTGCAAATGGCCATTGGATTACCATCTTCAAACATGTTCAAGCTGTAGAAACTGATTTGCATAGTGGTCTTCATACTGGAATACAATATTGACATTGTTAGTCAAAAAATTGGCACTTGAAATGAATTTTTTCCCAATAAAAAGTGACAATAGTGCTCCAACAGTTGGAGAGATTGCTTATAAAACTACAATCTTCCTATGCATTTGAGAGAGACAAATCCCTCATATGATGGGGTATTTGATATTTTTGCGTACTTTTAACCTTAAAGTACATAAAGGAAAAGGAAAAACTAAAGGAAAATGACTAATAGAAACCCCAACAATAGACATACAAATATTTAGCTAAGATTTCACAATGGATATAACAAATTACAAAGGGGTTTTTAATACAAAGCATGTTTTGATGTGCAATGATGAAGAAAGAAAGATGACAAACCTCAACATACAAAGAGATATGTCATTTGAACACATTCAAACCAATATACCAAGATATGAATGTTTTTCATTACATCAATTGCATAGATTACTAATGGTTTGCACAATCACATCGAAGGATCACTGATTTAACATACGAGAAATCAATAATGATAACACATGAATACATTTAGAACATATGAACCCAAAAACATTCTTCATTATCTCCTTGAAATTATACAATTCCAAAAACTCTTCTATATATAGTGTCAAGCCAAATTTTTTTTATACAATCTCTTTTAAAAGTTCTCAAAAGTTTCCCCTTTGCAAGAAGTCTCCCCCTTACAATAGCAAGAGCCTTGTATTTATGGGCTTTCCTTGATAACTACCTATAACTACCTCAATAAATACCTCCTAACTACCTTTGAAATACACAAATATTACTTAATTAGGATTTACATCACTTTTCTAGAAACAAGATTATTTTTCTAATCTTTTGATTACAATAAGTAACATAAGTCACTTTTACAAAAAAGGAAAAATGAACTTAAAACTTATTAAATAAATACTAAGTTGTTGATCTTGATAAGGTATTTTTCCATCTTCCTTTGCTCCATTTTCCCTTATAACCACCTCACCAAAAGGCCTTCTTCAATGTCACAATTTAAAAACATAACTGAAACTCTCCCCGACTGATATATACATATATACAAGCTAAAGACATAACTGAACCCCCCTAAGGATTTTATTTATCACAACTGAATCAAAAA
Organism: Sequoiadendron giganteum; assembly: GCA_007115665.2. Classification (NCBI taxonomy): domain Eukaryota; kingdom Viridiplantae; phylum Streptophyta; class Pinopsida; order Cupressales; family Cupressaceae; genus Sequoiadendron; species Sequoiadendron giganteum. Next base: position 865,285,330 of record CM021101.1, read on the forward strand.
CTTGTACAGTAAAAACACCTTATACCATCCGCATATGTACACAAAATTCTAAAACAATAATCTGAGCCGAATTTTGAATTTTCTTAGCTATTAATCTCATCAACTCTCTTGTCTCAACAAGACTATCAATGGTTAATATTTGACTCCTCTGAAGTTCATTAAAAGGAATTTCCTATTCATTTCATTTGCATCAACCATTTCTCTGTACTCTTAGGAATTTTAGCTTCACCTTTTTCCAGATGAAGTTTGAAGTGAGCTCCTTATTCTTTTCCCATTGCAAATACCTCTTTTTCCTATCACTTGGTTGCATAAAAATTGGTTAAACCTTTAGGCTGGAAAGATCATAGCTCTGATACCACTGTAATGACCCTTTCTAGAAATTATTCACATTGTAATAAAATGTTCTCACTTAGATTTGTAATTTTGCATCAACCAATGAATCAGGTATGAATTAAACTTTACCAAATTATGCAAATATGAATCAAGAAAGTGTGCAACTATTATATGATAAAACCATGGAAATTACATCAGATTGTGGTCACAAATAACAAATAACAACAATGCTATAGTTGTAGAAAATTACAATGGAAAATCTTGAAACTAGACACCAAAACAAGCACCAAACTGCTATCAAACTCTCATCACACACCAAATTGAAATATACTAATATGAGTAGCAACATATATGATGGAGTACATTACATATTATGATATTTTCTGCAACCTACATCCAAACCAAAATCTGAGACTACAACACACTTCTACACTAACCAATCCTTGTATGCAACTAGAAAACAAAACCCTAACTTAATATTTCTAGCACACAAATAATATTTGGATGAAATTTCTCCTAGAGTCCTTCAGATCCACTATATTTGAACCTCAATATCCATGGTTTATCAACCTTGGAGATTATCCTTCCTTGGTTTCTCAGCCTTAGAAGAATTATCACAACTTGTGAGAGAAAAACATGCCTAGAACGAACGAATAATGCAAAGAAACAACTTTTATATGGAATGCCTATTCTGGAAGCATCTTGGGCACCCAAAATCCATGCCCCACAAGGAGAATCTTGAATGAATTGGAAATAACTCCCACATGCAAAGCTCTTGACCCATTTGCCAAGTGTCTGATATGCACCTTCATCAATTCAAACTTGAAATATGCCCAAATTATGCTCCCTCCAAATGCTACGCCCAACTTGGACCCACCAATATAATTTTTAAAATCTATTTATTTATTTCTCGAAATATCTCAATTTATTTAAAATTCAAATATTCACTTTCCTATTTAATTCCCCAAACTTGATTTCCAATTTTGGGTAATTTGGAAAGGCTATTTTAGAAAGGGGACATTACATAATCGGTTTAGTAATAATGTCAATTAACTATAATACACTATTATACTGAATCTTAAACAAGTTGTATATGTATGTGTGAACATGTACATTTACACATCCATGTAGTCACAAATATATTTATATTACAATGATAATACAATATTTATATATTAAAATCAAATCATAAAAATGAGTGACATGAACATCAAGCCTTCAATTTTACACTTAAATAGTACTAACTAATATATTCTTCAATAACGCCATTTTTCTTAATACAAATTGATGAGACTCATCACTTATACTTCAACATTCATTTTAAATTTCATATTATAATTATTTTTTTAATGAAAACAACTATTTAACTTTTTTAAATCTTGAATAAAAATTAATTATATTAATTTATATTTAAAGATCCCGATCTTAAATCTTCCTCTTAAAATGGGTTTTATATATAGAAAAAAGTATTTCAAGTTAAAGATTTGAGAAGTCTTCCAATATTATGTATTGAAGGATAAGTCATACATAGTTTATATGGTAAATCAAGTTGGTAAGATTCAAACTTCAAATATTGTTTTTTTATTTTGCCCCCATGTCAAGAAGTTTGGGATTGCCCTTTTTGTGATCTTGCAAGCCTGCCCTTTTCCACTTCCCGTGGTTGTGGAAATCTGCTCTTCTCCAATCCCCTGGTTTTCATAATTTGATAACTAGCTCATGTTGGCTTACCATAATAAAAAACATCTAGATGATTCACTACTAGGTTGCTTTGGCTCGTGCCTTCTCTCCCCTTAAGATTAAAATCTTGACTATTTTTTCCAATTTGCATACATTCGAGTTGAGCATAATATTCAATCTGAAAAAGAAGGGCATCACTAGTGATGATTTGTACTTGCAAGTGAAGCGTCTAATGCCACAACTTCGAATTAAAATCGTGTCTATGTCTCCTCACTATAATTTAGGGTTTACTTTGGATGCCTCTATAGCTATTACTGGCATCTCATGACTATTATCATATGGTTTGAATGGCTTGTTCCAGATGTCAAACCTTATCTATCTTGGCTTCCTGAGACCTATGATGATTATAATAGACATTAATTCGAGGAGGCTGCCTCTTTCCTTCTGTACATAATATCTATATCTATTTGACATTGGGGAAGTATTCTACTTACAGTGGCTCAATTATCCTATCTTGTTTGCTTAGCTCAAGTTTACCAACCTTACATTTTGCCTTGGTTAAATGATGTTGATGATAGAGGATAAGTATTGCAGTTTACCTGGATGTAAACCAATGGTTTTATGAAATTTGCGAATAAGCTATTTATTGGATGTTTGTTGGGTCATATCATAGGATATTTATGCTCTTTCCCGGGTCGAGTGGTTGTTTCTCCAATCATTGATTGTTCCAGTTCTATATGTTGTTTTTTTGTCCCTTGACAACTCAACCTCTTTTCTTTGACATCACTGTTACTGTTCATTTGCAATCTCTAATATAATTTTATTTAGCTTTATCTAATAAAAAAAGTTGATCACACAACACATCCAAATTTAAATTGAGACAAAAGTATTGGCTTTGACCTTACAAGAATTTCTAAACATGTGAAGATGGATTCAACCTATCAAATAAATTCTTATGAACTCCTCCTCAAAAAAACATTGATTTTGACCTATATTATAAACCTCTCTGAAGAGTCGCTCTTTTAATATACCTCATACCGGACAAAACTTGTATTTCTCTAAAAAAAACTTAAATAAATCACAAATGTAAGATGTAACTCCTATATAAAAAATAAAAAATAAAAGAACAATTGATTTTCACCTATATTTATAAACCTCTCGCGATACTCTTTTAATATACCCCATAACAAAAAAATCTTGTACTTCTCTTTAAAAAAAACTTAAATAAGCCAGCAATGTGAGGTGTAGATTCATTCCCGAGAGCTTGGCCTGCATGTACACCGTCCCGTACAAGAGTTAATGACAACACTATTTGAGTATGGACAAAACCTCGTACTTCTATCATTTAGGATTAGTACAAAATAAAAAATTGCTTGAAATTACTCTTTGTACAGTCACTACAACAGTTTATTAAGCTCCTTTAGTGAACGCCCAGAATAAATAGAATTTGGCCTTGTCAGCATTGACTGAAAGTTGCTTTTGATCATGTCTAATTTGTCCTTCACATCGAGATATAACATCAAATGGTTGTGATGTATAATGTACAATATACGTACCAAATTACAGAGCCATGCAGCACCACCTTGCTGAAAATGACTTTTGTATTCATTCCCATGAACTTTTTACCCACCATCCTCACATTGTCTAGTAAATCTGCATCCCAAAGAGATGCTGTTTGGCCGGGCCCTCTGTACTGCATTTACTTTTCTCCTCCATGACCTATACCATCACTGTATGTTTCAATCCAACTAGTTAAGTAAACCTGGCTAACGACTGGATAAATTGTATAAATACCCAGTTACTACCGAAGTATATCTCTCTACCTGCATTGATCACAATAGGTATTCCCAAATCTTAGTTTCTTTGCAAATTCTAATTCAGAAGTTGTTATGGCTCTGTGAAATCATTATGACCTGAGTGAGTCATTTTGAGCTTTATCTATGGATCCAAAGCACATTTGGCTGGTGTTGCTGGTGCTTGCATTTAGCTGGCGTGCATTATGTTCCAGTGAACAAACGGATGCAGCAGCGCTTCTGAGCTTTAAAAAGAGTGTAGAGAAAGACCCAAGTGGTATTCTGCAGGGATGGGATTCGTCACACGATCCCTGCTTCTGGCACGGAGTACGTTGCACAGATTGGCGAGTCACAGAGGTGGACTTGAGCGGAGGGGGCCTTGTAGGAATCCTCCCTACTTCTTCTCTCAGCTCTCTGGACAAGCTCCAGCTACTTAATCTCTCCGCCAACTCCTTTTCTGGCGATGCTTTCTCTCTAATAAAGCTTCCTCTGGGCCTGCACCAATTAGACTTGTCTTTCAACCAAATCACGGGTTCAATCCCCGCAGAATTCCTCACGACGCACTCCAAACTGAGTTTACTTTGCCTCTCCCACAACAACCTCACTGGTCTTGATGTTTTCCATTCTGACCAGCTGCAAATCTTGGATCTGTCATTCAACAATCTGTCTGGAGCAATCTCAGGGCCAGACAAATTCACAGGCTGTTACAGTCTTGTGTCCCTCGACTTGTCCTCGAACATGCTGGCAGGCCGCATTCCTTCCTCCTTCTCTAGCTGTCTTGTATTGCAGGCTGTGAATCTTTCATCAAACCAGCTAGAGGGAGGCATACCCAGATCCTTAGGTGAGCTCACTTCTCTTCAGCGGCTGGATTTATCCCACAACCACTTGAGAGGCGCTATTCCTTCTGAGCTGGGAAACTGCTGCCAATCTCTCACAGTCCTCCAGCTCTCGTCCAACAACTTGTCGGGCTCGATCCCCTCTTCCTTCTCGACGTGCTCTGCTTTGCAGGTTCTGAACTTAGAGAACAACAACATATCTGGGCTTTTTCCAGATTCGATTCTGGGCAATCTGAATGCCCTGGAGAGCCTGCTTCTGAGCAATAACTACGTATCAGGTCCATTTCCAGCCTCTATCTCCAGCTGCAAGAAGCTCAAGGTGGCGGACTTCAGCTCCAACAAGCTGTCCGGCTCCTTGCCTCATTCCATATGCCCAGGGGCTGAGGCTCTGGAAGAGCTTAAGCTTCCGGACAACCTCATCTCAGGCCAAATTCCTGTGACCCTGTCTTATTGCCCCCAGCTGAAGACCATAGATCTCAGCCTCAACTTTCTCAAAGGCAGCATTCCTCCTGAGCTAGGAAGGCTTAAAAATCTGGAACGCTTGATGATGTGGTATAATGGGCTGGAGGGTAGGATTCCCCCCGAGCTGGGGCAGTGCAGTAAGCTCAAGAATCTCATCCTTAACAACAACTATCTCACAGGGGAGATCCCCCAACACCTTGCCAATTGCAGCAATCTGGAATGGATTTCACTGACAAGTAACAAGATCAGCGGAAGGATTCCGCGAGAGTTCGGGAGGCTGAGCAGATTGGCAATCCTGCAGCTGGCGAATAATAGCTTCAGCGAGGACATCCCACAGGAGTTGGGCAACTGTAGCAGTCTGCTCTGGTTGGACTTGAATAGCAATAATCTCAGCGGGACGATTCCCAGGCATTTGGGCCGGAGAGGTGGCCTCGCTCTTAGTGGGATTCTTTCGGGCAATACCCTCGCATTCGTGAGGAATATTGGGAGTTTCTGCAAAGGTGTCGGTGGGTTGCTGGAATTTGCAGGAATTACGCCTGAGCGTCTTCTGCAAGTGCCCACTTTGAAGACGTGTGATTTTACCAGGTACCAAATTTTGAAATTTATGTGTTTATAATTTTATATGGAAACTATAAATAAGTAAGCTTATCGAACTGCACAGATGTACAATGTAATTAGAGCCATCTTTAAAAATTAGAAAAACCTAGCAAACAAATACAATATAGTTCCCAGGAAAAGAACTGCATAGAGTTCCCAACACCCTCCTCTGATTATCAAGGCCGAGGTACCTGGTAACAGATGATCACTGCTGAGCTGATCGCAGAGAATAAACTGCTTTCGTGTTTACATTACATTTAACCTTGTAACCATGGTTGGACTTGGATTTCACTTTCTTCTTTTTGTTCTCTACAGAGTCGCCCTACTGAACTTTTCAAACTATTGTTCGATTTTTCGTTTTGATATTTCCTCTCTTTTTATAATCTTATTGTATGTTAACAGTGACTGTTTACTTCAGTCTCACTGACTAAATATATAATAAGTGTTGTTTAGTTTTATTGTAATGTTTCCTCACTTCAGATAAAAAAACAAGAAGTCTTTCTTTTATTCCTTCTTATTAATGTTCTGAGGTTCATATGGAGCTTTTTGGGCAGTGATAGGAAAGTGATCAATTTTCTGCTATTCATATAAGATTTTGGGCAAACTCCGATACCCAGTAGCTCATTGATATTTAGAGTAGGTTAAGAATATTTGTTTATGCCTTAGGCATGAGCTGTAGATTTATGGAAGTATAAACAGCTTAGCTGTCATTTACATCAGATCTATCTATCTCTACATGAGATGTGTAACCTTAAATTCATAAGTACAAGTTAATGTAAAGCTAAGCAGGAGGAGGTAGTGTTATTATAGAATGCAATCCAGAAGGGATATGCCGCCATTATTGTTTTATGTTAAGAGCATATAAATTAAGAAGACCTCACAATGACTAACAATTACAAGATGATCTATAAAGCACACAGCACCTCTTAGTACGACATTAATGAAAAATGAAGTTAGTACAATATTAATGAAGAAAGATGTTAATGAATCAATCTGGGACTTGCACTCTAGAGGCCAAAAGCAGTTTTAGAAATGACAAACCTTGTAATTTCTCTCTTGAGTTTGCCTGCCAGTGCCTGCTGCATAAGTAGTGAGTAGATTACATTAAGGAAGTGTTAGAATTTTGGAATATGAAAGTAGAAACCCTCGAGGAAATAACAGCTAGGCTGGCAAGTTTTGTAAAGTATAATCTGCAATATTTTGCTTGGTCCCTCTCCTACTAACAAAAAGTGTCATTTCACCAGGCTATACTCCGGCAGTGCTTTGAATGATTGGACTCATTATTTGAGTCTGGAATATCTCGACCTATCGTATAACAATCTGCAGGGAAGCATTCCTTCAGAATTTAGTGAAATGGTGGCCCTGCAGGTGCTTGGTCTCGCCCACAACAAGCTTAGTGGCACTCTTCCTGCATCTCTGGGACAGCTTAGAAATCTGGGAGTCTTTGATGCTGCGCACAACAAGCTCCAGGGTAACATTCCGGGATCTTTCTCCAACCTTACATTCTTAGTGCAAATAGACCTCTCAAACAACGACCTGGTTGGACCTATTCCTTCCACGGGTCAGCTCAGCACCCTGCCTGCATCTCAATATGCAAACAATCCTGGCCTCTGTGGAGTCCCTCTCGCCGCTTGCTCTGCCTCGTATCCAGACAATAGCAATATAACTGGCAATACCAACATCCAAAATTTCAAGAGACCTGCGGCCGCTTCATGGGCTAATAGCATTGTTTTGGGCATCCTGATCTCCATGGCTTCTGTGTGTCTGTTGATTGTTTGGGCAATTACTATGAGAGCCAGGCAGAAGGAAGGAGAAGAAGCTGCCATTCTGAACACCCTGTATAACTCTGGCAATATTACAACATGGAAGATAGGAAAGGAGAAAGAGCCTCTCAGCATTAACGTTGCTACGTTTGAGCGACCTCTCAGAAAACTCACCTTCTCCCAACTCATTGAGGCCACCAATGGATTCTGTGCAGAAAGTCTGATAGGATGTGGGGGATTTGGGGAAGTCTTCAAGGCCAGCTTACGAGATGGGTCTGTTGTTGCCATCAAGAAACTGATTCGGTTGAGCTGCCAAGGAGACAGAGAATTCATGGCAGAAATGGAAACTCTGGGCAAGATAAAGCACAGGAACCTGGTTCCTCTGTTGGGCTACTGCAAAATAGGGGAGGAGAGGCTTCTTGTGTATGAGTATATGGAATTTGGGAGCTTGGAAGACATGCTTCATGGGGAGAAAGCCAAAACTCTTCTCACCTGGGACGTAAGGAAACAGATCGCCAGAGGAGCTGCCAAGGGCCTTGCCTTTCTCCACCACAATTGCATTCCTCACATAATTCACAGAGACATGAAGTCCAGCAATGTCCTTCTGGATAAGAACATGGAAGCCAGAGTTTCCGACTTCGGAATGGCAAGGCTAATCAGTGCACTGGACACTCACTTGAGTGTGAGCACACTTGCAGGCACTCCTGGTTATGTTCCTCCTGAGTATTACCAGAGCTTCAGGTGCACTGCAAAGGGAGATGTTTATTCATTTGGTGTGCTTTTGCTAGAAATCCTTACTGGAAAGAGACCCACTGATAAAGAAGAGTTTGGTGACAGCAATTTGGTTGGGTGGGTGAAACTCAATCTCAACCAGGGGAAAGCCAAGGAGGTCATTGATCCAGATCTGAAGGACATTGGTGCAGATTCTGAGGTATTGCGATACCTTCAGATTACAATGCAATGCTTGGAGGATTTTCCCTCTAGAAGGCCTAGCATGATACAAGTGGTTTCTATGTTCAAAGAGCTCCATGTTCGTACCGGTGGAGGCTGAAATTTTAATGTATAAAGTTAAACTATGCTTCTAGTTTTATTGTAGAATCTCTAACCAAAGAAATCAAAGTCAGTGTCAGTCTGGTAAATATATCTCCAGCATTGTAGAGTGTTCATTAAAAAGGCTTGTTTTCAAAGGAATACTGCATATGTCACCTGACAAATGACTATCCTTAATCAATATCAATCCATGTAGATTGTGTAGTAGTAATTTTCGATATAAATATATGAACTCATGGCACTATTATCACTTATTTTTCTGCAAGATTGTTATTTGTCATCAAATTTGAACTTGTATCTGTAGGATGCCATTGTGTCAGCATTTATTGAAAGCTGCAAGGGATAATCTTATGCACTCTGGGAATTAAGTTAGCATTCTGTTTTGTGTATTCGGTAATATTTGAATAAGGATATTCAAAGGATGTGTTTAGGTATATATGGAGTTGTTGCACTAATACCTAAATTTGGCTGTCATGCAATCTAAGATGGTTTCTGATTGAGTCTTTTATGTTTAGAGATCTGTTTTTCTAATAAGTTTTTGAGAAAAAATCTCTTAAAAGTTAGAACAGGAGTCAAATGTATTTTCAAACAAAAACATATTTTCTTAATGTTTGTAATATATTTTTAGTTTTAGAATAGACAATTATCTTGTTTTCAAATGCTTATAATTTTTTAAATGTATTTTTATTTTTAAAAAAAATATTTGTAATCTTTAAAATAAAGAAATATTTTGTTTTCTAGTTTACAATATATTTTGAATTTCAAAATCTTATTTTAAAAATATTTTTATTTTATTTTGAGATGTGATCATTTACCTTTGTTTATAGGATTATTGATTATACATCATCTCTCCTTGAATTAAAAAATACATATTTTAGAAAAAATATTATGTATTATTTTATAAAGTTTTATTTCATTACTAAGCTTAAAGAGTGTTGAGTTGTCTTAACAATGGGATCACATGGTAGGACAACTATCTAAAGGCGAGGAGGATAAACTTCAATTTTGACTATCGATCTAAGAGAAAATCTAGCCCATCGGAGTAAAAGGTCAAAAAATTATATAATGACAGGTGTAATGAAATAACTTGCACTAGGGAAGGATATGATTAAAATATGCTGCAAATAATAAGCCACTTCAAGATGGTCAAACCTCCAAAGTCTACAATAAGAATGGAAGTCTTCAATATGATAATAATAAACTACCTAAAGGTGAGGAGGATAAATTCATGGTGGGACAACTATCTAAAGGTAAGGAGGATAAACTACAATTTTGACTATCAATCAAAGAGAAAATTGAGCCCATTGGAGTAAAAGGTTAAAAAACTCTATAATGTCTATATATACCATACTTATGCCATGGGCGTCACCCAAGCTGACTTAACTAACTATATAAGACTATTAATGATCATATAATTTAGTTAAGAGTTATGCTAGCCACAAGTTGACTACACATATCCTTATGCACACTTAGGAATAAGGGTATAACAAAAAGTGAGAAAGACTCGGGATAAATATGGATTAAGAGAGGAGTCTTAAGATAAGAACCCAAAGATAAATAGAAGAGATAATAGAAGATGTCCTAGATGTTCACTATTGGTATTATAGACATCAAGAATATACGATCATAAGAAGTAAATAGACATAATAAGATAGAGATAAAAATAAAAATAATATTTGTGTGAAGAAATATTAAATGCTCTTATACTAAGATATATAATAAAAATTTACATACAAAAAATTTAATTTAATAAAATATGTATGCTTAATTTGATGAATATGATAATAATTAAAGTTTAACTAGAATATATTAAGTATGAAAAGTTTGTGCATGAGTAACTCTTATAGGATAATACATAGTTCTTCACGAACAATAGTGAATAAGAATCCTTAAGAGTATTGTTGCACTTTGAGTAAGCTCTCAAGTTTCTCATAGACCTAGGTGATTAATTAGTGTGTTGTTTCCCACATACTTGAGGTTCCTATCCATCTATGCATGACAAAAGCATAAGTGTGTGTGTACTTGTGCTAATAAATGACACCAAAATTTTAGTTTAGTTGATAAGACCGTTGAAGAATCTTATTGAAAGCTTTTTTACAAAGGATTGAATGAATGAATGAAGACTTTTAATAACGTCCACGAGGCCAAAAAACCTATGGGACCCACGGATTGGCAGCAAAACGAAACACCACAACCCGAAAAAGAAACCACAACCCAAAAATTACTTGATCTCCCATTCCTTCTGAATTTTGGATCTTCTACTATGAATTTTTATCAAATAATCAACACTTTTCGATATTCTCTCATCCTCGAATAAGCTGTATAAAGTGTCCACATTTAAGATCTCAATATAATTGACCCGAATATCCATGTAGGCTGGGCATTCCATGATGAAATGCTACTTTGTCTCTACAAGCCCTAACGAACAGAACCTGCATATCCTATCAACCCAATCTTCTTTAGGTGTCGTCCATCTACCGATTTCACAACTCAACTGGTGCAAACTAGTTCTTAGCTGAGCTATTAACATTTTCGCTTTCCATTTTATTTCCACACCTGTATATGCTTTTAGAGTATGATCATATGAGGGATTAAAGTGCTTGATGTAATACTCCCTTTTCCTTGATAACTCCCTAGCCCACATGCTTTCTTTAACTTTTTGTTGCACGTACATTTTGATTACCTTAATGTTATTTGGGCAATCATCTATGTTGATACCCCACTTACTCAACCACTTGTTATTTTTCTTTATCCACGTGCTCTTCCTTCTATTTAGTTTCTCTGCTGCTACCATTTTGGGCCAATGGGACACCTCCATGTTCTCCAGCCTCTTTAGATAACTTAGTAAATGAATCATAGCCAATGTCTCCATAGGTAAGGCACCAGCCTCAGCTAGGACAATCTCATAGGGAACAAATGATTTTATTTTGAGGGTATTTGTGATTAAATGTTTTTGCAGTCTTTCAATTTGCCTCCACTTCATTGTTGAAGTATTGCCACCCCAAACTTCACACCCATAGAGAACCACCGACACCACTAAAAATCCAAAGAGAGTTTTCAAGGTTTTCTAGTCCCATAATTCATCACTCCTACATCTGTTTTGCAAAGAGAATAAAGCTTTCCATCCACCTTGAATCCTTTTTGCTCTACATGTCTCCCAACTAAGCCTATAGTGAAAATCAAGGCCAAGGTACTTATAGTCACTAACCACTTGCAAGGGACTGCCTTCGAAGACAAATTCTATAACTTCCTTCTTTCTTTTCAAGGTAAATATCATAACCTTAGTTTTGCTGATGTTCACCTGCATCCCAACCTCCTGACAAAATAACTCAAGAGCTTTCAAATGAACCTTCAAATCATGTGATGTTTTTTCCATTAGAATAAGATCATCAGCATAAAGCAACAATTTTATTACATAATTGGTCAGCTCAACTCCTCCTCCTCCAAAATTGTCTAACCATTCCTCTAATTTGTCAATATACAACCCAAATAAAGTAGGTGAGAGAGGGCATCCCTGTTTGATGCCAATATCGCTTCCAAAACATTCAGACATTGCCTGTTTAGTTCTGATTTTAGCTTGAACCTGCTCGTATAACCTATGAACAACAACCCTGTGCTTTTTAGGAATTCCCAAATCTTCCATTCTAGACCATAACATGTTTCTAGGGACTGTGTCAAACACTTTTTTGAAGTCTACGAAGCAACAAAAGACCTCACCGCCCTGCTTATCCCAAAATTTCTCAATCAAGTACCTGAGTGTAATGCAACGATCAATGGTAGAGTACTTTGGTCTAAAGCCCACTTGACCTTTTGCTCTCTTTCCCTCTTTTTCTGCCCAACTACTAATTCGATGCTCAACCATGCTCCCAAAGAGTTTCCCGAAGAGCGGGTTAATCATTATAGTGCGGTAATTTGAGGGGTTGTTGATATCTCCACTTTTGTGCAAGGGGATGACGACACTAGTTGTCCAATTTGTTGGAAATCCATATTGAATAACCCTATTAAAAGTCGTGTTATTGGAGCAAAAGAAGTATGAAAAGGTTGTATGGAGAAATTATTGCATATGGTATTTCAAAAGTCTTTCATAAAATTAAGTGTAAATACTAAAAGATTGAAGAAAAAGGTAGATTTGCTCGATTTAAGAAAAATTTCAACTACTTTAAAAAAAATTGAACGTAGGAAAGCATGTATGGTTTGAGTATGAAATTATTACAAATTGGGGAAAGCTTTATAGGGATATGTTGTAGTTATTAGGTAAATTAAGTTATAGAAGATGCATTTGAGGTTAAACTATTTGAAAGTGATGTATTCTAAATTTTAAAATAATACAATTTAATAAATTATATAATTTTTAGTGTATTTTATGTTTGTATTTAAAAAATTATTTGTATTTAATTTTTGCAAATTTAATAATACAATTTAATTCTTGAAAAAAATAAGAAAATGAGATTTAGATGACTATTTTTTTATAATAAATATTATTTTTTTAAATTGATTTTTTTCATATTACAAATTTTTAAATTTAAGGCGTAATAATTTTTAAAAATTCAATAATATATTTTAAAATTAAATGTGCTAAAATGAAATAATTTTTTATTTGATTTTACATTTTTCTTTGATTAAATTTATCAAAAAACATATATATATTTTAAATCTCAACATGAATTCTCTTCTTTAAAGTGTCATAGTTTTTTAAATTTTTGGTACTTTAACTTTTTGTTTGAGAAAACAATGAAATGAATCTTATTTTTTTATTTAATATATTTAAACAAAGAAGATTACAAATAATGGGAGCTACCAATAGGTAGCTGAAAAGAATATACATAATTGACCAACAGAGAAAACATAATAGTCAGAACGTTGAGAGTTCATTACACATTTGGATAATTTGAGTTTGACAAACATTCTAACATACTGAAATTGTAGCACTTAATGAAACTTATGTTTGGGCACTAATGAACTACTTGTTGTCAAAATAAAAATATATATAAAGGTAGCACTAATTATAATATAGTTTTTTGAAAACTATGTTTTTGGATTTGTAAATGAGTATTTTTTATTTTTTGGACTTTTTTGTGCAAGACAAAATAGAAAGAAGATTAGTGTTTTAAAAAAAATGAAAAATAATTTGTAATTTTCCACTACTTAAACAATTGAAAAATAATTAGAAATTAGCAATTTTCCTAAGAGTTGGATGACACCAACATGGTATCAAATTTATATTTTATAAATTTCTCCCTTAAATATTTATTTAGGGCTTTTGTGTAACCGAAGTGGTGTGTGGGTCCATGTTCTTTTGAAGTGTTTTTCGGAACATTTATCCCACATTCTCTAGGTGCGGGAGTCTTTTTGTGTTCTTATACAACCTCTTGCCTTGATTGTTGTGAGCAAGTCTCATATAAGGTTGAATTGCTTGTGTGGATGGTGAGTGATTTGGCATGGGAACCCAATAATGTGTTTACTTTCTTGCTCAATTTTTTTAGATTTTCAACCCTTTTTTGCATTATTGCTTCCTGAAGTATTTTGGGAAGGCTTCATTTGCAGTATTTGGGAGTTTCTAATTGTTGTTGAAGGTTAATGTCTTTGTATTCTTGAAGATTTTTCGTAGTTCATTATGGGGTTTTCAATTCATCCTGCTATGATTATGTTGAAAAAGGGAAATATAAACAATGGATAGATGGTATCATAAAATATTAGATGGCTTCATTTGTTGCCACATTTATATAATCTTGTTCCCCTTTTTGGTACTGATAGTATGAAATTTTCATGGATTTGCAAAAGGGATCATGTCCTAGGAGTTATTGCAATGCATATTGATGATGCCACTTTGAATGCTATTGATCATTTTTGAGTGTCCTCATATTCTTTGGACTAAAATTTGGGAAATCCATGGAGATCCTAATACTCAGCTATTCCTAGATGATCTTGTTTTAGATTGTCTTGTGCCTCTTCATTTTTTAGAGGATACCCTATGATCACACTATTACATGCAAGAGTTTGAAGTTTTAGAATACTTTGAGTCTTCAGATGAGGATGATGATGGTTCTTTAGATGCTCCTTCTCTATTAGGGATAGTTGATGTACCTTCACCTTCAGTGATTCATTGTGCATAGTCATTGATTGAGGCTCCTATAATTCTTGTTCAACAAGACCATTCATCTTGTGTTGATGATTCATTGAGCACGTCCAATGATTCATTACAACAATTATTTCATTGTCTCCTTGATTGGGATTCGTATTTATCGAACATTGATTCATTGTTTGTGGAATCTCACATTTCTGACTTGGAAGACACATTTGAGGGTATATCCCTCCTATTTGATGATAGTTGTGGTACAATTATTGTCACTCTATCTCAATCTCTAGAGAATTTTCAGAATTAGTTTCTAGTGTTACCTTGTTTTTCAACTTCTATTGTGATTGGGCATGTTCCTAATTGGTTCGTGGCATCACCTTCCAAGGTCATGGCAACACATGAATAGATTTCAGAGACATCAACATACATCTTCATTCTTCTTTCTTTTATTTCCCATCTGGAATGGGAAGCATACCTGCATTTGTACTTGGTTTTGTTTCTTTCAAAAGGGAGACAAGTTGTTTGTCAACATTGGATTATGTTTTGTCTTCAGGAACTTACCATTTTTTCAAGTGATTACACATTGTGGGGGGGCTACATAGTCTCTCTCTTTCCCTCTTTTGGGGGGTCATTTATTTTATATACATGATGTATGTAGTCCTTGTGGGGTGTGATTGAGTCCTCCATCCATGCATCGCTTTTGTCTTTTTTTCTCTCTTTTGGAGAGGGTTTTTTTCCACAGGGTTTTTCTCCTTTTCTTCGGTTGTGAGAGATTTATTTTTGTAGTTGTAAATGGGTACCTAACATGGTTGTGTAGTT
The DNA here is from genome assembly GCA_007115665.2 of Sequoiadendron giganteum. Lineage (NCBI taxonomy): Eukaryota > Viridiplantae > Streptophyta > Pinopsida > Cupressales > Cupressaceae > Sequoiadendron > Sequoiadendron giganteum. The sequence goes on from CM021101.1 coordinate 865,300,736, forward strand.
GGGACCCATATTTCATTCTCATTTTGCATCTTCATTCTCCCTAATTTTGCACTTAAGGGGGGGTGTTAGTGTATTTAAATTAACTTAGGTTAATCTCCCAGGTGGTTTTTTCTCATGTGGGTAGTTTTCTCATACGCCACAAATTTTCATGCCTTTATAAGGCACCATTGTAAAGTATGTAAATTATCTCATTTTATTCACTCTTTTATGGTCAAATGGCCTTGTGTTGCCTCTCTCATTTTCTGTGAAGGTTTTTGCTAAAAATGGTTCTCATGGGAGGTGGATCTGACACCAACACTTAGTAGCCATTTTATTTCCAACAATATCTTTTGATTGGAACAATTTCAACCAAAATAGTTTTAGTCAAAAACTTGGTCTAGCTAGAACCTAGTTTCATTTATAACTACTTTATGATTTTCCCTAATTGAAACATTTTTTTTAAATTTTTGATTGAACTAAAGGAAAATTACACCTTTGAGACACATCAAAACCATAAGGGAAACATTTCTAGCATCTTGTATTTTAATTTCGTTGTATAATTAGTTTTGTAGGTATAAATTTTAGCTTTATCCCATTGATTTTTATATTGTTGGTTAATAGATTTGTCACCAACAATTTTATTTTTTTGGGATGCCTAGTTTGTAGCAGCAAATGAACCAACTAATGAAGAAGTTGTCATCTATTTTAAATAATTTTACTTTGAATTTTAGAGCTATAGTCCCCTCTTATGATAAAATTTGGATTTGTAGGGTTTTCTTTAAATAATAAAGAAGGAAAGGTGAAGATTAATTACAAGAAAAATAAATAAATGTTTCTAAAACAAAACACAACTTATAATTATCCATGTAGGTAGGGAGGGAGGGAGGGAGGGAGCGAGGGAGAGGGTGGTAGAGAGAGAGGTTAGGTGGGATGGGTAGAGGGAGATGTAGGTAGAGAGAGAGAAGGTGAGGGGAGATAGAGAGTGTAGACACCTAAAATGTGATCTTAACCAACCAAATCACTTTCAAACCTCCAACCACATCTCATCTACCTATCAAAATTTCCAATATTCCAATCCTATTTCATCCTCTCATCAATACCAACACATATCATCCTCTCAACCTCCCATATATCTAACTATCAATTGCCTCCCTTCAATTTCAAAAGTACTTTGGCCTAAGATGCACAACAAATAAAGGATACGCTCAAGAAACTTCAACTAGGACATCACAAGAAATCTTAAACATTCCAAGACTTATGTCCTTATCCTTTCGACAAGTCCATAACCATGATCTCCTTTCCCTAAAATTTTGAAATGCCTGAACTTGAAAAGTACAAGGAAAAGGGAGATCCTACATAAAACTTCAAAGAATTATATATTGTATGCCAAGAGGTCTCCTATCTTGACACATACCCCTTAAGGCTCTTCTATAGAAGCTTGGGTGGACAAGCCCTTGATTGGTTCACTCACCTTCCCCATGGGACAATCACAACATTTTACAAGCTAGCCAATAAATTTGTCAGTCACTTTTCCTACAACATAGAACATGATATCACCATGATGGATCTTTGCAACACTAAAAAAAATAATGGTGAATCCTTTGCCTCATTATTACAAAGATGAAGACATCTTGCTAGCCACTTTTCATGGCCTATACCTAAAAAATAACTCATCATTAAATCTTTGTTGAGAACTTAAACATTGAAATGGGCTTCCATCTTCGCATGTAATGTGCTCACCCCTTTGATGAGATCATAGAAAGAGGAGTAGCTATAGAAAAATCCCTTATTGCTAAAGGCCTAGTCAAGATATACAAAGAAGGCAAAGAAAACAATTCCTAATCTAGTGAAAAATCCCATTTTTGGAATTAAAAAAAAATATGATCAATGGTGGTGTGAGTGATTCAAAATTGAACCACAAATATTATGGGAAAAGGGGGGTTCTCTTGCACTTCTAGGGTTTTTAACCTAAAAGGAGAGAGGTCTTTCTACCCAAAACTTAGAGGGTTCATTCAAGATTAATGTAAATAGGATTTAAATGTATCTAAATGAGATGTCCTAAATGCAATGAACTAAAAAGAGATGAAATATTAATGAGAAACTAATGAAATGTAGATTGTTTGAGAACACATAATGATATGCAAGAAGATAGGTTGAATGCAATATGTAACAAGATAGAAGGGCCAACCAAAATAGTGCACAAGTGGAAATGAACGGAGGTTGAAATGAAGATTGTAAATGTCTCTGAAATTCTAGAAAATCTAGTTTTCTAACCAACTGGGACACTTACGCCAGACTAGGCGACTTAGTCCCAGATCTGGGAAACTACTCCTAAACCTGTTCTAGCCAAATGGGTATCAAAATCCACAAAAATCTCTGACAAGCATATGTAGTGGGACTAAGTCGCCACTATTGGTGACTTGTCCACTTTGGATTTTTTGGAAATCTGAGAGTGGAAATGGAAGCCTACAGTCTACACTTTTTGTTCCTCTAGGTGTCTAATTCTGAAACTCTGATTTTTGGCACTATAAGTGTTCTCTAATCTTATCTTAGGGTTTTGACAACCTTGAAGGGCTTTGAAAATTTGATGAAAAATTTTCCAACCTTTCTCTTTGACAAATCTACATGCAAGACCACAAAACACACATGCAAAGAGGGGAAAAGGGTTAAGAGTTAGAGAATAGGGGTTTGCCTTAGTCAAACCCCATTTTTGGTAATCAAACCCTTGAAAATGAAATGAAATGGAAAGAGAATGACGAATGAACAACATGAAAATACTACAACTCACCAAACCCTTGATGTAGAAGTCTGAAGATATGCATGTAACACTCCAATGGATGAATGCTTGAAATGCCTAGAGTGCTTGAATGCTTGGATTGTTGAGGAGTATAGATTTGTTTCTAGATTAGGGTTGAAAATGAGGGGAAAACCCTTTATTTATACATGATTTTCCCTAATTCCCGAAAATACCTCATCACAGACTGACCTCAAGATCTAGAGAATAATATCCTGCTAGAATTATAAGATAATTTTGACTTTTAAGCTAGATGGGACTAAGTCACCCAAGGTGGTGACTTGGTCCCACCAAGGTAATTTTGCTAGGTGTCGGGAATTAAAGTATATTTAATGATGTTTAACATGATTATTCTCTAAAACACACTTAATTAAGGCTTGCAAGTGTATTAAGGGGCCATTTAAACATAAGAAAGGGTCAAATTATTGATGTCAAGCCTAGAAAAGTGTGTGAGAATTTGTTACAACTCCTTACAAAACTTTGAAAGAAGGATTGGTAAGAGGTTATTTAAGTGAATTGTAATGAAAGGGTCCTAGAAAAGTGTGAAAGTGTGTTACAACACTTCACAACACCTTTGTAAGACAACATTAGCTTTTACTAATTTACAAGAGTTCAAGGTCTAATGTGAATGTGTTGCCACATTAAAACATTAAATCTAGGCAAAATTAGGTTAAAATCCATAGAAAAGGCCCAAATGAGTGTAAAAATGTCCAAGAAAACATTTTTTTGCAACACATTTAGCCCCCACTTTAGTGAGAGGATGAACTTGCTTCAAAAGCACACTAAAGTATGCCAACATCATATTGAGAGGGATGCAAATGCACTCATGACGAAAATATGAGACAACAATAATCAAGAGGGTGGTCAAGCCCCCAGGATCAAGATCCCATGGCAAACCAAGCATTAGCACAAAGGAACAAACACGAACGTAATGTGAAAGAAAGGGAAAGAGAAAGTCGGATCAAGATTTGACTATTTGTCCAACTAGTTGTGGATCAAATCTAGGCTATTTGTTTGAAAAGATGCATACTCACTCTGAGGCGACAAAACTCATGGCTGCCTATTGGGTGAGAAGTCCCAAAAAGGTGAGAAACATACACTCATGGCTGGTATGCACTCACACACATGCATGTGGCTATGGGTAAATTCATGCCATTGGTTGGTCTTCTCGCTCGAACCATACCAAAGTTATACCTCTTGATAAATTTAATAAGGTCCCACAAAAGAAAATTAATTTTGAAATGTAAAAAATTTGCTAAAAGGGGATTTATCTTTGTTCATGTAAGGTCTTCTTCTTAGGGAGCATTGTGCCTAATGTCTCTAAGAGAGAACAAGTCAAAGTGTGAGATCGTTGCCCATAGGATTCCTCATTTGCATCATGCCATGTCAGTAGATCAAAACACTCTTGGACGACATCAAACCCAATGACACCACCAAGAAGAGGACACATCACAAGAAAAAGAAAAATCACACCAATTTTTTTTTTCCAAAATATGTTGTCTATGTATGCACCCACTTTAAAGTGGTTGCTACACCATTAGTGTGAGAAATTACTTTAAATTAGCCAAGGATAAACGCTAAGAAGACATGAGATCCAACTTGGAAAGCCCTATGCAAAGTCATATGTTTTCGAATTAAGCTACATCATGAATAAGTATGCCCTATGCGAGTCCACTGAAGACATGTCGTCCACATCCCAAGCTTTCTCTTATATGTTCATGAAAGGTTAAGGAATAGTCAAAAGAGACAACGACAAGTGACATACAAGGACGAGGCTATCTAACCCCTTGACCCCACTTAGTGTAGGACAAGGGTGAGCCTGAAATAGATTATGATATGTTGATCCTTGCGATGAAGGTAAAACATGCAACTATGGCAAGGAGAGAAAAATAATGTTATTTATAATGATGAGTAAACAAAGTTTCTGCTTGATAAATATTTAATAAGATATCTATTAGTTTCAGATGTACCAAGGTTAAAGTTTTCATGGAAGAATTGTTTGTGATGGTGTTGAAATGGAATGAAGGTTTTTGTTTGGAGGGAAAATAATCAAGATCATTAGCCACTTCTTGCATTTTAGGCATTATAGGGACATGGATACCTTGTTCTATAACATCACAACCTTTTGCACTTTGTGAAGGAAAAAATAGGGCAATTAGGCAAGATAGGATTAGGCAATGGGAGGGATGTTGAAGATGTTTGTCTTGGTGGCTGATTATTCTTGGTGTTACATGTATGAGCAACAACACCATGCTTAGGCACAGGTAAAGGGTAAACTTAGGTTTAGATGGAGGTGGAGGTTTATATGAAGGTGGGTAGAGAATGAGTTGAGGTTGCATTACATTGACATATTTTGTTGTAGGGTGCTCACAACAAAACGTAGTGGATGAATTTGGTGAGATGAAGTCTTGAAGGGCTTCATCTAACATGTCCAAATCATCACAACTAAAAGGTCTAGGAGATAAGTTGTCGTTGGTTGGTTTGGGTTTTTCATCACAAACTCTAGTGGATGAACTTAGTGAGAGGAAGCCCTATAGAGCTTCATCTAACTTATCCAAGTCATTGCTACTAAAGGGTTTAGAGGACATGGTTTTTCTAAAGTGGAGCATTGTGTAAATTGTTTCATTTGATGTTTCTAATGTTTTTTTTTCATGTTTTGATGAATGTGTCCTAAATTAACTAGGAACGAATGTTGAAAATGAAACTTACAAAAATCTAATGCTATCCATAAATGTCATGAAAGTAAATGATGCTTGTTCTAATAATTTAAATGTAATAGAGGCTATGAAAACTTAAAGTGCAAACTAAATAGATAGGAGGAAATGCAAATTTCAAGATTTCACACAAGGTAATGTACTGATTATATTATGCACTAATTTGAAAATGAAATATTGTGAATGCAAAATTGATATGAAGAAATGCATGAAATGGGCTAATTTAAGATAGATTTAGTAAAATGCATGTAACAGAAATTCAACCCACTGATACAGATAGTTAATGGCAAAAAAAATATGCCTAAAAACAAGGTTTTCAGTCTTGTAAAAGGTAGTTTCAGGGGTGCAAAGGGACTAAGTCACCCAAGGTGGTGATTGAGTCCTAGTAGAGATTTTTTTTTTCAGAATTTTTAGAATGTTTCAATTGTTTTTGAGGATTTTTATGTTGTATGACCTAGTACTAAATGAAAATGCATTTTTTAGATGTTTTTCAATGATTTGAGATGCCAAAATGCAACCTATATGCACTTTTACTAATGCAAAATTTTGAAACCCTAGAATGCAAAACAATGCAAAACCTAATGCAATGTTGATGCAAGCTATTCCTAGGATGCACTTGAAATTAGAAGTAAAGATGTTCTAAAGGCAGGTTCACCAAAATGAACCACAAATTTTGGGGGAAAAAGGGGGTTCTCTTGCACTTCTAGGGTTTTTCACCTAAAAGGAGAGGTTTTTCTACCCAAAACTTGGAGGGTTCATTCAAGATTAATGTAAAAAGGATTTAAATGTATCTAAATGAGATGTCCTAAATGCAATGATCTAAAAATAGATGAATGGTTAATGCAAAACTAATGAAATGTAGATTGTTTGAAAACACATAATGATATGCAAGAAGATAGGTTGAATGCAATATGAAACAAGATAGAAGGGCCAACAAAAAGAGTGTACCTAGAAATGAACAGAGGTTGAAATGAAGATTGCAAATGTCTCTGAAATTTTGTAAAATATAGTTTTTTGACCAACTGGGACACTTATGCTAGACTGGGTGACTTAGTCCCAAATTTGGGAAAATTCTCTAGAACCAATTCTAGCGAAATGGGTATCTAGATCCACAAAAATCTCTAAAATAAATACGCAGCTTAGTCCACTCTGTCTTTTCTAGAAATCTGAGAGTGGAAATGGAAGTCTACAGTCTGGGCTTTCTATTCCTCTAGGTGTTCGGTTCTAAAACTTTGATTTTTGGCATGATAAGCGTTCTCTAAGATTATCTTAGGGTTTTGACAACCTTGAAGGGCTTTAAAACTTTGATGACAAATTTTCCAACCTTTCTCTTTGACAAATCTGCATACAAGACCTACAAAAAACACATGCAAAGAGGGGAAAAGGGTTAAGAGTTAGAGAAGAGGTGTTTGCCTTAGTCAAACCCCATTTTGGTAATCAAAACCTTGAAAATTAAATGAAATGGAAAGACATGGATGAATGAACAACATGAAAATTCTACAACTCACCAAACCCTTGATGTAGAATTTTGAAGATATGCAAGTAACAACTCCAATGGATGAATGCTCAAAATTCCTAGAGTGCTTGAATGCTTGGATACTTGGATTGTTGAGGAAGATAGATTGCTTACTAGATTAGGATTGAAAATGAGGGGAAAACCCTTTATTTATACATGATTTTCCCTAATTCCTGAAAAATAACTCATCACAGGCCGACCTCAAGGTCTAGAGAATAATATCCTTGTAAGAATTATAAGATAATTTTTAATTTTAAGCCAGATGGAACTAAGTCATCGAAGGTGGTGACTTGGTTTCACCAAGGCAATTTTGCTAGATGTCGGGAATTAAAGTGCATTTAATGATGTTTAATGGGATTATTCTCTAGAACACACTTAAGTAAGGTATGTAAGTGCATTAAGGGGCCATTTAAACATAAGAAAGGGTCAAATTATTGATGAAAAGCCTAGAAAAGTGTGAGAGTTTGTTACAACTCCTTATAACACTTTGAAATAAGGCTTGGTAAGAGGTTATTTAAGTGAACTATAATGAAAGGGTCCTAGAAAAGTGTGAAAGTGTGTTACAACACTTCACAATGCCTTTGTATGTCATCATTAGGTTTTTATTGATTTACAAGAGTTCAAGGCCTAATGTGAATGTGTTGGCCACATTGCAACATTAAATCTAGGAAAAATTAGGCCAAAATCCAGAGGAAAGGTCCAAATGAGTGTAAAAATGTCCAGGGATACATTTTTTTGTGACACAAAAACATTTTAAAACCATTCAAATACCTCCACCATCATCATCTCACAAAAATATAGCTTCCCACCAACATTTGGTTATCCCTAAATGCCAACCTAAACAATACACTAGACGTGAATATACCCCCTTGGGAGAACTAATCGAAATCATCCTCCAAAAGATCATCCAAGCCAACATGATCCAATTGTCACCCATCAAACCCCTTGGTCTTGATGTGCCTGAACCCTCTTGGTACGAAGAACATGATTTTGTGATTACCATAGGGTCCATGGGCATAAAACCTCCTCATGCATGAAATTAAGGAACTCCATCCAAGATCTTATTGATCAAGGAATATCTCTATCAAAGGCCATACATCCCCTAATGAAAAATTATGTATATACAAGCAACCTTTTCCCTGACATAATGATGGTAAAACTTATGTATCATACAGTGCAATGCCTTATACACACACCAACAATATTTCATTTGACTCCATTATTGGTTGCATTGAATAAAGTCCTTCCCAAGGAGCATAAATATCAAAGTGCCTAATTGTGCTATCACTACCCAACATGGTCAAATCGCTATTCCAGGAGCTTCGCCATCCTCCCAACCTATAAATAAATACAACAATCTTGACTACTTTAACAAAAAACTAGTACAAATATCTATCATTGAGCTACTTAAAACATCCCCCATCCATAAGGACCTCCTTGAGAAATCTCTCCATGAATCTCGTGTCCCAAATGATATTGATCTAGTTCAATTTCAAGCCATGATAGGACACTTGTCATCTCCACAATCCCTTACCTTTTTTACTAAAGATATTCATTCCATCAATCCATCTCATAACCATTTATATACATTCAATCCCACATCGATAAAAACACAATCAAACACATCCTAATAGATGGTTGATTAGGACTTAATCTTTGTAGCCTAAGTCTAATAAATCAATTGGGGTATTTTGATGATATTGTGGATCCCCAAACAAAAATTATCATAAAATCATATGACAGAGCCGAGCATGAATCTAAAGGCTCAATCAAGCTACCCATCCAGGTCAGTCCCATAGAAACTACTTGTGAAATCTTAGACCTTGATCTCTCATATAAAATCCTCCCTGGCTTCCCATGGATCCACACCATGCAAGTCGTTGCATCCACATTCCACCAATATATAAAGCTCCCCCATAATGGAACTGAAGTGATTGTACATGATTATCCAAATCCATTCCAATATTGTAAATTATTATAAAGTAGTCATGACCTTTCACAACATTGTCCTACCAACACTATATCACCATATTCATCTTCATAGATTGATCCTTCTTCGCTACCCACCTCTCACACTACCTTAGAGATCAAGGCTAAGATCAAAGACTTGGGTATTATAGAATATGAGCTACAAGAATTCCATGTCAAATCCACACCACCATCCACTTCAACCCAATCTTTTGACGTCCATGATAATCCTTTTTTTTAATCATGATATCTACGATAATCCACTCTTTGATTATGATTTTATTGAGGAAATCCAAGATAATATCCCTTAAATTTCATCTCATGAACCACCATCCTTCCATATTGAACATCCAAGGTTAGGGTATGCATCTTATAATGTTGCCTCTACTATGCCTTCTTGCCAACTCACTAAGGATATGCAAGAATCCTTTGACATTAAAATTAACAAAAAAGGATAGTCACAAAGAATCTATCAAGTGCATCACCAATATCTTCCATGAATCACATATCCTTACCATTTCACCTAACACATCCAATGCGTCCATTTCCATCCATCTCCTAGAATTAGATCAACAAGTATAATCCAAAAAGAACAAGGCTTTTAATCAAAACTAAAAAACTAAAAAATCCTTTATCAAATGGTGATCCAAAATTAAAAGAAAACAAAAAATCAAAGAAAATTCCTCTATCCAAAATCAAAATCAAAAGCTATTGCACAAATAAAAAATCAAAGTAAAAAATAAAAGAAATAAAAAGTTGATCTCCTATCATGCCCCTTCCTCCAAAATAACTGGGGACATCTATCAAAGAAAAATTTCAAGAAATGAGCTTGTTGATCCTAAACCTTCATCCTCATCATCTTCACACAACCCATACACTTTACCAAATCCACCCATATCCATACATATATCTCATCCTTCCATCCCCCATGATGACGTCTCTCGATGAACCTTTGATGGTGACCCCTCCACATGATTTAATCCAAAGGTTTCCCAAACTCCTTTTTGTGTGACGCATGATGAACCTTGTAGTGCACACTTTAGGGATTATATACCTTCGCTCCTTCTATCCACAACATATATCATCCCCCATCATCCATCGTATACCATCCACATCCACATCCATTCACCCAAATTTTTCATCCATCTATTAAAGAGTGTCCACCATGATCGCAACACATCAAGTCTCATTTATCCAAGAAATCAAAAAATCTAAAAAAATAAAATATTCAAAAAATAAAAAAAATAGTTGTATAAGCGTGAATTTGCACCCCTAACATAAATTCCCTTTTACCCCCTTGCACTTTAGAAAACCTAAGGCAGAGGTTTAATTCCACTTAAGCCCATTGCTCACATTCCATTTGGTGCTGTTGAGAAAGTACTTCTCAACTTCCAGCCTTGTGCCTCTGGTTTAAAGGACTTTGCAAAAAATTTAATGTTTATGCCTTTACCGCCATACCGCGTCTGGCTTATTTCAAACTTTACCTCTTTACCGCGGTGGTTTGGATTGTCCCTAGCAGTACTGCGGTGAAGGGCTTGGTGGTTACTGCCTTACCGCGCATGGTGAGTTTACTCACTACGGTGGTTATGGTAGGTGGCTTGTTGCCTGCCTCGTCGGTCACCACCTTACCGTGGTCGATGAAGGCTCTCACCGTGGTGGAATTGGTGAAGCCACCTACGGCGAGCCTAGCGGTTACTGCCATATTGTAGGTGATGGTCCCCCTCACCACGGTGTCTGCGGTGAGACCGCTAGCAGTGAGCTCGATGGTTACCACCATACCATTGGTGGTGGTTCCTCTCACCGCGGTGTCCACGGTGAGACCGCTAGCGGTTGGCCTAGCAATTACCGCCCTATCATGGGGTGGCCTAGCAGCCCTCGCGGTTGTGCGGTATGACCACCAGTGGTTTTCCCAGTGGCTATCGCCACACCGCGAGGTGATTCAAATAAGATAGCAGTAGTGTGGTGGAGTCAGAGAGTGAGCTTGGGTGAGCTCACCGCCATACCGCGAGGCGAATCGAGCAGGGCTACGGTAGCATGGGGAAGACTTGGGTGAGCTCAACTGAGCTCACTGCCATACCACAAGGTGAGTCAGTGAGCTTGGCGGTAGCACGGTAAGAGTTCAGTTGAGCTCGGAGCTCAGTGAACCAAGCTTGACTAGTTTGAACAAAAAGTCAAAGCAACAGGTGAATGGAAAATGCACATGTGGCAAGTTGGTAGTAGTTTTGATTGGCTAAATACCAAAATAGTAAAGACAGTAATTATAGGCCAAATTCTGCTTATGACAAGAATCCGATTTGGGTGGTGAAGTTATTGCATGTGTGGCTCGATACAATCTGAGAAGATCGATTGCTTGCTTGAATGTTCGATGAATGGACCTGGAAGCCGTGGGATTGGTTAAGACATTGAATGTGATGTATGACTTGTGTAGTCGAGTACATGCTGTATATGTTAGCCAAAAGGTGATAGTTTTGACAAGCGAGTTACAATTCGATATAAGGTGAGAATTCATTGTATGCTTTGCAAGAAAGTATTGTAACTGTGAGAAAATAATCAAAGTGCTGCTGTGAGCTGATCAGAGAGTAAAGACTGAAGAATTTGTATGTAATCTTTTATTACTGTAATACAAATTGTATTTGCTTGGGGTTGTGGGTATTTTATTTGAATAGGTTTTTCCACATAAATACTTGTGTTATCTGTGAATGCTTAATATTCTGTTATCTCTTTTATGCTGCATGCATTCATCTCAGTATTTTTAAGAAGCTATTAGAACCTATTTTTTAAATTCTGCTTTGTTGTATTAGTGTTAAGGGAATCTATTCCGCACTGTTGGGTCATTAGATCCATCCCTGTTTTCCCTTCAAGTGGTATCAGAGCCTGACCAGTTGTGTTATCCTTGTTGGAAAAGGTCAGTTTTTTGTGCTAATACTGTTTCAGTGGGAGTCTTGCATTGTTGAAACTTGTTTCTATTTGAGATGGTGAGTACAACAGCTAGAGTAGATATTGAAGAGTTTAATGGCAGAAAATTTGAGTTAAGGAAGCTCAAAATGGAAGACTTGCTGGTGGATAGAGACCTCTGGACAACAATGTTTGGAACTATGCCACAAGGTATGATGCAAGGGGATTGGGACCTTGCTGATAGAAAAGAAAGAGGTTTGGTAAGATTGAGTCTAGCCAATTCTATAATCCTAAACGTCCATGAGGAGACGTCTGCAGCTTCACTGTGGAAGGAGCTTGGTGATATTTATCAGGGAAAGTCTTTGGTAAATAAGTTATTTCTGAGGAAGAAGTTGTACTCCTTGAAAATGGAAGAAGGTGCATCTATCGTAGACCATCTGAACTCATTTAATATGAGTGTTACTCAACTAGCGTCTGTAGGTGTAAAGACTGAGGAGGATCGTTGCATGCTCTTGTTGTGTTCGTTACCTGACAGTTGGGATTATTTGGTGATGAATATTGGAAGCACAACCACTTCATTCCAGATGGATGAAGTGGTTGCTTTGCTTTTTTCTAAATAAATACAAAGGACGTCTTCTAAGATGACCAAAGAGGCTCTTGTTGTTCGAGCTAGACCAAAGGAGAAAGGCAATAAGAAGGACAAGAAGTCAAAATCCAAATCTACAGGGAGATCAAAGTCTCTTGGTAAGAATTTCAAGGTGAGATGTTGGAACTGTGGGCAACTTGGTCATATCCGGAAGGATTGTAAGGAGGAGGAGAAGAAGAATTCTTTAGAAAATGAATCTTCTCAAAGTGATGTAGATGCCTTCATTGCAACAACCTTGACAACTCAAGCATCAGATGATGTCTGGCGGGTTGAATTAGGTGCGTTCTTTCACATGGTTTTCAATAGAGAATGGTTCTCTAAATACGAGAAGTATGACAGTGGAAAGGTGTACTTGGCAAGTGATTAAAATCTGGAGATAGTTAGTAGAGGAAGAGTCAGAATTCAGTTTCCTGATGGGAGAGTCAAAGGTATTGGTGGTGTATTGCATATACCAGGTCTGATTCAAAATATTCTTTCTGTTAGTAAGTTAAATGATGCTGGTGTAGAAGTTTCTTTCTCTAGTAGAGAATGTAAAATGGCTAGAGGTGCAATGGTGTGCGCTAAGGGTGTTCATACTGGAGCTTTGTATAAGTTGGATGCACGTCTTGTTCAATGTAACAATACCTCTATAGAGTCATGTAAATCAGTCTCTGTAGAGAAAGATGAAGACACTTCTCTGTTTGCAAATGCTTTGGAGATAAAAATCCTAGCTGAGAAGACTATGTTGTGGCATCATAGACTAGTTCACATAGGTGAGAAAGGTTTAAAAACCTTGAAGAATAGAAATCTTGTAGAAGGGCTTGATGATTGTAACCTCGAGTTTAATTTTTGTGAACATTGTATCTATGGAAAACAACACTGTGTTTCATTTTACTCTAGTCCTCATAAATCTTCTGGCATATTGGATTATTTTCATTCTGATGTGTTTGGTTAGTTAATGTTTCTTCGTTATTAGAGTCTAGATATTATGTCTCTTTTATTGATGATTGTTTGAGAAGGGAATTTGTATACTTTTTCAAAAGTAAATCAGAAGTGTTCAGTTGGTTTAAAGAATTTAAATCTTTGGTAGAGAATCAGACTAGAAGGAAAATTAAATTTTTGAGGACAGACAATGGCGGTGAGTTTTGTTTTGTAGATTTTGAAAGGTATTGCATTGATCATGGAATTAAAAGGAATAAGACAATGCCTTACACTCCACAGCAGAATGGAGTTGTTGAAAGGTTGAACATGACACTGATGGAAAAGGCAAGGAGTATGTTGACTAGTGCTGGTCTAGAGCAAAATTTCTGGGCTGAGGCTATGTCTACATCATGTTATCTGGTAAACCGATCTCCTTGATTTGCTCTTGTTGATAAGACACCTTTGGAAGTATGGTCTAGTAAGAAGCCCTCTCCGAGGCATGTTCGTGTCTTTGGCTGTGAAACATATGTTTATGTGCCAAATCAAAAGAGATCAAAATTGGATAACAAGTCTATCAAGTGTATTCTCATCGGCTATGGCATTGGTGTGAAGGGATACGATCTTTGGAACCCTGTTACTAAGAAGGTTTTGTACAACAAAAGTGTGATATTTCATGAGTTGAAACTTTTAGTAAGTGATCAATAGCTTGAGAGAGATCAGAGTGACAAGAAGAAGGATGCAGTTGAGATTCCCCAAAATCCAGAAAGGGAAGAGCTGCATGGTGTAACTGAGACTGAGGAGAGTTCAAGCAGCTCTAAAAGTTCTGATGATGAAGAACCACAATCTCATCCTGTAAGGAGATCTAGACGAGAAAAATGACAAATTGAAATGTATGGTTTCTCATTGTTAGATTCGAACTATGCCTAAGCCTTAATTAATAGCATTGATGAGCCTAAGACTGTAAAAGAAGCAATCAACATGTCTGATTCGAATTCTTGGTTGGAAGCCATAAATGAAGAATTGGATTCATTGAAGAAGAATGAAACCTGGGATTTGACACCACTACCTAAAGGGCTAAATCCTGTTGGCTGTAAGTGGATATTCAAAAAGAAGACAAGCCTTGATGACAATGTTGAGAAGTATAAGGCAAGACTGGTTGCAAATGGATTTTCCCAAATTGAGGGAATTGATTATGGAAAGATTGTTTCCCCTGTAGAAAAGCTGACACCCATCAGATTTTTGTTGTCATTGGCAGCTGTGTATGACTTTGAAATTGAGCAGATGGATGTGAAGAAAAAATTTCTCCATGGTGAGCTAGAAGAAGAAATTTATATGTCCCAACCTGAGCATTTCGTTATGAAACGTAAAAAAAATCTGGTGTGTAAGTTAAATAAATCTCTGTATGGTTTGAAGTAGTCTGCTAGAATGTGATACCGGAAATTTGACACATTTGTGTTGTCTATGGGATTTATAAGATTAAAATATGATAATTGTGTTTACCATAAGTCTGACAATGATTATGTGCTTGTTATTACACTGTATGTGGATGATATGTTATTCATAGGAAATAGCAAGACTATGATTTCTAATCTTAAATCTCAGTTGTCTGCAAAGTTCGAAATAAAAGATCTTGGTGCAGCTAGGTATATTCTGGGAATGGAGATAACCAGGGACAAAACAAGCAAAAACTTTGGGTAAGTCAGAGTAAGTATGTTAACACTGTTTTGGAGAGATTTGGGATGAACGATTATAAGCAACTAGTTGTTCTAGTCATGCAAGGAACAAAACTATCTTTTGAAGACTATCCAAAGTCTACTACTGAGATGGTTTCCACTAGTGGTTTCCTCGGGGAATATCGCCACACCACGAGGTGACTCGACTAGGGAAGTGGTAGCTTGGTGGAGTCAGAGGGTGAGCTTGGGTGAGCTCACCA
The DNA here is from genome assembly GCA_007115665.2 of Sequoiadendron giganteum. NCBI lineage: Eukaryota > Viridiplantae > Streptophyta > Pinopsida > Cupressales > Cupressaceae > Sequoiadendron > Sequoiadendron giganteum. The sequence continues at coordinate 865,316,081 of CM021101.1, forward strand.
CCATACCGTGAGGTGACTCAAGCAGGGTTATGGTAGCATGGGGAAGACTTCAGTGAGCTCGATTGTAGCACAGTAAGAGCTTGACTAAGCTCGAAGCTCGGTCAACTGAGCTTGACCAGTTTGAACAAAAATTCAAAGTGATAGGCGAATGGAAAATAGAGACATGGCAAGTTGACAATAATTTTGATTGGCTAAATGCCAAAATAGTAAAGCCAGTAATTGGAGGATAACTTCTTCTTATGAAAAGAACCTAATTTGGGTGGTGAAGTTATTGCATGGGGGCTCGATGCAATCAAAGAAAATCGATTTCTTGCAATATGCATAACCGCTAGTGGTTTCCCCGGTGGCTACCGCCACATCGTGAGTTGACTTAGACAGGGAAGTGGTAGCTTGGTGGAGTCAGAGGGTGAGCTCGGGCAAGATCACTTGCATGCAAATAACCTGTCACAAAAGAAGAGATGGAGACAAACAAGCAAGGGTTCTCTGAAAACTGAAAATGTATATATCGGAGAGAATGAGAGAATGAATTGATATGAAATACAAAGGGATCAATCCTTATAAAAAGGAAAGCAATGCACTAATGAAAGAAGGATAGGAGGTGGATAACATTATACCCCCCATAGACAACTTCTATCATATAAGTACATGTACAATGGTCTCCATAGGAGAGATAGAAAGAGAGAAGAAGGCCCCCCCACAATGAAGAAACTCCTGTCACAATGGTAGATGCCTGATGTAGAATCCAAAAGGAGATCTTGAAGCGGCAAATGATATTCCTCCCCTTGGGAAGAAATGGATCCAAAGGATGATGTCAAAGAAACCCTGTGAAGAATGATGAACCAATCTGTCTCAAGATGTGTGCCATGATAGGATGCTGAAGAGTCTCACTATCTGAACGGAAACAAATAATGCCAAATCCAAACTGATGTAGAGAATACTGAAATGCAACCTCTGAATGTGTAGATAATGGTGGGTGAACAGTGATAACGTGACTGTCAAGGTAGAGGAGATGAATGTCCTCAAAATAATCCTCCAAATCTATAATATAGGACTCCACAAACAAGAAAGATATGTCTGCAACATAAGAGTCCAAAGTAGCTATGTCTGGAAGATGTATGATTCCCTGCTGCACTGAATCAAGAACAACAAGAGATGCTGATGAAGTCTCAATCTGAAGAGTAGGAACTATGAGACAAACCTCTGATCCATCAGAACATGTAAGGGTGTCTAAATAATCAAGCTCCTCTAAAGTATCATGATCAAAGGGTGTATTTTGTCTCCAAGCAATGGGTAAGAGACAATTTGAAGCAGGATCCTCTGGGAATTGAGATAGAATAGGGTTTCCATAGATCTCCCAAGGACGTGTCCAAAGTGTGAGGACAATCAATGTCCAATATAGCCAACATTGTGTCATGATCAACACTAGACAATATAACTCCTACTATGTGATTTCTAATGATATCCCATGCTAATTTTCCCTCTAAAGTTGCTGGTTCAGGTATGAGATCATACAAATAAGGAAAAATATTAAGCCACCTACAATGTGTAAGTAAACCCTTTGCCCATGACTCATAATTACCCCGTTCCAGAAGAACAACTAAAGGGTGAGTAGAAAAACCCATGATAACTCTTCAAATGAAAAATTCAGAGACTAATGATCTCAGCAATGATAAAGCATATCAACATAACCCATCCAACACAAACAAAGCCCATGTAGGAGCCAAGATGACCAAGTAAAGGAGCAAAGTGTAAAAACACACAAAGCTGAATAAAAAATACCTGGTAAATATTCTGATAAAATAGACTGTATATCTGGAAATATCACTATAATACCTTTCCAACGCCTATTCATTTGCATAAAACAGAGTTCAGACGCAAAAGATATGCCCCTTGGAGTGAAAAAACCAAGTTCTGACTTTGACTGGCAAAAAAGGCTGCAAAACTGCAAAATCAAGAAAAATTACTAGTACCATTGGAACGACGCCGAAACCAGCTTTCTGGTGATATCTTGTTTTCAAAAATCTGAGAAAAAATTCCCATTTTACGCCCGATTTAGCACAAGCTCCTGTAATGTGGTAAAAAAAATGTTCACAACCCTCAAGGGCTAAAGTCTTCGGCCCCTGGTCACGTGGATGACCAGGGGGCTGGTGGCTGGGTGCTGGTCACGTGGCCCCTAGGTCCTCATAAAACCCTGGCGCTACAGGGTAAGTCCTCAGGGGCTGTCGATGGGGTGTTGGTCACCCATAGGACCTGTGGAGGGGGTTTAAAGTTCGCGAGGGCTGGAGGGGCCGACAAAAGTCAGCGAGCTTGTGGACGGAGGGGCCGACAGTGGTTGGCAGCAAAGTTGGCGAGAGTAGGTGGAGCTCGGCGAGCTCGGACAGAGTTGATGGTGAGTGCGGTGAGCATGGCGGGGTCAGCGGCGAAGTTCGACGAGCTTGGCAGGTGGTGCGCGGAGCAGGGCAGAGGCCGAGCGGGTGTCGTTGAGCTCGACGGAGCTGAGTGGAGCACTGGTGGCCACCTGGTGGCGGATGGGCAGTCGGTGAAAAATGCAACGGGCCATGGAAATTAAAATAAAAACCTTAGGTTTTTATTTTTTTAATTCTTTTTTGCGAATTTTTTTTCTGAGGGGGCCGTACGACCAAACCCTAAATTTTTTTTTGCAACCCTGGTTGATTGTGGCCAAAATCGATGATTTGAGAGTCGATTTAAGAGTTTTTGGGTGCTACGAATCCAATGGCACTGTCCGTTTGGGCTCAAAGTGAATCTAAAATTTGGAGTATGCTGAATCCACAAGAAGAAACCTTAGAACCCTAGATTTGCTTCCAATGCAAAAATCTCAAAACAAGAACAAGCAGCTGCAAATCTGAAGCTTTGATACCATGTTGGAATTGAGAAAATACAACACCATAGGAGTCCAGTGACCTCTACAAGCAAATAACCTATTACAAGTAGAAGCAAAGAGAAGCAACAAAGGACATGCTCAAGAATGTGGAGCAATGTATTCACCTAAAAAATATAAAATGAATTAAGATACAAAAGATAGTTTTCAACCATATATAGATGAAAACCCAAAAAAGGAAAACCCTAGGCTTGCACAATAATAATTAATAAAGTAATTAATTATTATGTACCTAATGTTAGCTTAAGTGAAAAAAGGTAAAAGGGAACTTTAAGTAATTAAACAAATATTGTTTAATTAATAAAGTAAATAACCGATTACTCTAACACAGGGCTGCAGTAGCACGGGGAAGACTTGGGTGAGCTCGGATGAGCTCACCACCATACCACGAGGCGAGTCAGTGAGCTTGGTGGTAGCGCGGTAAGAGCTCAACTGAGCTCGGAGCTTGATCAACCGAGCTTGAATAGTTTGAACAGAAAGTTAAAGTGACAAGCGAATGGAAAAAGGACACATGGCAAGTTGACAATAATTTTGATTGGTTAAATGCCAAAATAGTAAAGGCAGTAATTGCAGGCCTAATTCTACTTATGACAAGAACTCGATTTGGGTGGTGAAGTTATTGCATGGGTGGCTCGATGCAATCTGAGAAGATTGATTTCTTGTTTGAATGTTCGACGCATGAAATTGGAATCCATGGGATTGGTTGAGACATTGAATGTGATGTATGACTTGTGTAGTCGAGTACATGTTGTATATGTTAACCAAAAGGTGACGGGTTTGACAAGTGAGATGCAAGTCGATGTAAGGTGAAAATTCATTGTATGCTTTGCAAGGAAGTATTGTAATAGTGAGAAAATAATTAGAGTGCTGCTGTGAGTTGATCAAAGAGTAAAGACTGAAGAATTTGTATGTAATCTTTTATTACTGTAATACAAATTTTCTTTGCTTGGTGTGGTGGGTTTTTTACCTGAAAAGGTTTTCCCACGTAAATACTTGTGTTATCTGTGAATGCTTAATATTCTGTTATCTCTTTTATGCTACATGTATTCATCTTAGTAGTTTTAAGAAGCTATTAGAACCTCTTTTTTCTATTCTCCTTTGTTGTATTAGTGTTAAGGGAATGTATTCCGCACTATTGGGTCACTAGATCCATCCTTGTTTTCCCTTTAGGTGCTTGTTTTGTGTGTCGGTGGGAGCATTTCTGTTGGGGACACCCGCACGACACACATATGTCTGCATGGAATGCTTACGTCCCTGGCATATTCCTACGACTTGAGATTGTAGAGACATTACATTTTCAATTGGAAGTTGAAGGTAACACCTCCCTTCGGCTGGCCGACCTGAATATGGCCTTTTTTCATCCTTTCCTTCATATTCTTCATCCATTCATCTATGGTTCTCTTCAACAGAAGGTTTGGATGAAGTTTTGCAAGATCGTTTGTGCACTCTCTCTATTCCATTCATCCATTCAAGCTTTGTAGCAACACTTCACACTCCATTGCAAAAATCTACCACTCCATCAGTCCAATAGTGCAAGCGCATGACACACACCATTGCAACAGAGGCTTGAGTTCCTCTCATTTTCTCCTCCACAAGCCTTGAGCACTTTGGACAGAGGTGGTAAGCTTCTCTCATCTTCTCTATCTTCTTGGTTGAGTAAGAACATACTGTTTTGTAGTGTCTTTTGTTTATGTAGCTTGTATTCCTTTCTTTATCTTTTTTATTATCATTGCAAACTTGGTTGTCCATAGAGGTGGAAACACTAAAACAAGAGTCTAATTGAGGTAGGCCCATAAACAACCCCAACATTTTCCCCTTTTTTTGTGTGTAGGTGGAGAGATCTTAGAGCAAGCTGGCGAGAGGATTTTTCTACAAAATTATCTTCGCCACCCTTGTGGTAATATATTTATTTGATCACATTTGTATTTATATCATATTCTTCTTAATCTCATTATGTTGTTCAAGAAACCTCTAAACTAGGTTAGTAGTCCTTTTTTGAGGATTTAAGTTCATCTCTCTGGTTTTCTAGCCGTACAAATGTCAACACACCTGTGAGACACCAGCGTACCATGCTGTCATATTGGAACCGTTCTTCTGTCCTTTGAAAAATAACTACCTGAGACGCCGAGTTGATCTTAAAAAGTGGCTCACCTAGTCTCTCTTCAGTTCGTGGGATCAAAGAGTGATCGAAGGACTTCATAATCCTCATCATTCTCATCCCATTCATCCTAACTTTGCTTTAAATAGAGGTAAGTTAGGGCAGCCTTTCCACTCTTGGAATTTCATGACCTAGGGTCTTGCAGTGGTTGGTCCCCCTCTCTTACATTTTTGGTGAACCTAATGTGAACCAACATCTACCTATTTGTCGGTGTTCTAAACCTTCTCTCTTATACCTCTTGGTCATTGTACCCTTGTGTGTTGTGGAAGTTTATGAGCTTTACAACCTAGTCTACGACCTCTGGGAATATTGTTAGGAGAAGATTATGACATCTTCCGATGGAAAAGAAAAAGGTATCATCTAGTTTCACTACCAAAATTTTCTCTGGTTCTGTGGTTGGCCTATCCGCACATGATCATGTAGCGCGAGGCGAACCTAGTTGTCTTGATGAAACTGATCACATCCATACCCCTCCTCCATCACCGACCTCGTCATTCGTAGATGAGCATGAGGCCATTTGTATCCCTTCTGAATAATTCATTAGCCTTGGTAAATGGTTAGGTGCATTAGAAAATCACCTGGAGGGAAACCCAAAGATGGCTAGGGTGGCTAAAGTTATCGGTGAAATAAGTTACATGGTGGAAAAATATCAGACAGGCATAGAGCTCTTAGCTAGTCTCCCTGGTTTGGCTGAAGCATGTGCCCCCTCTAGCCATAGTTGCATGATACAAGGTGGCATCCTCAAGGAATGTGAAATGCAACTAGAGATGTCGATTCCTCCTACATCTGTATATATTGTTGACGCGGTCCCTTCGATTAGTGTACCCGCTACCTTCGAAAGTTTTTAAACTATCAAAGTAAACATGAACTCTTTGGGTTTCCACTTCACCCCTTCTGCCGCCTTAGGTGGTGGAGGATTTGGCAGGATGATAGGTGGAGGCTTTGGTGGTGGAAACTTCATAAGTGGGGGTGGCATTGGCAGAATTGGTCCCGACGGAAGTCATGGTGGTGGCTTCAAAAGTGGTGGTGGATCTAATGGAAGTCACATTGGTGGTGGCAGCATCAATGGAGGCTCTGGTGGTGCTGGCATCAGTCATGGCTCTGGCGGTGCTTCCAGTGGTCCTATGTCTTCTAATAACTATATTCTAAATACCTTTCTTTAGAGTATGGGGAAGATGAAAAATCAACTAGAGAACCTATCGTAGGCATTGACCCAACCTATCTTTCAGCCTTTCTTCGAACACAACCCATTGTCGGTTGTGATCCTAAACACTCCTTTCCTGCAAGGGATGAAGATTCCTAAATTTGAGAAATACAATGGTAAAGGGGACGCACAAACACATGTGTCTACCTTTAATGCCTTATGCATAGACTTCTTCCATCACGATGCATTGATGGAGAAACTATTTCCCTAATCCCTCAAAGATACAACACTGGATTGGTCCTGTTCTTTGCCCAATAATTCCATCCTCACGTTCAATCAGCTTGTGAACTAGTTCTTGCGACAATTCCAAACCAATATCAAATGAAAAATGACCTTCTCCGCCCTTGTTCGGTGCAAACAAGGGGATGATGAGAAGGTTACAGACTTTATAGCGCAATACCAAGTGCTCTTCTCATAAATCTCATATCTGCTACCTGAATTTGAAGTACAAAAGGTCTTCATAGGGAATTTACAAAGATATTGGCAAGAGAAGTTTGCCCTCATGAAGTATCCTTCTTTCACACATCTGTGTGCGGCTTTACGAGAATACCAATAGACGGTGGTCCAATTTGGGGGTCCTCCCTCGCACCCCCATTCTGAAGGGAGATCTATTGTATCGATATTTGGAAGAAGTAAAATTTTTGTGAATGTAGTAGCCGCTGTCGATAACAACGACCTCAGATGTGACCGAAATTTTATGAAGCTATCAAAATATTATTCTTCCATCTTGTAGAAGTTGGTGAAGGATAAGATCCTTAAACTACCACCTCCTAAACTAGTTAGAGAACCAAACCCTAATTGGTATGAAGAAAAAACATATTTTTAGTACCATCGAGTTAACGGACATGATATCGAATGCTGCATGCGGTTGTGTCATGAGATACATGATCACATCGAAGACGGTACACACTATCCATCTTGATGGAAATAAGAAAAACATGAAAAAGTTAGTGGCGAAAGTTAACAGCGACTTGCAGGCATACACAGACCCGTTTCCTTCACACTCTGCCAACATGACTATCAATTCCTCAAATTATTTTTCTTTCCCTAAGGCACATGTTAACATGGTCACTATTACTCCTCCTCGTCTTGCAACCGACTCACCAAATATGACGTTTACTTCGCAAGATGTGCCAGCCAATAGCAAACCTTCTCCGCTTTACATTCCCTCTCACCTCAATGGTAACATTGTGACAGGGGTCTTAGTCAACCCTGCAAGTAGAGTGAATGCCATCACGAAGGAGACATTACTTTTAAATTCCCTACAAAGGGAGGAGTACAAAAAAAATAAAAATCCATCATTTGTATGCATGATGGAATTTCTCTTAAACCTTAGGATCAATAATGTTGTCTGTCCTGGCCGGACCCAAGAATGTAGATGGTCTTTGATGTTATTCCCGAGTTAGACCTATTTAGAGTGAAGGTAGGCATAGCTTGGTTGGCTTCCATGAATGGGATCCTCTCTGTGATTCATAAGTGCCTTAAGTTTTCCCATGAGGATATCATGCACATGGTGCATGATACTGGATATCAACTTGTGGTATCTCATGGGGGATATTCCTTGGATTACTTTTGTCCCTCTCTGTTGGTCTGATCCCAAAAAGAATGAAGCTACTTTACAAGAACTATGTGAAGTATAATACTAGAGGCAAGGGATAACCAAAGTTGACCTTTCCTATAGCTGAGCAGCTACCTAACTCCTCCTCTTAAAAGGGAAAGGAGAAGATCACTTCCACTCGGGCTGACTCATCTACTCCCCTCTCTTGGGAAAATTATTGGATGAACAAGCCCAGGTTCTGCCCACTAAGTCTGATGATGCCTCCTTGGCGAAGGCCCAAGATTAGGATATCAGATCTCCCTAATGGGTCCCCAAAACCTTGGTATTATTTGTATGGTAGAAAGAAAGTCTCATGGAGAGACTTCTCCCCTCGACCTCTTCCTGTTCCCTTGAACATAAAAGGATCCACCTCTAAGATGGTAGAGTCAATTCCTCCCACTATTTCTGAACCTTCCCCTTCTACTCCCATTCAAGAGTTTGTCCTTCTACTAGAAAAAACTATGGAAGACACCCCTATGGTTGAGCAGAATCCTTCTGTCCTTTCGTAAACTCCGGCTTTGGGTTTGAAGAGTCATAGGAACCACCTTGCGCATGAGCATAAGCATCGATGAAAGGCTCTCTTGGCTAAGAAGCATCCTCACAGAAGAAGGAGGAAGAGAAGATGACACCTCCTGCTGTGGCCTCCTCTTCCCCCTCTTCCGCCTATGATCCAACTATTTTAGAATCTCCTCCGGCTTACACTATGAGCGCACATGCACCTGTAAAGGTGTAGGTGTTTATCACTCCTTTGATAGAGCTACCCCTGCCAACCTCCATTTCGGATGTCTCACATTTCCTGAAACCCATGGACATGGTTAATACTTCAATCGTATCCACTACAGTTTGGTCCTCTTCCATCCACCTTGCTTCGTTTGTGGGGAGTTCAACGCTTCTGATGAAGAAGAAAGTATAACGTGGTCCCTCCAGCAATGGAGGACATAAGAAAATCCCACCTCTTCTGAAAGGTGGCCCCACGCTGACTTGTTCTATCCTAGTGATGAAACTAGCTCCTACCTCCCCTGAGTTTGTCATTGCTCCTAAGTCTCTCAATGAGCCTAGTGGTGAAGCTCAGGCGCAAACTCCTCCATCCGCCGAGGTGAAACATGGCACTTCCATAAAGTGTATGTTTAACTCAGTAGATGAAGTTCTAACTTTGTCAGCGATATTTGGGAAGTCGTTGACCTTAGACCCACAAGATTTGTGTGATGGAGACCTCATTGATCCCTCTACCTTAGCCCTTATTACAGGAAGGTCAAAAGATCCTCCCCTTAACATTACACCATTGTAGGCTCATCACCCTTCCCCCTATGATGATCTAGAGTGGGAAGTTGACAACCTCCTGGTCGACTAGTGTTAGGGGGAGACCCTCTTCTTGATCTTTAGATTAGATGTGCATGTATTTTGTGATGTGTTCCCCCATGACCATGCTATATGTGCCTAGATGACCCTCGTCACTCTTTTTGGTGCTTGGATACAGGCATGATGTTTGTTTTTTATAACTTCCTCTATGTGTATCTTCATTCTTCCATGTTTGTGATTAACTTTCGGTAAATTGGGGATGATGCAAAGCGTTGAGAGAATTTAGGCCTCTTTCCTTGTTGACCCAATTTTTTATTTTTACTTTGTCTTCTGTGAATTCTTGTCAATCTGGTTGGTGATTAATGATATTTTTCCTCTTACCATGGTTACCTCACATACATATAAATAAAGGCAGATCTGACCCCTCAAAACTAGATCCCCCTGTGCCCTTTATGTGCAATCTCTTTTCTTTTACATTTCCCCTTATCTTTCTCTCTTCTTTGCTTGGGTTGTCCCTCTTGTGTGTGACAATGTTACTTCTACATTACATGATCGTTGGAAAATACATTCACTACAAAATGAATCTTTTCTTAAAGATCCTTCATGCACTTCTTTATTAGAATTGTATTCTCAACTTGAAACTCTAACAGAACATGTTTCGTTCATCATGGGTTCGCAAAGAAAGGACTTGGAAACCTTCCTCCAAAGAAGGAACAGTCTTAGTCTTCCCCTATGGTGAGCACATCTCCTTCCTTTTAAATTACTTGATGAAGTGAACATCTTTAAAAAGGATTCCTTGGTGACAGATCAATTCAAGAAGGAAGATGGTAGCTTTCAGACAGTGTGTCCCTTGAGTGGACCCCTCCTCTTCATGTCTTTTTCCCATCAGATCCCTTTCGAAGGCATTTTATAATTTCAACGACATCTAGTCTGAGGGTAGCCTGACTAGACCAGTTTCACATCTTCACTTCTTGCTTAGGGGCAACCTGAATAGTCCAACTTTACTTCTTCACATCTAGTCTGGGGGTAGCCTGACTAGACCTACCTCACATTGTTACATCTAGCTTGGGCGAAACCTAACTAGACTTCACTTTTCAAACAACACGTTCGTTGACTGGACCCTCCTTCCTTTTGAAGGGTTCCCGAGGGACCCCTTTGAAAGACTTACAACTTAGCGATGGTCTACGTGAGTGTTCATTCACTGGCCTACCCGGTCGCTTCCTAATGTGTTCTATCTGCAGGTAAACATGTTGCCCTCTTTGACTCTACAGAGTCCTTTACTCGGTCTCCCTTATGTGAGAGTTCTTGGGGGATACCTTCCTTGCAGGTCTATGGGTCTGTAAGGTGCTTTTATCGGTCTTCCTCCCTATGAAAGTTCTTGGGGGATACCTTCCTAGTAGGTCTATAGGTCTGTAAGGTGCTCTTTTTTTTTTCCTTCATTTGAGAGTTCTTGAAGGATACCTCCCTTGCAGGACCGTGAGTTTGCGAGGTGCTTTCATACTTCAGATTTGTAGTTCCGTGGAGCTACGAAGTCCTCTCCTGCACTTTCAAGTCTGTCAGATCGTGCTCTACTTCCTCATCAGTTTAGGTATACTTATTTTACTTTATTACTCCCTTACTACTATATTTTATCGAAGCACTCATCAATACTCATGCTCACTAAAGTGGGGGAAAAACGTATAAGCGTTAATTTTCACCCCTAATGCAAATTCCCTTTTACCCCCTTGCAGTTTAGAAAACCTAAGGCGAAGGGTTAATTCCACTTAAGAACGTTGCTCACATTCCACTTGACACCTATTTTGTGTGTCGGTGGGAGCGAATCTATTGGGCACGCCCATGTAGCACACAGATATCCACGTGACACACAAGTATGTCCCTGGTAGATTCCTACGACTAGAGATTGCAAAGACGTTACATTTTTGATTGGAAGTCAAAGAGTAATGCATCCCTTTGGCTAAACGACTTGAATATGGTAGTTTTAAATCCTTTCCTTCATATTCTTCATCCATTCATCCATGGTTCTCTTCAGCAAAAGGTTTGGATGAAATTTTGTAGGATCCTTTGAGCACTCTCTCCATTCCATTCATCCATTCAAGCATTGTAGCAACACTTCACATTGCATTTTAGCAATCAACCACTCCATCACTTCGATAGTGCAAGTGCAAGACACACACCATTGCACTAGCGGATTGAGTTCCTCTCATTTTCTCCTCCACAAGCCTTGAGTGGTTTGGACAGAAGTAGTAATCTCCTCTCATCTTCTCTATCATCTTGGTTGTGTAAGCACGCACTATTTTGCAATGTCTTTTATTTACGTAGCTTGTATTCATTTCTTTATCTTTATTCCTATCATTGCAAACTTGGCTGTCCATGGAAGTGGAAACACCAAAATAGGGGTCTAACTGAGGCAGACCCCTAAACAACCCCAACATTTTCCCCTTTTGCTATGTGTAGGTGGAGAGATCTCAGAGCAAGCTGGTGAGAGGATTGTTCTACAAAATTATATTCGCCACCCTTACGGTAATACATTTATTTTATCACATTTATATTTATTTCTTACTCTTCTTAATTTCATTCCTTTGTTTAAGAAACCTCTAAACTAGGTTAGTAGTCATTTTTTGAGGATTTAACCTCGTCTCTCTGGTTTTTTGGCCGTACGGACACCAACACACCACGTTTTCTTCCCAAAAATTCGCTTTTGTCCTCTGACAAAGAACTACTTGAGATGCAGAGTTGACCTTAAAAAGTGGCTCACCTAGTCTCTCTTTAGTTTGTGGGATCACAGAGTGATCGAAGGACTTCATAATCCTCATCATTCTCATCTCATCCATCCTAACCTTCCTTTAAATAGAGGTAAGTTAGGGAAGCCTTTCCACTCTTGGCCTTTCATGACCTAGGGCCTTACAGTAATTGGTCTCCCTCTCTTACAATAGTAAAGATAAATAATTTGTTCAGAGGTGAAAACCACTTCAGTGGTGCCTTGGATAAGTACCATGGTGAAAACCTAGAAAAAAACACCACTATTAGTAGTCTCTCATCCACCATCTCCTATGATGTCACCCCATACACTATCATTCCTATCCATATCATAATAAACTATCCTCTCATATCCATCCATCCATAATAAACCTATCATGGTTTGTATTTGATCCTTGATAAAGAATTATCCCTCATCCATCCATTATCACCCACCTTTCCCCATGGTTTCTGAAAGGAACAATAAAATAAATTAAAATAAAGTAATAATCCAAGAGTTATTGTTTGAAGGAAAATATTACCATCCAAGATGAAAACCAAGAGAAATCACACCAAACATCCAATAGAAGACACAAGATTTTGTAAGGGGGAAAAATAAAGAAACAAACCCCAATATTATGAAGATGACATGAAGCCTAAAGAAGATTACAATGAGATAATAAGAGAGAGTGATTAAGAATATAATGCTTCTAAAGAAGAGGGAGATAGAACCTCAATAAATAAAGGTGAGAAAGGAGTTATATAAGTAACTCCCATTTCTATGCATGCCACCTTTCATCCTATGTGTGTGCAAGGTGTCAAGATCCTCATAAGGAGGAGGATACACCTAAGCCTTAATATTCCTCCAAAGAGGAGTTATAAAAGTGAGTCATCCTCACACAAATGCGACAAAAATATTGTAGGGATTCCCTTAGAATATTCCTAAATGTATTTTATTAATACAAATAAGAAATAATCTTCACCTAAGTAAAGCTTAATTTCTAACATTTCTCATGTTTTAGATGCAAAAGTTACACATACATTATGCCAAAGATTTTATTTTGTATATCCTTAGTTTCATCTTGCTTTGGATTTCAACTATAATGAATTTGGATTCCATTCGTCATCTTCATTCATAATAAATAAAAAATTAACCCATCCCATCTCAAACATAATAAAAAAATCATCATTTGTTCATCCCATAAAAAATAAAAAATAAAAAAACATCATCTTGAGCTCTTCGAATTTAATATTTAATCAATTTAAGCATTTCATCCAAGACATTAATCCTTTATCACAATCATATCATAAGCCTCATTGTCAAACGTAAATCAATCCTCTTATCCTTTTGTTGATTGATCAATCAATCAATCATCATCATATTTATCAATCCTTACTTAAATGATTATCCAAGCTTGAGTAAGCAAATAAAAGCCTTTCTCAGGTGATTATCCAAGCCTAATCATAAGAAAAATAATCATCCTCATAATCCTCATTTGATCTTTGGCAAGAGATATGTTGGTTTCATGTCATGTTTTCAACGAGTCTTTTATTTTGATTTATCTTTTGATTATTATATTTTTACCCATGACTACACCTACTTATGGCCACCTTGATCTATGTATATCTTCATGTGTCACAATGGGTGTATAATGGGGTGTCATATTATTTTTTGTGCTTGTCATTGATTTGGTATCAAGTCCCTACAAAGGTTACCTTGTCACCTTGGTTTCTCATACCTTGGTGCATACTCACCTTTTAAATATCAATTCTAGGATTTCTCAATACATATTGGCATAACCTATCTATCATCATTGAATTACCCTTCCTTTTCATCTCCTTCATCATCCTTCATCTTCCACTTCATCTACTTCTTGATCCTAATCCCTCATTGTTCCCTTCCATTTTGAGAGCACACCCATGTTCTCCCAACCTGCATGTCCTCTCAAAGGGAAATCCCATCTCCAAGTGATTGTAGCCACTATATCCCCAATATTCACCATGTCATAAAAATCATACTTGAATTTATAGTTAACTAGTTGTATACTCAACCACGGGATCATCTTGGTGCAAGTGATAGTAAAACCGCTCACAACCAGCACTCTAAAGCCACACACCTCCTGTGTTTGAAGTCCATTGCATGCTACTAGACCCTCAACTATAAAATTATGTGTATCACTTGAATCTATCAATGCAACACTATCCATTAATCTCTCCCCTGATATGTAGGGAATCATTATTTTGGAAACTATCAAGTTGGGAAAGCTTCCCATCTCTCTCCTCATCCCTTTTAGACTCTTTAGAAGACTCTTCTTCCTCATCTTCTAAATCATATTGCTAGGTTGATTTTTTTGATGAAGATTCTATTAGGACTCAAAAATGTAGGTCTAAACCACAAGAGGTTGCCAATCCCTCACAAATTTTTTGGCTAACATACAAGGCCAAATAATGAATTTGAACCTTCTACTATTTAGGTTCTACCAAACCTAGGTGGGTAAACCTATATGAATGAAACAAATTTGAATTGTGTGTTTCCTCTAAACAATCTATCAACAATGGAAATTTGGAAGTGGAAAGATACAAAGCTATTTGGTATAAATTGTATAAGAAATATCAAGGTAAAATTCAATATGTTTAGTTAATAGATGTCTGAAACAAAATATTTAATGAATTTAAATGAATAAAATGGGTGAGACTAGTGCCTTGTTGGGTAAAACGGAGTCCAATGAAAGTATTTGATGGATGAATCCTATTTGGCAGAGATTCTAGTTGCTTGGCACATAGGTATTCATTTATAACTTGTATAAACATGCAAGACAATGATTGACAAACCCTACTAGAGGCAGAATACCAATCCTAATTATTTGATTCTTCTTACTGATCCAATTGACACTTCCATATTAATGTAATTTGACTACAAGGAATTTAATTCTTCTTTGAAGAAACCAGTTAGTCACACCACACATATACAACAATTATGCACTGATAAGTTGAACATGTTCTTGACATATAAACTTAAATAATCAAGAAATATGAAGATGGAGACAATCAAATAATTGAACAATTTCGACAAACAACCAATACCAAAATAGAATCACCGAACTAGAAATATTTCATTATCTTCCTCAAAATAAACCCACATCATGGTCTCCACTGTATAAAACATTCTGGAAAAAATAAAAATAATTTGTCTAAAAACCCTCCTATTCATTATCAATCTCATGATTTTATACATTTCAGACAATTTCCTGTACCTTTTGGTCTTGGTGTCCTCGTATTATCACGAGAGGTAAAAAGCTTCAGACCAAAGGTCACATTGCTTGATGAAAAAAACATAATTGGAATATAACAATAATAACTGTCACAACAACAATGACTACTTCACTGCATTACCACACATCTTCTTTCTCCTCTACTGCGGTGGCACAACATGCTTTATCGTCTTCGCATTTCTACCACTTTACCATGAGCTATATTTCTACTCCCATTGGTACCATGGTGGAATTTCATGTTACGCCTCTGTATACCACTCTTCCATGATCTAGCATTTCCCTCCACAAGGTATGGAAGTCTTTCCTTCCATGATCTCAACTCTACTGCGCTACCATGGGTCTCGTTTTGTCCCTCCGCGGTGCCACGATATCAGTTTTTAATTCACCATTGAACCACGGGTTAAGTCTATGGTCCCGACGGTATGACAGTATCTACCCGTCATCGTCTTCAAATATACCGCTCAATCGGGGGTCTTGCTATGTCCCTCCGAGGTGTGGCAGTAAAAGGCTATCATGAATATTGTAACAGTGATACCATGAGTGCTTTTGCAAGAGCCCGCGGTAAGGAGGTATGAGAGAAAAGGGTTATGTGGGTGGACATTTTGCTAGCGGTATGGTGGTAAAAGGAATTTTTGGTATTATGGATGGTGGTAGAATGATTTTCATTTTAAAAGATAGCATAAAATTGGGTTCTAATGGATAAAAGCCCTTAGATTTTTTTTGGAAATTTTGGTTCTAATAGCGGCTTTTGTTAGGGATGAGTGATTTTCCAATCACTGCAAGAATCCATAATATCACTGGGAGAGCAAACCAAGACACCAAGGATATGAAAAATGAAGGAGATGGAAAATGGGGGAGATGGAAATGACCCTATACTACTGAACATGGAAAGAAAACTTTATTTTCAATGAGGGAATTCTGGGATTGTCCATGTACTAGCAAGTCCCAACCCCTTTTGAATTCCTAAACTACTATGCATGGAAAATAATGTCTTAAGAGGTTTATTAAGATTTGTCCATGCACTAGCAATCCTTAATCCTTTGATACTTCCTTAAGAGAAGAAATGCTTCAGGAACTACCCATGTACAGGAAACTCTTGCTCCTCTCTAGACATATTCTGAAAATAATAAGAGTCCTCCCCTCCTTTGCCAATGATCACAAAAATTCCCATCCATAAAGCTTCAAAATTTCCATGATTTCCCTTCTCCTAACATCGAGAATTCCATTTCAGCACTAGATCATTTTCCTGAAATTTTCAATCTTTGGCCTTTTTATCAAAAAAACATTTCATATGTGTTTGTAGCTTCACATTTTTCTTCTGGGCCATTCTCCTTATTTCATCAAGTTCTGCAAGCTGCTCCATTCTTTCCTCCATTGGTTCAGAAACATCCAAATCCTCTTGCAGAATAAAGTTATAAACTAGCAAAAGATTTTTGTAGTGGCATCCTGGCTTGTATTCCATATACCAATTCAAATATAGACTTTCCAATTTCATTTTTTACTATAATCCTATTTTCCCACACAACCATTCTCAACTTTGATTCCCATGCCTTTTTAATTGTATCTAACATCCTCCTTATTATCTTTAAAAGACTTTTATTGCTTGATTCTGCCCGACCATTTTCTTGGGGATGATAAGGGGAAACATAGGAAATAGTAATGCCATATGTATTGCAGAAATCTCTAAATTCATCAGACCTAAAACACATCCCATTATCTGCGATGACTCTTATTGATGTGCCAAATCTAGTTATGATGTTTTCCATTATAAAATTCATCACCACCTTGCTTGTTTTTTGTTTAGTTGGGATTGCCTCCACCCACTTAGTAAAATAATCTATAGCCACTAATATCCATCTATGTCCTCCACTTGAATTTTCATGTATTTCTCCAATGAAGTCAATTCCCCATTGGTGGAAAGGGGCTTCTACCTACAAAGGTCTAAGTGGTAAGGCTCCTTGATACTTCAATTTCCTTGAGAACCTCTGACAAACCTCACATTTCCTTACATATTGAAAAGATTCATTGAAAAATTTAGGCCAGTAATATCTAGCTCTGAGAATATTATGTGCAGTGGTCTTGGAAAAATAATGACCTCCACACACCCCTTCATGCATCTCCCTCAAGACATGTTTTTCTTGTGATTCATCTAGACACAACAATAGAATTCCATTCATATTCTTCCAAAATAGGTCTCCTATAAATACATACTTAGATACTTGCAACTTCAAATTTCTCTTTTGATTATCATTCAACCCCTCAGGGCATTGCACATGCCTGAGATAATACATTATGTTTGTGTACCAAGGAGTATGTTCAATACTTGCAAATTAATTCTCTCCACCCTTTGTATTGCAGATTTGGTTTTCTTCAACGTTTGTTTTTTCCATTAGCCTGGCCAAACCCTGTCCTCTTACCAACTTGATAATATTAATTTCCATATTGAACTCTTGGATTTTATTAATCCATCTGCATCTTTTTCCTATCACCTCTGTCTGTACCAAGATATCTTTCACAACTGCATGTGGGACATAGGCAATTAATTTAGCTCCAACAAGATAAGGTCTGATTTTTTTTGTTGCTTTAACCAATGCAAATGCTTGTTTTTCCATAATATCATATTTCAACTTTGACCCCTGCAAAGACTTTCTAAAAAAAGATACAGGTTGCTCATGACCTTCATCATTCTTTTGTAACATAACAAATGCTTTAGTGTGAAATGAAGCAAAATAAAATATCTGAAAGGTTTGGTAAAATCAAGGGACTTTAGGATGGGAGCTTCTTTGATAGCTCTTTTTATAGATATAAATGCTTCCATGGCTTCAACAGTCCAATCTATCTTTCCTCCCCTTTTCAACATCTTGGATATAGGTTTAAAAACCTCAACAAAATTTGACACAAATCTCCTCACAAATTTAATTTGACCAAAAAATGATTGGATTGTGTATATGTTAGAATGTGCAAATCAAAATGAATCTAAACTAATACACCAATGAAACATTAGATTAAAGAAGCTAAATTAGAAAAAGCAAAATGCAAACTCTAAACACATGCAACTTCTTCAAATTCGTCCCATTGTCCTCTATCTCCAAGGATTCATTTCAAGATGCTGGCTCTCAGTTGTTTTAAACAACAACTTATAGAATGGCATCTTGAGAGAATAAGATTAATGAAAATGCATGTGCATTGCTAATATGCTTTAAGCTATGAAATTGAAATGCTAATTAAATGCTAGAAATGCTTGATAAAACTAAAATGCGACTATAATAACTACGTATGAACATCTAGAATTTGAGGTCCTTTCCAATTCATAAGAGGGCTGTATTTATAGATTTTTGAAAGCAAGAATTCAATTGGCCAAGATCAATGGTTGAGTTCAAACCTGTTAAAATGAACGGTGAGAGATCGAGAATTTGAAAAGAAGATGGAAGTTTAAGAGACAGATGGAAAATGAAGAGACAAATGGAATATGTGTCCATTATTAAAATAGATAATATTTAATTATGTGTGGAAAATGAAAATATTTTTAGTTAAATATGAAAATATTTAATTACATGAGAGAAATGAAAAGCTTTTTAATTAAATATTGAAAATATTTAATTATTGAGAGAAATGAAAAGCTTTTTAATTAAATATTAAAATATTTAATTATTGAGAATAGTGAAGAATTTAGAAAGTGTTTTAATTAAATATTGAAAATATTTAATTAAATGTGAAATGAAGAATATCATTTAAATTTAATATTTTAAATTTGTGATAATTAATATAAATAAATTCTGAAATCTATTTAATTAATTAAGAGGAAGATAACTTTAATTAAATAAACTTATTTATTTAATTAAATTAGAAGAATTGGAAAAATGAACAATATAAATAAATAATTAAATTTATTTATATGTAGATGACTTAAGAATATTAATTAAATAATTCATATTTAATTAATTAACAGGTTTGGTTAACCGTGACCATTTTTAGATGTGTATAGATTGCTTTGACAGTTTTGGGAATGGTGATTTTGTTTATGGCTTCTACTCTCTCAGGGTCTATTATAATCCCATCTTTTGATACAATATGTCCCAAAAGCTTACCCTCTGTAACAACAAAGTGACATTTTTTAGGATTAAGACTATCAATCTTCTCCAAGTTTCCCTTATGATCTAATTTTTTGGAATAAGTAGTAAGATCATCTTTGTACACCACCATTATAGCATTAATCAGATCAGAAAATGCCACATCCATGGCCCTTTGAAAAGTGGCCCTTGCATTCATGAGATCGAATGACATTCTAACATAAACATATGTCACCCACAGTGTAGTAAATGCTATCTTGCATTGCTTAGACTCTTTGAATTTAACCTGGTTATATCCAGAAAACCCATCCATCATTGATAGTAGCTCACATCTTGTTACTTTGTGCAATATTGCCTCCATATTTGAGAGAGGATAATTATCTTTAAGGGAAGCAACATTCAGATTTTTGAAATCTACACATAATCTAATATCCCTATTTTTCTTTCTTACTAGAACCAGGTTTGAGACCCATGTTGAATGTCTAATGGGTTTAATACTACTTCCATCTCTGAGTTTTTCCAGTTCCTCCTGCATCTTAGGTTCCAAAGTTGGGTTAATAGGCCTCTAATTTTGTCTATATGGCTTTGTATCTAGTTTAAGTGGAATCTCATGCTGGAAAAGATCTTCTGTATATTCCTTGAGATCCTCATAAGACCAAGAAAACACATGTTTGTATTTTCTCAATAATAAAATCAACATTCCCTTGATGGTTGGACTTATCTTCTTTCCAATGTAGACCCTTTTTGGTGCTAACTCAGTTCCTAGATTTATTTCTTCAATATCTTCTCTCCTAACCGGTGTCTTCTTTATGAGAGAGTGATCATTCCCATCATACACTCTTTCTAATGCCAAAATCCCTTTGGGGAGCTTATTGGTTTTAAGATGCAAAAATTCTTTCCCAAATATAGTCTGTTTCCCATCTACTTCTTCCACAAAAGCATTGAAGTCAATATCCTGAGCCTCGTACTGATCTATACAATGAATAAAATTTAAAAGGTCAATATCATCCTTAAAAACCTGCCAGCTATATATGTTGTTAGGGATAGTAGGTCTTGTTTTGAATTCAACCTAAGATGTTCTAGCCAAGGTGATATCATCTCTTTGTTGAGAAATTATGTCTCAACTTCCAGCTTGAAGTCATCATTCTCATTCCTTGTTGATATTTTGTGTTGATTGCAAGATCTACCGGAGGTGGAACTGGGATGGAACTTGGCATTATTCCGTTTGTCATGTTCGGGTTTTCTGTTCCCGTTCCATCTTTGGCTCCGCTTCTACCGTCTGTTCTCTTCACTTCATTTCGTAGGTTCTGGTAGAGGCGGAACCGGATTTGGTACTTGACAATGTCCGTTTGCCATGTTCCAATTTTTGTTTCCGTTCCGACTCCGGGTCCGATTCCTGCCTTTGCGAATTGGTCCTTCTTGTTGTTTGGATGTTCCTCAAGATGAACTTCCCCGCTTTGCTCCGGTCTTGGTTAGTTGTTTCTTACTGTTGGCGGAGGCGGAACCGGAACCGTATTATTTCCTAATCTTGGACTTTTTTTGGTGAAGTCCTGTTTCTGTTCCCGATCTGACTCCGACTCCGATCCTTTATGACCATGCCTTGGGTTGACTCTGTGTTGACTTTCCTTAGTCAGAATTGTCTCCAACTTGTTTCTTTTTGCCGTGGGCGGATGCAGAACCAAATTGGTTCCTGAACCTGTGGTTTTTTTGTAGAGTCCTATTTTGTCTCCTGTTCTGACTTCGACTCCGATGGTGTGAAAATGACTTGGAAGTCTTGGACGTGCTCGGTGTCTATTTGATTGTTTTGGTCATTTTGTCAGTTGCGATAGGCAATGGGTTTTTGGACATGTGGCACCTATCTGAATGGTGATTGGATGGAGACCAAAATAGTTACTGTGGCAGTTTCATTTGTCAACCATGGGTGGCGAACTCAACCGTTTTGGTGATGGCATTGAATGCATGGATGACTCGTTGCAGGGAAATCTGTTAGATCCGACCAATTGCATGATTTGAGGATTGACTTCATTATTATGTACGACTGATTGAGCCAACTACATATGTTGGTGAGATAGGTTTCATCTTACAAGTTAACATAAGTTATAGAGCAAGTTTGAAGTCGCGGGTTGAAGAGGAAAAGAAAGGAAAGAATGTGTGTTCTTGAAGAGAGGTGATTCGATCTGTATGTTGTGAAAACATTGTAACATTGAAGCCGAATCTCTCTGGGCATTTGTAAGTGTTATAGAGAAGACTGAAAATTGTATGTATTTGTTTCTAATACTGTAATACAAGAGTCTTGTTCTGTGTGGTGGGTTTTTGACCTGGAAAGGTTTTCCCACGTAAATTCTTGTGTCAATCTGTAAATTCTTTATCTGAATGATATCTCTTAATGGTTGTATTCATCTCAAGTAGTTTTAGATGCTATTAGAATTAGTTTTTGATTTTCTCCCTTGTTGTATTGGCGTTAAGGGAATGTATTCCACACTGTTGGATAAGTAGATCCGCATTCATTTTCTCTTCAAAGTGGTATCAGAGCTTGGCCAGTTCGTGTTATCCTTGCTAGGGTGAATTAGTTTTTTGCACTAATACTGTTACAGTGGGAGACTTGCATTGTTAAACTTGTTTTTGTTGTGAGATGGCGAGTACATCTGGTAGAGTAGATATTAAGAAGTTTAATGGCTGCAACTTTGAGTTATGGAAACTCAAGAAAGAAGACTTGCTTGTGGATAGAGACCTCTGGATTACAGTGTCTGGAACTAAGCCACAAACTATGACCCAAGAAGCTTGGGATCTTACTGATAGAAAAGCAAGAGGATTGATAAGATTGAGTCTAGCCAATTTTGTGCTCCTGAATGTTCATGAGGAAACATTTGCAACTTCTTTGTGGAAGAAACTTGGTGACATTTATCAAGGAAAGTCCCTCTAAATAAGTTGTTCCTGAGGATGAAGTTGTACTCCTTGAAGATGGATGAAGGTGCATCTATTGCAGACCATCTAAACTCATTTAATATGAGTGTTACTCAGCTGGCATCTGTAGGTGTAAAAATAGAGGAGGAGGATCATTGCATGCTCCTATTGTGTTCACTACTTGACAATTGGGATCATCTTGTGATGGCTATTGGAAGCACAACCACTACTTTCAAGATGGATGATGTGGTTGCTTCACTTCTATCTGAAGAAATGCGAAGGAAATCTTCTGAGATGGAAAAAGATGCTCTTTCTGTTTGAGGTAGAACAAAGGAGAAAGGCAAGAAGAAAGACAACAAGTCAAAATCCAAGTCTAAAGGGAGATCAAAGTCTCCTGGTAAAAAGTTCAAGGTAAAGTGGTGGAACTGTGGGCAACCTGGTCATATCAGGAAGGACTGCAAGGAGAAGAAGAAGAAGAATGCTTCTGGTAATGAATCTTCTCAAAGTGATGCAGATGCCTTCATTGCAGCAGCCTTGACAACTCAGGCATCTGATGATGTTTGGTTGGTTGATTCAGGTGCCTCTTTTCACATGACATCCAATAGAGATTGGCTCTCAAAGTATGAGAAGTATGATGGTGGAAAGGTATACTTGGGAAGTGATTCAATGCTGGAGATTGTTGGCAGAGGAAGGGTTAGAATTCAGTTTCCTGATGGGAGAGTCAAAGGAATTGGTGGTGTTCTCCACATCCCAGGTTTGGATCGAAATCTTCTTTCTGTTAGTAAGTTAAATGATGCTGGTGTAGAAGTTTCTTTTTCTAGTAAGGGATGTAAAATGGATAGAGGTGCAATGGTGTTAGCTAAGGGTTTTCATACTGGCACTCTATACAAACTAGATGCACGACCTGTTCTTTGTAATAGTGCCTCTGTAAAGTCATGTAATTCTGCACCTATAGAGAAAGATGAAGACTCTTCTTTGTCTAGAAATGATTTGGAGGTAAAACTCCCAATAGAGAAGACTATGCTATGGCATCATAGACTCGGTCACATTGGTGAAAAGGGTTTAAAAACCTTGAAGAACAAAAACCTTGTAGAAGGGCTCGATGATTGTAACCTTGAGTTCGATTTATGTTAACATTGTATCTATGGAAAGCAACACCGTGTTTCTTTCTCCTCTAGTCCTCACAAATCTTCTGGTATACTGGATTATGTTCACTCTGATGTGTTTGGTCCAGTTAATGTTCCTTCATTATCAAAGTCTAGATATTATGTTTGTTTATTGATGACTGTTTGAGAAGGGCATTTGTATACTTTCTTTAAAGTAAATCAGAAGTGTTCAGTCGAATTAAAGAGTTCAAATCTTTGGTAGAAAATCAGACTGGAAGGAAAATAAAGTGTTTAAGGACAGAAAATGGAGGTGAGTTTTGTTCTACAGATTTTGAAAGGTATTGCACTGATCATGGAATTAAAAGGCATAAGACAACCCCCTACACTCCACAACAAAATGGAGTTGCTGAGAGGCTGAACAGGATGTTGATGGAAAAGGCAAGGAGTATGCTGAGTGGTGCTAGTCTGGAGCAGAAGTTATGGGCTGAGGCTGTTGCTACAACATGTTATCTAATAAATAGATCTCCTTGTTCAGCTCTTTTTGACAAGACACCTTTGGAAGCATGGTCAGACAAGAAACCCTCACTAAGGCATGTCTGGGTCTTTGGCTGTGAGGCATATGTTCATGTGCCGAATGAAAAGAGATCTAAATTGGACAACAAGGCTGTGAAATGTATTCTCATCGGCTATGGAGTTGGTGTGAAAGGATACAAGCTTTGGAACCCTGTTACTAAGAAGGTTTTGTATAGCAAAAGTGTAATATTTCGTGAGCTGAAACCTCTAGTAAGTGATCAACAATTTGAGACAAATCAGAGTGACAAGAAGAAGAATGCAGTTGAGATTCCCCAAACTCTAGAAAGGGAAGAGCTGCATGGTGTACCTGAGACTGAGGAGAGCTCAAGCAGCTCTGGGAGTTCTGATGATGAAGAACAACCTCAGCCTCTAAGGAGATCTACACGAGAAAAAAGGCAACCGAATAGGCATGGTTTCTCCATGTTAGATTCAAATTGTGCTTATGCTTTAATAACCAACACTGATGAGCCTAGGACTATGAAAGAAGCAATCAACATGGCTGATTCAAAGTCGTGGCTGGAAGCCATGAATGAGGAGATGGATTCCTTGAAAAAGAATGATACCTAGAAGTTGGTACCACTGCCTAAAGGGCGAAAGCCTGTTGGATGCAAGTGGATATTCAAAAAGAAGACAAGCCTTGATGGAAATGTAGAGAAGTATAAGGCACAACTAGTTGCAAAGGGTTTTTCTCAAGTTGAGGGAATTGATTATGGAGAGAACTTTTTCCCTGTAGCAAAGCTGGTATCCATCAGATTTTTGTTGTCATTGGAAGCTGTGTATGACTTTGAAATTGAGCAGATAGATGTGAAGACTGCTTTTCTCCATGGTGAGCTGGAAGAAGAAATCTTCATGTCCCAGCTTGAGCATTTTGTTGAAAAAGGTAAACAAAATCTGGTTTGCAAGTTAAATAAATCTCTCTATGGTCTAAAGCAATCTCCTAGAATGTTGTACCATAAATTTGACACATTTGTGTTGTCAATTGGGTTTGTTAGATCAAAATATGATCATTGCATTTATTATAAATGTGAGAATGATTGTGTGCTTGTTATTACTCTATATGTGGATGACATGTTATTCATTGGTAATAACAAGGCTATGATTTTCGACCTTAAAACTCAGTTGTCTGCTAAGTTCGAAATGAAAGATCTTGGAGCAGCAAGGTACATTCTTGGGATGGAGATAACCAGGGATAGAACAAGCAAAAAGCTTTGGCTCAGTCAGAGTAAGTATGTGAAAACTGTTCTAGAGAGGTTTAGCATGACTGATTGCAAGCGGCTAGTTGTTCCAATCATGCAAGGATTGAAACTGTCTGCTGAAGACTGTCCAAAGTCAGCT
Source organism: Sequoiadendron giganteum (assembly GCA_007115665.2). Taxonomy (NCBI): domain Eukaryota; kingdom Viridiplantae; phylum Streptophyta; class Pinopsida; order Cupressales; family Cupressaceae; genus Sequoiadendron; species Sequoiadendron giganteum. Next base: position 865,341,234 of record CM021101.1, read on the forward strand.
ACTGAGATGGAGGACATGACTAGTGTGCCTTATGCAAGTGTAGTAGGTAGTTTAATGTATGCTATGGTCTGCACAAGACCATACATTGCCCAAGCAGTGGGAGTTCTAAGCCGTTTCATGGAAAATCTAGGGAGATCGCATTGGGATGCTATAAAGAGAGTGTTTAGGTATTTGAAGGGTACTTCAAATTATGCTTTATGTTACCATGGCAGTATGGTTGCATCACAAAGGGCTCTTTGCATTCAGGGATATGTTGACTTTGATTGGGTAGGGGACATTGACAGCAGAAGATCCACCAGTGGATACACTTTCATGCTTAATGGTGGAGCAATCAGTTGGATGAGCAAGCGACAAGCTGTAGTTGCTTTATCCATGACAGAGGAAGAGTACATGGTAGAAACTCATGCTTGCAAGGAGGCAGTGTGGCTGAGGCATTTGTGTTCAGACATTGAATTTAATACTAGGTAGATTTCAATCTACTATGACAGTCAAAGTGCCATTTGTTCTAAAAAGAATCCGACCTTCCATGCCAGGACCAAGCACATAGATGTGCAATATCACTTCATGAGGGATATGGTTGAAGATGGCAAGGTCAGTATAGATAAGGTTGACACCTTGAAGAATGTTGCAGATGCCTTGACAAAGCCAATTAGCAAAGACAAGTTCAGATGGTGCACAAAATTGATGGGCCTTGGGGCCTATGATGGACAGTAAGGTTTGCTATTTTGAGGAAGTTGGAAGTGTTCACCAAGTGGGAGATTCTTGAGAAATTATGTCTCAACTTCCAGCTTGAAGTCCTCGTTCTCATGCCGTGGTGATATTTTGTGTTGATTGCAAGATCTGCCGGAGGCGGAACCAAGATGGAACTTGGCATTGTTCCATTTGTCATGTTCAGGTTTTCTGTTCCTGTTCCATCTCCAGTTTCGCTTCTATCGTCTGTTCTCTTCACTTCGTTTTGCAGGTTCTGGCGGAGGCAGAACTGGATTTGGTACTTGGCAATGTCCGTTTGCCATGTTCCAATTTATGTTTCCATTCCGACTCCGGGTCTGATTCCTGCCTTTGTGAATTTGTCCTTCTTGCTGTTTGGATGTTCCTCGGGCTGAACTTCCCCGCTTTGCTCCGATCTTGGTTAGTTGTTTCTTGCTATTGGAGGAGGCGAAACTGGAACTGTATTATTTCCTGATCTTGGACTTTTTTTGGTGAAGTCTTGTTTCTGTTCCCGATCTGACTTTGACTCCGATCCTTTATGACCATGCCTTGGGTTGACTTTGTGTTGACTTTCCTTAGTCAGAATTGTCTCCGACTTGTTTCTTTTTGCCGTGGGTGAATGCAGAACCAAATTGGTTCCTGAACCTATGGTTTTTTGGTAGAGTCCTATTTTGTCTCTTGTTCTGACTTTGACTTCAACTCCGACGGTGTGAAAATGACTTGGAAGTGTTGGACGTGATCGATTTCTATTTGACTGTTTTGTTCATTCTGTCAATTGCGATAGGCAATGGGTTTTTGAACACGTGGCACCTGTCTGAATGGTGATTGGATGGAGACCAAAATAGTTATTGTGGCAGTTGCATTGTCAACCATGCGTGGCGAACTCAACCGTTTTGGTGATGGCATTGAATGCATGGATGACTCGTTGCAGGGAAATCTATCAGGTCTGACCAGTTGCATGATTTGAGGATTGACTTCATTATTATGTATGACTAATTGAGTTGACTACATATGTTGGTGAGAAAAGTTTCATCTTACAAGTTAACATAAGTTGCAGAGCAAGTTTGAAGTTGCAGGTTGAAGAGGAAAAGAAAGGAAAGAACGTGTGTTCTTGAAGAGAGGTGATTGAATTTGTATGTTGTGAAAACATTGTAACATTGAATCCGAATCTCTCTGGGCATTTGTAAGTGTTACAGAGAAGACTGGAAATTGTATGTATTTGTTTCTAATACTATAATACAAGAGTCTTGTTCTATGTGGTGGGTTTTTGACCTGGAAAGGTTTTCCCACGTAAATTCCTGTGTCAATCTATAAATTCTTTGTCTGAATGATATCTCTTAATGGTTGTATTCATCTCAAGTAGTTTTAGAAGCTATTAGAACCAATTTTTTCTTTTCTCCCCTGTTGTATTGGCATTAAGGTAATGTATTCCGCATTGTTGGATAAGTAGATCCGCATTCATTTTCCCTTCACTCTTTTCAAGGCTACATTAGTCAAAAAGTTTTCCATCAAATTTTTTGATATATCTATCCAATCAATTGAGAAAGAATCAAATAATTCAATTGTATCCCACTCAACATTTCTATATTGTTTCAATCTCATGTTCTTTGCAGCATATATCTTGATCTAATTTTTGAGACAACCAATTCAGAATCTTTGAGGATAGTTATCAATTTGATCTTGTGCTCGACAACCATATTTAAACCAATCAATAATGCCTCATATTCTGCCACATTGTTTATACACTCAAAGGCTAGCAAAAATGAATATTTGAATGTAATACCTTTAGGTGATATAAAAATTACTCTAGATCCATTGCCTTCTTGGCTGCATGCTCCATCAAAATACATTTTCCACATGCCCTCCTGATCTTTAGAAACATACTTATCAATTGGGTGAGTATTTTCTAATTTAGGCTGAGACGGTTCCACTCTGAAAATCCCTAAATCCACATCACATAAACAATTGAATTATCCTTGAGGAACAGAATAGACAATCTGATTCATCCTTGGTTCTCTATACAATTTGACTTCTTCACCATTGATTGGTATTGTGGCATATGATAAATCAAACTGTACATTTCCTCCAACTGATGTAGTCCATTGTCTTGACAAAATCATTCCAAACTGAGGAGGTGTTTCAATCACAATTATATCAATATTATAAATTTCTTGTGGGTAAGTAGCCAATTTCACTTCCACATCTTTCATAATTCCCACAACCAAGATATGTCTACTATCTTGGGCATAACATTTACCACCTTCAACATATACCCACATACTGAGTTGTTTCATCACCCCTACTGACATGATGTTCATAGAAGCACCTGAATCCATAATGCAATTTCTTACCAGCTTGCCATTTATGAGTAGGGTAGTAAAGAATGGATGAATTTGTGGTGGATTAATCAATGCATCACTTAGAAAAACCTCTAGAACTTTATCTTTTCCTTCCTATTACTAATATCAAGAATCTCCTTATTTTCAAGGTTTGTATTTTTAGTACCCCCACTAGACATTAATTGAATAACACTTTCCCTATACTCTTTAATCTTCATCATTTCTAGTAATGAGACAAACATCTTTACCTGAGACAAAGATTGCATGAAATCAAAAGAGGAACCCTTTGTTTTGATCATCTTCTTTTGCTCTATTGTCTCTCCTATGTTCTCCTCTTTCTCCTTTTTATTTTTCCAATTTGACTTTTGTTTGTCCCTCGACAATTATTTGTTTTCTTCCTTATGGACATAACTTTGTTCTTTTTTATCAAACTGCTTATCATCTATCCTTTTTGAAGCTTCCTAGGGCATTTTCTTATCCTTCAAAAATATTCCTCTTGGAGCACCTTCATTCTCATTTACTGTTCTATTTCTCAACCAATATCTACTTTTGGCCTGCTCAACTGCTGCAATGGTTAATATTTTAATTTCTTCCTCAGTTGGTATCCTTAAATTGCACCTATTTGTCTGATACGATGTACTGGGATGACATTGTTCATTATCACTTTCTTCACAATCAGAAAAAACTTGTTGTTCTGCCATATGGACATTGTATTTTTGGTGATCAACATCATATTCATACCCTCCTTCTAAAGATGAATATCCTTTCTCAACAGAGTGAAGAGTGAGAAGTTAAATAGATATTATGGTCCTCTTCATTGTTGTCTTTTGGTATGTCTTTTTCTAGTATCGATTGGGCTACAATACAATGATTAGGAGAATGTAGCAAGTCACAAACTAAGCACCAAGGACTGTTATTTACCATATACGCCCCTGTTTTCTTTAAAGGATCAGGTGTCTCTTTATTCCTAGGCCTATCCATCACTGGCTTTCCATCCTTCCAATTTGTATTATACAACATGTCATGCAGCCTTGGCCTTTCATTTTTGTGTGTATTTTCCTACCTATTTGGAGGAGTATATTAGGGAACTCTAGGATTATCCCTCTTTCCAATCATTCCTGTAACTTTCCTATTATTTTCAATAGTCAGTGCAATCTTTTGAGCTTCAACTAAATTCTTGGGAAACCTATTCCTAAGCTCATATCCTATGTTAGGATCAAAAGATTTTAAAAAGATACTTAATGCAGCAGGATCAACTAATTTGGATCCAGGAGGTATCTTATTATGCAATTTAGAAAACCTTTGGTTGAAGTCATAAGTTGACTCATTCTAATGCTTCTGGATAGTTACCAATTCATGCAGGGAAAACTCTAGTGCACATTGATTCCCATACTACTCAAGGAACTGTTCATAAAACTCCTAAATGAAGTCAATAGAAGTTGTTGGCAAACTATTAAACCAATCTCTAGCATATTCAATTAATGACATCATAAACAATCTCATTTGCACATCCTCATATTGCATATCCAAGTATTTAATAAATGCATTAAAGATCCTTAAGTGTTCTTTAGCTGTGACTGCACTACTTCATTTGAATTTTAGGACAAGGCTTCTCCAACTTTTATCCACGGGATAAGAATATATTTGAAATCTAGCCAAATCAAATCTGATCATGGTTGTGTATGGTGGAGGAGGTGTATTTTGAGGATGTTGGTGCTGGTATAATGGATTATTGTAAGGTGGTGGCACATATTGTTGACCTTGTGGAGGTACGTTTTGTTGACCATGTGGGGATATATTTTTGGTGAGGGGGTAGCTGAGCATTTTGATGTTGTGGTAGAGAATTTGGGGGTCTATATTGATTCCCTGATTGATTTTGTTGTGCTCTTGGGGGATTTGAAGGTCCTGCATTATTCCCCTGCCTATGAGGTGGCACATATTTAGGTAAGTTAGCCATATGAACATTGATATGAGCTTTCTATAACTTCAATTCTTGAAGCTATTTTATCACTTGGAGGCTCTGCTCATACTCTATTCTTGTTCTTTCCACTTGTCTTTCATGTTCTAGTCATGCATTTATCTCATCCCGAATCATGTGTTCATATTTCTCTTCAGAGGATACTTTATAGCCAATTCCATCCTTATTCTCTTCAAGTAATCCCATTTTTTTATCATATTCATGTTGTCTCTTTTCCCTTTCAGTGTCAAGTCCAGCCATGAACTCCTCAAATTTCTCGGGGTCTGGTTGATAGAAGGTATTCCTCTTTTCTCAGGAGTGTGAGGTTCTCTAGATGGGTTTTTTTCAGTCACCAGTGTACCATAGGAATGATATGTCTCCAGGTGTTCTTTTGATGTTTTGTCTTTAGTTTTTGGGCCCATGTCATCATACACCTTCTTGCTTTTATCACTCTTTTGAGTCCATTTAATTTTTTCATTATTAGGATCCTCCTTATACAAAGATCTTCTTCCATGCATGTTGTGAGTAGTTTCGATAGTGGGAACTCTAGGATGGTTCCTTTCTGATGTATATTTCACTTTATCAGTTTTAAGGCACTTGTTCATTCAGATTCACCACTCACTTTCCAAAAGGTGAGAATTTTTTTTAGTTCCTTGTTCCCAATGGAGTCTTCTGCAAGGTACTAACTCTATGATGAAGGCTTGGGCTTAGTTTAACTCCCCAACAAAGTTGCCAAACTGTTAGGACTCAAAAACATAGGTTTAAACCATGAGAGGTTGCCAAGCTCTCACAATGTTTCTGGCTGATGTACAAGGCCAAATAATGAATTTGAACCTTCTACTCTTTAGGTTCTGCCAGACCTAGGCGAGTAAACCTATATGAATGAAGTAGATTTGAATTGTGTGTTTCCTCTAAAAAATCTATCCACAATGGCAATTTGGAAGTCGAAAGATACACACCTATTTGGTATAAATTTTATAAGCAATATCAAGGTAAAATTTAGTATGTTCAGTTAACAGATGTCTGGAACAAAATATTTAATGAATTTAAATGACTAAAATGGGCGAGAACAATGCCCTGTTGGGAAAAATGGAGTCCAATGAAAGTCTTTGATGGATGACTTCTACTTGGCAGAGATTCTGGTTGCTTGGAACATAGGTATTCATTTATAACTTGTATAAACATGCAAGGCAATGATTGATAAACCCTACTGGAGGCATAATACCAATCCTAATTATTTGATTCTTCTTACTAATCCAATTAACACTTCCAGATTAATCCAATTTGACTAAAAGGCATTTAATTCTTCTTTAAAGAAACCAGTTAATCACACCACATAGATACAAAAATTGTGCACTGATAAGTTGAACATGTGCTTGACATATCAACTTAAATAATCAAGAAATATGAAGATGGAGACAATAAAATAATTGAACAATTTTGACAAATAAGCAATACCAAAATAGAACCACCAAACAAAAATATTTCATTATCTTCCTAAAGAATAAACCTGCATCATGGTCTCCATTGTATAAAGTATTGTAGAAAAAAAAAAACTGTCTAAAAACCCCCCTATTCATTATCAATCTCATGCTTTTATACCTTTTAGGCAATTTCTGGTGCCTTTTGGTCTTGGTCTCCTCGTATTCTCATGAGAGGCAAAAAGTTTCAAACCAAAGGTCACATCGCTTGATGAAAAAAACATAATTGGAATATAAGAATAATAACTGTCACAGTAGCAACAACTACTTCACCATGTTACCATGCGTCTTCTTTCTCTACTGCGGTGGCAAATCATGCTTTGTCATATTTGCATTACTACTGCTTTACCATGAGCTATATTTCTGATCCTAGCGGTACCATGGTGGCATTTCATGTTGTAGCTTTGTATACCTCTCTACCGCGGTCTAGCATTTCCCTCCACGCGATATGGTAGTCTTGCCTGCCATAGTCTTAACTCTACCACACTACTGTGGGTCTCATTTTGTCCCTCCGCGGTGCCACAATATCACTTTTTAATTCACCACTAAACCATAGGTTAAGTCTTTGCTCCTGGTGGTATGACGATATCTACCCATCACTGTCTACAAATATACCGCTCAACCGTGGGTTTTTCTCTATCCCTCCACGGTGTGGCGGTAAAAGTTTATCATGATTGTTGTAACCGCAATACCGTGAGCCCTTTTGCAAGAGGACGCAGTAAGGAGGTATGAGGGGAAAGGGTTATATGGGTGGACATTTTGATAGCAGTATGGCGATAAAAGGAATTTTTGGTATTATGGATGGCGGTAGAATGATTTTAAATGAAAAAGATAGCATAAAATTAGGTTCTAATGGATAAAAGCCCTGAGAATTTTTATGGAAATTTTGGTTCCAATAGATTCCTCTATTGAATAGTATTATATCTTGTTCAATTTTCATTTTGTTGCATAGTTATGGCTTGGATTCCAAGGATACTTGTTTTTTCTCATCATTTAAAGTATCATGATCAAGTCTCGTGATTGAAGTTTTTGGTAGATTGGTGTGTCTTGTGAAATTTTTTTTGTCTATTTTGTGTGGGAGTGATTTGGACTAAAATTTTAATTTAAGAGCTACCCATTCCATGCTTTGTGCCTTCTTCATAGCTTCATGCAATGATGGAGGGTTAAATTCCTTAAACCACCCCCTTAATGGCTCCATAAGTCCTTCACTAAATAAAACCACCAATCTCCTCTTTATTATCCTTGAAACCATAACTAAAAGCCTCTAAAAATATATTATATGCATCCACTGAACAGTATTGCTTCAACTATGCTAGCTCCCTAAAACGCAACTCAGGATCCTTCTTGTCAATTATTTCAATGATTTTATTAATAAACTCATAATAAGTTGTGATATATCTATGAACTAAAGTGATAAAGCAATAGTACCACCACTTGTGTGCAACTCCATCCAAATAAAAAGTAGAAAATTTAATTGCCTCATATTCTGCCATAGGTCTAAGAGATATTTATCTATCCAATTTTTGCACCCATGCTTTAGTTGAGCACTTATCACTCCCATTAAAATGAGCAAGTGTAAGCTTGCCCAAAGCCTGTTGTATATCTCTTTGAACTACTGGTTTTCTATTATAAAATCTCCCACCACCCCTCTTCTTCTTCTTCTGATCCATCAATTCATTAAAGCTTAAATTATTTTTTAATGCCTCTGGAAGGGTATCATACTCATTATAGGAATTTTTTAACTCATCCAACAATGGTAAGGGATTGCCACGAGAAATATTTAGTGCCTCCTTTTGAATGAATGTGGGGTAGAAAGGCCTAGGAATAGTGTTTGATCCTGTTGTTATACACTACCCCTCACTTCCACCTAGCTCATTTTTGGAACTACCTTCCCCTTAATGTTTTGGGTTGCCTTGTGAGTTGTTTTGTGTGTTATTTGTGGTTATTGTTTGTACAATATTACCCAACATGTATTTTCTCTAATTCAAAATCATAAGAAATAACAATAGATAACATGAATTTAATAGAATTCAACTTAGCAATAGGAGATATAATTTCATTGAAATCAACTCCCTCTCTTTGGGAGTAGCCCTTGGCTACTAATTTAGCCCTTTACCACTCTAACCAACCATATGCTCCAAACTTATTTTTAAATACCCCCTTGCAACCAATGGGCTTCCTTCCTTTGCGAAAAATCGCAATATTCCAAGTATCAAAACCATCCAAAGCCATCATCTCCATCCGCATGGCCTACATCCAAGACTCACTCTCTTTTGAAAAAAGAGCCTCCCTATAGGATCTAGGTTCATCATCGGTACTCAACAAAGCAAATACACAGTTAAAATTGGATGGGCTATACTTATGAAATGGATTCCCTTGTCTTGTGGATCTTCTCAAGGTAGGAGTAAGAGGTTCTTGCTTCTCTTCTTCTTCCACATCATCTGAACTCTTTGAACCTTCTTTGTCATGTACCTTTTTAATTTTTTTATAAAAATAACCATTTACTAAAAATAGTAAGTTGGTAGGCCCAAAATAGAAAATTAGGAGCTCTCAATAGATTTGAAAATAAAATTATACTTGGTGACTTGGTCATTAATAGAATATTATTTTATAACCAAATATATTTTATATTAATATTTATCTCTACTTGGGCATGGGATCTTCTTCTTTCTTGTTTTTGGCATTTAGTGGCTTATGACAACCTAGGACAAGTGGAAACTTGCATTAAAGTGGAAGAAATAAATGGAAACTTGGAACGAGAGGTTACATGCATTATATGCAAAAGGGAATCTATCCTTGGTCATTTTTTTGGTTTCTAACATGGAAATTAAGATTTTTCAATAAAACATGAATTTGGGCTTCATTTTGGAGGGTTCTTGTTGTAGATTTTGGTTGAGTGTTTTCTCTTCTTCAGACGTTGGTAAATTGATGAAGAAAATATCCGTAACACTAGTAAACCAAGGGGATTGATGCTCAAGGATAGTGGTTTCAAGGGTCTCTAGGTGCAATTTCATCTAGAGATTGCCATTGTGCTGAATGCTCTACAGTTGGATATTTTGTATTAGTTTATTTGTAGGATTTTGGTGTAGTTCGGAGTGCATAGTGTAGATTTTTGAGTTTTAGATTGTATTGCTGTTGTGAGAAGAATATTTTGATTTTATTATAGTATTCATATATGTAACTTTTTTTGAAAACTTTTTATGAATCTGTGCTGCCACAATAGTGGTTTACACTTTCTAGGAGATCCTGATTTTTGCTGAAATCACATATTTTTAGAAAATATAATGATTTAAGCCTTGAAAAGTTCCATTTAAAGTATTCCAATTGGAGAGGGTTTGATCAAACCACCTTAGACCAAACCCCCTTGGATAGAACCCCGCTAGTTTAAAACCATACCTATAACAGAGTCTCCTTTACACCTATAAAAATGCCGATTAAAAACCACTTTTGATTTACCTTTTGGGGGATCAAATGAATTCATTTAAAATTTATTGTTTGTAAGTATGTAGTCCCTATTACAAGCTTCCAAAAAAGTATAATTTTAATTAAATTAAATTTGATTATTATATTTATTTTTTATTTCTTGTGAATGTAGGCTTTCATCGAAAATCAAGCTCTTTGTTCTGCACATGTGGAAAAATAGAAGATTATAAAAAAAAAACAATGTCAAGGTGGGTATTGATGTCCTTGATCCATAAAAAAAATAAAAAATTGAATTTGGATACATACAAAAAAAGTTATGTTGTATTCAATCTGCCTATGTCTTAATGTTATTGGTTTGACTTTCGAAACTTGATTAAGGAAAAACTATTTAATAAAACACTATGAAACCAAATTAATTGGTTAGATATCATAATTACAAATCTAAATTCAAAAAAACTAGAATTTTATCCTTCATACAATTCTTTTTATGTTGTATACAATGAGTATCACTCCTTAAAAATGTTGCTTACTGATAAAAACTAGTTTTCAAAGGAGATGAAAAAAAAGTGCAATTTGATTCCAAAAATTTTGAAAAATAAATATTTAGAATCTATAGACGAAACTTCAGAATCACTAGTTTGCATCGTCTTCAAATTCCTCAAGCCACTATAGGAGCCCAAAAGTGAATATTTAGTTAAAAAAATTAGTTCAGTGTTGAGTTTGCCCAAAAATTGTAAACCAGTATTGTGGGATCACCCAAGTTTGGGGTAATTTTGTGTGAAGATTGCATAAATTTTGGAGGAGTTTTGGGCTTCCAATTAAGGATCTGTTTGGGTATTTTTCTGCAGCTGTAGTTTTATGTTACTAGATGTTTATGATAGAGAATTTATGTAATTTTCATGTTATTATCAATTTTATATCATTCTACAACATTTTTACATCTTTATGTGTTATTTCAAAACATTTTGGTGAAGTTTTTATCTTACCTGATTTTCATCTATTTTTTGTTTAATAGAAACAAAGATCTCCAAATTTTTCCAGATTTGTTGTTGTTCATTGATATTATCATATATATTTATCAGAAATAATGATGTAATTCCATATGGAGATATATAATAAATCATTTGGCTTTAGTTGCACATTTCTCGATTTCCACCTAGTGCATGCTGGTGTTATTTCAGATTTCCCAATTTGTCTAACATCAAGTTTGGTAAAAATTAAGATTTCCAGATTCAAGATAAATTTTTCATATTATTAATCAGATTTAAGGTTTATTTTAATTTGGGACATTACACTCTTCTTCTTCTTCTCCATCCTCTAATCCATTTGGTTGTTCTTCCACATGTGCATCTTCCTGCTTTTCAATATTTGTCTCAAAGTGCATTATTTTTGCCTTACATTTCTCCTTTGGTTTTTCTTCACCTGAGTAAGCTCTAAACTCCCTGAAAATCACATCTCTAGAGAAAACCATTTTACAGGTTAGTGGATTCCAAAGCTCATACCCTTTTACATTCTCATTATAACGAATAAAGATTATAGTGTAGAAAATTGTACATTCTTGGAGATGGTATAATTCCACACTTAATTTGGACATATTTTAGTACACCCTTATATTCATAACCCCTATAAATAATCATTTGTAGGCCCCTAAGACCCTTTATTTTAGATCTCAAGGCTTATTCCGACTAAAATCTTGGAAAAATCAACAAAACCATTTAATTTTCTAACAACCCAACATTGGTTCACCTCGAAAAGCTAGGGTGGGACTCATACGCCAACTTGGACGCATGAGTTCCCCTAGGTGGGACCCATACATCACAAGTGGTGTATGAGTCTCGCGTGTCCCCTTTTTAGGGTTTGAGTGGGAAATCAAGGCTTTTAATTCAAATTTTTAGTTGATGTCAATATTTGAGATCTAATAAACGATAAATTAGATGTAGTGCCTGTAAAGCTAAGCAAGTATAAGCATTCATAATATCAACTTAAGCACTCAAGCATACTTTCACAAGAGCATTCAAGAGAAAGTAGCAAGAAAATTTGAAGTCTTGGAGCAAAATTATAGTGTTTTTTCAAGTCTTCAATCTCACTTTCATTCAAGATCTCACATTGTCAAGGATTGATGATGGTTGTCTATAGCGAATCATGATGGATTCTAGGTTGGGGAGATACAAATAGCCATCAAGACAAGCCTAATGACTTGTTTCCTAAGTGATCCTATCCTCCATTATCATTCTAATTTCTACCTAAAGGAAGGTAAATGCATCATTGTGACTTATTGAGGTGATTAGAGATCTCCCAAAGTGAGTCATCAACTTCATTCTTCATTCATGTATTTGATTCTAGCACATGAGAATAGGGTTGCATTGCATCTCAGATTTCCTAATCTTAGAGGCACTTAAGATTACAATTTTTATTCACATTTACTTTCAAGATTAATTGTTTCTATCAAGGTCTAATTACTGAACTAGAGTTTTGATCGAGGCAAACCCCCCATAAGCAAATCAACACAATATTCTATTTTGTAGGTCTTGTAATAGATTTAGATCTAGAAATCAGGTTTGAAAGGAATAGAAGAGATATGAGGTAGATTCAGATCTTGAACTTCCAAAAAAATAGAATGCGACAGATATGCCACTTGTGGCATATGAGTTCCACCACAATGATTTTTCCAAATTTCAGTGGATTCATACTAGTCACTGCTAGATTCTAGTTTCTACCAAAAAACCCTAATCTAGGACTAAATCACATAGCCTGGCGTATGTGTCCCACCGTGCCATAAAATATAAAATTTCACGACTTCAGATCTTCATTCAAGTTGCTTCATGTTTCCAAGTGTAGGTTATTGCACTTTTCCCACATGTTATTTTGATTTGAGTTCATTTCTAGGACATTTGCTTAAGTTTTTCTTAACACTAGGTTTTATCATTAGGTTTTGCATGTTACTAGTCTTTCCAAGCCCTAGCTTCATGGTGGACCCCCGTTTAGTCTTTAATCACACCCTAGGATGCCTTATTGCAAATATCTTTCTCTCATTTCTATCCCTTGATTGAGATCTCTAAGATCTCCTTGAATGAAACATGGAGAAAAGTGTTTTCCTATACCCTAAACATAGGAGTGACAATTTTCAACCTTTCAAAGATTCATTTCTATGCTTTTGGATCCAACTTATAACACTTCTCTTGAGACACATGAACAAAATCCTCACAACCAAAGACCCTTTAATGTGAAACAAAAGGATTTCTACCTATCCATACTTCATAAAGAGTTTTATCAAAAAGAGTTGAACAAGGAGATCTATTTTAACCAAATAAAATGTAATACTTACAACTTCTACCCAAAAAGAATCTATCAAGCTTAGCACCACTCAAAATGGTCTTAAATCTTTCCATCAAGGTTGGTTTCATTCATTCTACTACCCCATTTTATTGAGGTGTATATGGTGTAGTATTTTTTCGAACAATACCTGCATGCTTACATAACTCATCAAATTCCCTAGAACAATATTCACCCCCATTGTAAGATCTTAACAACCTTATCTTATAATATGTTTTCTTCTCAACTAAGGCTTTAAATTCCTTACAATTAGTGAAAAATTCAAATTTTGCATGCATAAAATAAATCTAGGTGTATCTTGACACATCATCAATGATAGTAACATAATAATGAGATTTTATAAAAGAGTCAACATCCATTGGTACAAACACATCCAAATGAATGATATCTAATAATATCTTAGCTTTATTATTACCATTAGGAAATGATGATATATTCTATTTACCAAACAGACAATGCTCACCAAAATTAATTTTACCAACAAAATAATTAGAAATACCATCAACCAAATTTTTATTCAAAATTGTCTTAAGACCCTTTTCACTTATGTGACCCAATCTATGGTGCCATAACATACATTCATTTGCAATTCTAGTTACATTGGAAGAGTTACAAAAATTGGAAGCATTAAGCATAAATGAAGTCCCAATATGAGATCCTTTAGCTATCACCAAACTCCCTCTTAACAACCTGAACCTAGACTTTTGAAATATCTATTGCATTCTAGAATCATTATGTTAGAATCAAATATGCTCTGGTACCATGTTAGAAATGTCTATGGATGCCAATGTCTATGGACCAAATGGAAAGCACAAAGAAGAGAGAAAATAATGTGACAAAAATAAACTATATTCAATGTCAATGATATGATATCAATGTACAAATGTATTAGAGACCCCTTGATTATATAGCCAAGGTGAGAAAATAGGTGTGCATAAGATTATGACAAGTGCCGTAATCTTATGACATGAGACAACAAGGAAAAGCTATCACTCCACCTAAAGTGGAAAGGTGATAATGTGATAACCACCATAAAAGGTGGAAACCTAATCACAAGATATGTCCATGAAAGGTGGGAGTGATAGAGCGATAACATGATAAGTCCACCAAAGGTGGAAAATCTCCAACAACTCCTATGTGGTCCCTAAGTAAACTTAACTAAGGTGTAATGATGACCTAGGACAAGATACAACATATTTAATTACACCAACACCCCCCCTTAAGTGCAACTTAGGGAGAATGTACACAAAAGAAAAAATGCAAGATGGGTCTCGACAACTAGGCCATGTTAGGTACCCATGTACAAATGCAATACAATATCTCACAAATGAAGAAAAGGAGAAAACCCAATGGGACAAAACTCCTCCCCAAAAGAGAGATTAAATACAAAATAGAAATTATCTTAATGATGCATGAGAAGGTAAAAACCCCATGTGAGGAAAAAACCCCCCATAAGAGAGAACTAGAAGAGAGACAAGATAGCCCCCCTCAATGAGATAACATACTGCAAGAGAAACAATGTAAGTACACTATGGAGTAACACTAGAATCCTCAATGTAGCAAGCAAGGAAAGATATTTCTGTTTTGCTACTGAAACCATATGTGAGTCATTGATTGACTCAAGGTGGAATCATGATAAAGCAACAACAAACCCGATGCCAAAGAACACTGGAAAACTCACAAACTAGAACAACCCTGGAATCCATGAAGCAATAGTAGATGAATAAATGATGCCCCCCATAAAAGGGAATGATATGATGAAAGAATCTGGAAGCTATGTGTATCTTGATGCCGATGCCAAACTGTGACTAAAACTGATCCATAGGAGCAAGTACCACGAAGATTCTAGAACATTAATCATAAATGAATGGCCCTCAAACTGAGATGTGAATCTAATGCGATTCATGATCATTAACCATAGACTCTCAATTTGAGATGTGAACCGATGTGAACCAAAATGTGCCAAGCTATGAACAAGATATGACCAAAAGAAACAATAGAATCCAGATACAACTCATGCGAGTTGTCATCAATATGAAGATGAGATCAAAGTGCATGCCATGCAACTACACTCTAATCAAATTATTATGAAAGAAACCCCCTGATGGAATTTTATATAAGTTCATTTATTACAATACGTGATGATTGTAAAAGGAGATTATGCAAAACATGCATAAATTAAATTGAAAATGCAAACCTAATGCACACAAAAAAGGAGATAGTGCTTGCATTGATGAATGTTCACATCTGCCTCCATGATGAAAAATAACCTCAAATTTGTGTGGATGACCAAATCTGAAAAAATGGCCTACACCACTATGAAGTGCTCGAAACTAGCTTTTTGTCAATATCTTGTTTGCCAAAAACGAACATTGTGGCCAAAAGTTATGAATTTTTCAAAAAAACCAAATTTAGCCTGTAAGAAATAGGTTTTCTAGCAAAAGTGTCTATTTCTAATTTGATTTCTAGAAAATCTACTCACTATTTGTAGACGAAAACAAGAACCTAGAAATATTTTGATGTTAGAGACAAATCCCATAAATCGTTTTTTTATCCAACAAGTAGAAAATGAGAATAATTTTTTTTGACCTTCAACCAGGAGAAAAATGATGCGTGCCGTTTTTTGGAATGTAATTTTCTCCAGATTTGTGCAAGATATGCAAAATCTAAGAGATACCCAATTCTGATTACGACATTGGCTACAAAACCTAGAAATCGTTTTTCCTCCAAATAAGTGAAAGCTGGATTTTTGAAGCAAAAATGATGACGGTTGCAAAAAAAAATGGCTTGCAACAAAACCTTGTTTGCCAAAAATGTAAATGGCGATCAAATTGAGTGAAACAAAAGCCAAATTTGAATTTTTGAGCCTTCTGGATGCAATGGTGAACTCAAATTTGCACCAACAAGCTCTGATATGAACTTGCAATAAAAAACCAAAAATGGAACCTCCCCAAATATGGTATTACTCATCAGAAAAAGACTTTCCAATGGCACCCAACCCGCTCTAATACCATGTTAGAATCAAACCCGCTCTGATACCATGTTAGAATTGGCTATGGATGCCAAGATCTATGGACCAAATGGAAAGCACAAAGAAAAGATAAAATAATGTGACAAGAATAAACTATATTCAATGTCAATGATATGATATCAATGTACAAATGTAGTAGAGATGCCTTGGTTATATAGCCAAGGTTAGAACATAGGTGTGCATAATATTATGACAAGTGTCGTAATCTTATGACATGAGACACCAATGAAAAATTATCACTCCACCTAAAGTGGAAATGTGATAATGTGATAACCACCACAAAAGGTGGAAACCTAATCACAAGATATGTCCATTAAAGGTGAGAGTGATAGAGTGATAACATGATAAGTCCACCAAAGATGGAAAATCTCCAACAACTCCTATGTGGTCCTTAAGTAAACTTAACTAACGTGTAATGATGACCTAATTAAACCAACACATTCAAACTGGATATTGAAAGTAAATTTCTTTCAATTCCTAGAACATGTAAAACATAATCAGGGGTCTTAACCCTTCCATCTCTGAAACACGACTTTACCTTTCCCTTAGAAACAATCTTCTTAGTGTTGTTATCACCAAGGAAAAATTATCCATCATAAGATGAATATGAAGTAAACCACTCCTTGTGAGGAGTCATATGGTAGGAGCAACCTGAATCAATAAGGAAATAATCATCACTAATAGTGTTAGCATTAATAAACAAAGTGTCATAATCACCATCTTTTGAAGAATTTTTCGTGAAAATATCTGAACTCTTTTTCTTGTTTCTACTGCCCTCTCTCACCATAATTCCAACACTTTACTCTGCTCTTCCCAAGGATTTTAGAACGTCCTTTAGACTTGTTTCCCTTTTTATCCCCTTTAGGCCCTCCTTTTTCTTTGGACCTTCCTCACACATGGAAAGAATCTTGGGAGCCCACATTCATGGAATTTCACCTCATCTCTTCTCAAAGAAGTAATGTAATGAGACTATCCATCTTAGGTTATGTACTGCCACCACTTATGACAACAATTAGATTTTCCCAAGATTCGGGTACAGAACAAAGAGACAAAATAAATTTATATTCCTCTTCTATATTAACATATACAAATGCAAGCTAACTTACCATATTAAAATAATTTAATTTTTCTTCAATAAAATCACCATCATTCATTTTCAAAGAATGCAAACACCTTTTGAGGTACAACTTATTATTTAAAATTTTGGTTTGGTAAATATCACCTATCCTCTTTCACAAATTGTATGCGATAGATTCTTCTAAAACATTCAAGAGGACAAAATCTACAAGACACAACTGAATTGTTCCCCATGCCTTCTTGTCCATTTTATTTTTTAATACTGATTAGTCCTTGATTCTAGTTTCTTTTCATTTGAAACTACCAACCAATGATCTCTCTCTTCAATGTCCACATATCGTAGCCAGTGCCATTGAAATTCTCAGTATCTAGATGTGAGGTAGAAGCCATGGTTTACAATCCTCTTCACAAATCTGAAAAATCCATAATGCAAAATCTCCCACTACAACCAAAAAACCTTCAACACTCAAAAGAAAGGCGTCCCTCTCTTAATAGAACCATTAGCTCTAATACCAAATGTTGGATAATCAAGGTATAGATTGTTGCAATATGAACTTATTAAATTGGTTGCAAATCTGAAATTATATATTTAAGATTACCATAGAAAAATTAAGTTCAATTGTGAATTGCAACAATTAAAAAAAAAATGAAATACCACAAATCATCAAACATAAGTGACACAAGATATATATGGAGAAACCCTTACAAAAAAAAATCCACACCCAAAAAGATCCATTGTTTGTAATAATATTCAAGGAAGTACATCAATACAACAATCCTCTCTATAATCCGGTAGCACTTCGTCGCTCTGACAACCTGCAAAAAAACTCTTGCCAAACCACCATCTCAAGGCTCCAATGTATAAAAGTTTGTGGGAGAGAATACCATAAATGGTATCCCAAAATAACAAGAAAAACCACCTAGAAAAACACACACCCTCCTTAGTGAATAGCCCATAAAAGTGGCATGAAATATTAAATTATCACATGGCCTTCACATAGGTGCCTAACCTATAGCCAATCAGATTTCGTCAATACTGAGTGCTCCATAAATCTCTGATAGCTTCGACAGATTCATGCAAGAGCATGCACCAACATGCAAGCTTGGGCACCCCACCATGCAAAACATTGAAGGACATGCATTTTAAAGTGGTCCCCACCCAAAAGTTGGATTTCCAAATGGAAAATTCTCCCAAGATTCTCTATAACCACTATTGTAATGGGCTCACCTCTTTGACGGTAATTAAAAATTTTCATAAGAAAATAAATAATAAATATTTTATCCCTCATGTCCCCTAAAACAAAATGTGGAGATGCATAAATCAACTTAGGATATAAACTATAATGTCATCTATCCTAAAAATATGAGTATTATCCTAAAGTAGAGTTGTAAAATTGTACGTGTGCAATTTTGCACTCCATAACCTACCCTTTAGCCTAATTGTTGGTGTGAAAGAGGTACTTTATCTAACTAGTTCATTTTCTAGCTAGTTATCCACTTAGGTCCTTTTTCACACCTTATTACTTAAGTTTACTTAGGGTCCACATGAGATATTTATCACTTTATCTCAAATCGTAAGATTAAGACACTTGTCACAATTTTATGACACTTATCCACTTTCTGTTTCATATCATAAGATTAAGACACTTTTCATAATATTATGATATAATATCTCTCACCTTGGCCTATATAATCAAGGGGTTCCCTTTTTAATCTTACAAAATTCATTCATTCCAAATTCTCAAGCTCATTGTAAAATTTGCATCTCTTGAGTAGGATACAATTTATTCTTGCTCATATCTTATTTCTATATTTTCTTTCCTTCATTCATTTTCATCTTGGGTAGGCTATTTACCCAAATATTACATAGTATCAAAGCAATTGTGAATTGTGGGTTGGCAATATTTTGAGAAATCTAAGAGTGAAAAGTTATTACTTTTTAAAGCACATGAGTTTGCTCTTCTCTTCCATCCATGGATGATTCAGAAAATAAAAAAAGTGTGGAGAAAATACCAATTTCTAGGGGGTTCAAAAATTGACTTGTTATTTACAGGTTTTTTTGAAGCTTCCTAGGAAATTTTGAGCCCATCATTGAGTCTAGAGCAACTGAGAAAGATAGATCTACTTTTTATTTTGTTTGAATTGGACACCGAAGGCTAGATTTGCAAGAATTTGAAGTGAAAGGTTCATTGCTAGATCTAGCAAGGAACTACCATTTCAAAGCATCCTAGGTCAAATCCAACCCTACCATCACACTTAGAAAGCTTGAAAACGCTAAAATCGACTATTAATTTGCTGATTTTGGAGTAGTTTGTAGAAAATGTTTTTTTCTTTTGTTCAAGGAGACGTACGACCCCCATGAATGTATTGGTATGAAAAAGATAATTTTTTTTTTATTGAGGCTATGTAGGCCTTGCACAAGCCCTGC
The DNA here is from genome assembly GCA_007115665.2 of Sequoiadendron giganteum. Classification (NCBI taxonomy): domain Eukaryota; kingdom Viridiplantae; phylum Streptophyta; class Pinopsida; order Cupressales; family Cupressaceae; genus Sequoiadendron; species Sequoiadendron giganteum. Next base: position 865,361,011 of record CM021101.1, read on the forward strand.
ACATTCCACACCTTATGGGTACACGCCGGTACCCACATAGGGTCCCATGCCCTATAAAGGTGGGGACCCATGGGTCCCTGCAACCCTTTACTGGGTGTGACCTTTTATAAAAGGATTTTATGCCCCTCACGTGGGGTGTGCGGGTGGCTTCGACCTCCCCACCAAATTATTATTTTTTAATAATTTTTATTAAAGGTTTTGTTAAATAAAGCTTTTTAATATTTTAAATTAAACTTTTAATTTAATATTTAATTTTAAATAAATTTTTTCTTTAATAATTTTTATAATTAAAGTTTTTAAATAGAAAAATGTTAGTTAATTATTTTTAATAAAAAATTATAATTATAATTATTAATATTTTTCATAGTTTTTATAATATTTTTTAATTATTAATATTATTTTCTTTAAAACAAAATTTTCATTAATAAGTGAAATTGGATTCTTTTTTTGATTGATTGCTAAGCTCCTTATTGGACAAACTGTTGGATAAGACAACTAAGAGGGGGGTGAGGTGAATCATTTGTCATAGATTATAACCTTCAATTCAATTACTAGAACTAATACATAAACTGCTTAAATGATTAATCATCAAATGCCAATACAAAAGCTCAAATCCAATGTGCAAGCACAATAACACCAAATTTACGTGAAAAAACCAATGAGGGAAAATTCATGATGAGTATTAACTCACACTATAGAGAATATCAAAACCAATTAGAAAAATGATCATTGCCTGAGATAAGGCTCATTGCTTGAGATAAGGGTCACTTCCTACAATAAGGACTCACTATCCAACAAGGCTACAACCCAGAGAGATCACTTCCATACAGATACAAAGAACACAAAGAAGGCTTGTTACAAAGAGACAACAATCCCAATGCAACAAAGGATTCCACCACAAACATTGATCAACTTGCATGAATGATAGAGTTTTCCTTCTGTTCACTGCATCCGAAAACTCAACATTAAGCTTCACACTGATCTAACACAAACACTTTTTGAATAGCATCAAAGTCGCATCTATTCTTTCACTTATCTTCCTTCTTTTGTCTTTTACATTTTTCATTGCTATCTCATCCTGTATTTATACTATCTCCAAGCTTGAAAATATTTAAATTTGGGCATCCAACTTCAAATTCAAATTAGGTCGATGCCAAAAAATCCTAGGGTGGAATTAGAATGAGGGCGACCCAAACACATGCTCCACTGGGACCCAAAATAAATCCAACATGCTTCATCAACTTTGAAGATAGTGCTAAAAAATAGTCGACCAAAATAGTGTAAAACACATAGAACAATTAAGGTCGAAACTTCTAGAAACTAAAAAAATATTCAATGCAATAAAAATATCTTATCTCTAGACCACAAGTCAAAAGACTTCATGAAAGAGAAATCCGAACCAACAAAATTTCTCCCAGAACTTAGCCAAAACATAGAAAACCATAGTTCACAACTAGTGAACACAACTCAAACTTTTCAAAGAACTAATAGCCAAGAATATGGATATAGAAACCTTCAATAACCATGACTAACATATATGAACTACACAACCATAGGGAAAAGTACTAGACCATCATCGTAAATACCTGTAGACTTCCTTTAATATAATTTTCTCAATATCCTCAACATATATAGACAACAGGAACCAATATATAACCAATTAACGACTTGACATCAATTAAAACACTTCATTCATTTTTCCATTCTTGCAACAATCTCCCCCTTTGTCATTGATGGAAACATATGATGTGAAAAACCATTAAAGACACCATACCAGTTCTCAAGATTTTAATTTTTGCTTCTCCCCCTCAAGAGACCATCTTCCTCATTACCTGCTTTCTCTCATTAGCTTCCTCTCCTTTTCACATGCTTTATCTCCCCCTTTGACATCAATGGAAAAGGAAAAAAAGATATGTTCATTGAATCTTCCTTTGACATGACAACCAAATACTCATAATAAAAACACTTGAAACTACCTACTCCCCCTGAGAGGCAGCCACCAAGACATCAGTTCAAAAAGAGAACCATGATTCCACCAGACTGATGCATCTCCAAATGCATCTTAGTTTATGAAAGGAGGGTTAATAACCCATAAATTCTCCCAAAGATACTCAAAAGTATCTTTAGGAAGAGTTTTTGTAAATATATATGCAATCTGATCTTTTGTTAGAACATACTCAAGCTTGACTTAATTCTCCATGACCTTCTCTCTCAAGAAATGAAATTTGATAGATATATGTTTCGTTCTCAAGTACATCACAAAATTCTTTGAAATGTTAATTACACTTGTATTATCATATAAGATATAAATGGGATCATCATACAACACTGTGATATCTTTCAATGTTTGTTTCATCCATAGAACTTGTGTACAACAAGATGTAGTAGCAATATACTCAGATTCAACAGTAGACAAAGAGATTGAATCTTTATTCTTACTTAGTCATGCCACCAACCTACATCCAAGAAAGAATGCACCACCACTTGTACTCTTTCTGTCATCTAAACTTTCGGTCCAATCTGCATCTGTATAAGAACTAAGTGTAATGTTAGTATCTCTAGGATACCATAATCCATAATTTGGAGTGTCATTCAAATATCTAAATATTCTTTTAACTACAAAAACATGTGATTCCTTTGGATCTTCTTGAAATCTAGCTACAAGATAGACCACATGAATAATATCTGGTCTAGTAGCAGTAAAATATAGTAGTCCACCAATCATAGATCTATACTTGTTCTAATCAACCTTAGGTGAATCATCATCTTTACCCAGCTTGCAACCAGTCACCATAGGAGTAATTACCGGTTTGGAACCATCCATCCCAAACTTCTTCAACATCTCTCTCACATACTTAGATTGTGAAATGAAAATTCCTTTCTTTGTTTGATTAATCTGTGTAGACATGGAAAATGTACAAGTTCATTTTGGCACACCTGATCCCGATTATTAACAACGTTTCCTCTTAAATCAAATTCTCAGCATTTCATCACTTTCTATCCTTCAATTCAATACTTATTGGATTAAGTCTATCACCTCCTTTGATTAAATTAATCAATTTAATTTAATTAACCTTACATTTCTATTTAATTAAATAAATTATTTTATTTGATTAAAATCTCTAAAGTCCTCTTATTAAATTAAATAAATTAAACCTTATTTGATTTAATCTAACATATTCCTTCTTTATTAAATAAATCAAATCATTTATTTAATAAATCATTTCCTCTCAATTCTTGACTTAAATCAATTCATAAATCTAAGTCTAAATTGTCACATCACCTAATTCTTCATTTAAATTAATCAAAACCTTGATTAAGTTAACCCCTCTCATTAAAATTCTCTAGAGAATGCAACTTGCACAATAAATCAATTACTTTGATTTATTTAATTCTCTATTTTCCCTCACAAAGCATCAAAATGGAATATTCCTTCATTTGAATTCAAAAAGGCCAAGTGGGCTTGGTCTTTCCAACAAGGCATTCAATGCCTCTTACATGTCCTTGTGCATTGAGCCAAGTGACATTAACTCTATTTCTTTCTCCCTCCAACATGTCACATTCAAAATTCAAATTTGAATCCAATGGCATTTATCATGCACATTGACCAAAATGTGCTCATTCCTCAACCATTCACATCTTGACAAGTGGCACTTGGCCATTGGATATTGAATGATCCCACATTCATCCAAATCTCTCATTCTTCCAACTTGGGAATCTATAAATGAGAGACTCTTCCTCTCATTCAAACATCCACAATTTGAGTAAACTTACTATACTCAAATCCATCATCATCCACACTTTACATGCAAAGTTACTCTCTTCAATTGAGAACTAATTTTGCTCATTGCTTCCAATCATCCATCAATTTTCATAGACATTAACAAGATTATGCTCAAATCTCTTTGGAGATTTGACCATTGATTCAATCAACTCACATTTGCACATAGGAATTGGGAAAGGGCCAATTGCAACATATCATTGGCACCAATTCCCCCATGGGATCATCATTTTGTTTACTTAATTAGGACTAATCTTTATCTATTTTAGTTGTTCTTCCTTTGTTCCTATTTTAAGTTTATTAACAAATGGATTTTATGGGGAATCCCTCATTATTTGCTTGCATTTAGATCTAACACTAACAATGTTTTTCGTCTTTGTGCTATTGCAGGTTTAGGGGTTCACAATCTATAGCCCAATAAATAAGTTCATCTCCCCAAACATAGACATTTCAAATTCTTTTTGCATCTCTTCCACAAAAATATTGCACATCTTTTCATTTCCTCCAAAGATAATGCCATCAACATATACAACTACAATCAAGATTTTGTCATTTTCAATATGAAAGTATAAATTATTGTTTTTCGTACCTTTGTTAAATCCTTGTTGAATCAGATACTTGTCTAACCTTGCATACCAACTTCTAGGAGCTTGCTTCAATCCATATAAATCTTTCTTCAATCTACACACCATATCTAGTCGATCTGTTAACTAAAATCCTCCTGCTTGTTCCATGTGGACTTATTATTCTAGCTCACCATTTAAAAATCCTGACTTGACATCCATCTAATAGACTTTGAAGTCTTTATAAGCAACTAATGCCAATAAAATATTTATAGCTTCCATTATTGCTACCAGAGAAAATGTCTCCTAAAAATCTATGCCTTCTACTTGTAGTAGCCTTTACACACAAGCCTTGCTTTGTTTCTGACAACTTCTCCATTCTCATTCAAATTATTTCAAAAAACCAATTTCATTCAAATAATATTTTTGTCATTCATCCTTGGGAGTAGTTCCCAAGTCCGATTCTTCTCAATCTGTAAAATTTCTTCTTTCATTTCTTCCTTCAAATGTTCATCTTTACAAGCTTCACTTACTGTCTTCAACTCAATCTCAAATAATAAAAACAAGTTTACTTCAACAAAAAAATTGCTTCTAGTTAACACACCTTTTGTCTTATCTCCAATAGTCTGATTTTTTGAATGATTCCTCTATAAATATTTCGATGTCCTAGGGGACATCACCAAAGAATATTCTCTTTCATTCTGTTCATTCTACTTTTCATGCTCATCTTTATCTTGTTCTTCCATAATTTATTCTATTCTTCCACAATCATGTTCATGAGACACATATCCATCAATATCAATAGAATTATTCACTATTTCATTAACCTTCACATTCGAGCTCTCTACAATATTTCTCAATATTTTATTGAAATATCTGCATGCCTTTGTTTTGGTAGAGTATCCAAGAAATATTCCTTCATCACTTCTTGCATCAAACTTGCCCAAAGTTTCTTCATCTCTTTTGATATAGCATTTGCTTTTGAATACCTTAAAATATTTAACTTTAGGAATTCTTTTGTGCCATAGCTCATAGGGAGACTTTATATTGTTTTCTCTTTCTTGAACTCGATTGAATACATATAAAAAAATATGAATAGATTCTTTTCAGTAAAATTTTAGTAATTCAGCTTCAGTGATGATTGACCTAACAACCTCTTGAACTGTTATATTTTTCGTTTCAACAACTCCATTCCACTGAGGAGTTCTCAGGGTAGATAAATGTCTCTTTATTCCATGTGCTTCACAAAACATATTGAGCTCATGGGAGGTGAAATCTCCACCTCCGTTAGATCTTAAGAATTTAATCTTCAAATTCACTTCATTTTCAACCATAGCCTTGAATGCCTTGAATCTATCTAATGCATCTAATTTCTCTCTAATAAATGGAATCCATGTATATCTAGAATAATCATCAATTAAAAGCATAATGTACTTCTCACTAAGTAGACTTCACACTCTCATAGGACCACAAAGATCTGTATGAACCAAATCCAATAATCCAGTAGTAGATTGTTCTCTTGATCTGTAATGATTTCTTTATTGCTTCCCAAATTGAAAATTCTTGTAAAAAACATTGATAGGCTTTGTAATTCTCGATAAATCTCTCACAACCTAAAAAAAACTAATCCTTTCCAAGTTATCAAAATTGATGTGACACATTCTCCTATTCCATAAAGAGCTATCATTTATTTGAGTCATAAAGCATCATCCATCAACACCCTTGAGCTGATAAATATTCCCTTCATATTTATTTCTTGTAGCAATTAATGTTATGGATCCTTTCCAGATCTCATATTTCTCATCCTTAAGCACACAAGCATATCCTTTTCAGTACATCTAACCAACACCCAAAAAATTATTCCTTAAACCCTTAACATAGTAAACACCGTCAATATGATGCTCTCTATCAAAACTTACTCAACCTATCCCACAAATTTTAGCACCAATATCATCTCCAAACATAACCAGACCTCCATCATATCTCAAGATTTATAAACTTACTCTTATCACCAGTCATGTGATGTGAGCAACCAATATCAACTAACCGAAAATTCTTTTCTTTCTTAGCATGTAGAGCAAAGATAACCGTACCTTCATTTTTCTCTTTCTCCTTCTCCAAAGGACTTTCCTTTACCTATTTTTCTGAATTAGTAGAAGTAGGTTCATCCTTAATCACCAAGAACAAGCATTCACTGTCATCTACATCTTTATATTTTTAATCTTCATCTAAAATACTAGCATTCTCATTTGCATAGTAAACTTTGTAAGTCTTCTTTCCTTTCTTTTCTTTCTCATATCTTTGTTTATTTATTTTAGCTCTTTTTAGACACTTTGCAACATAGTGACCTATTTCTCCACAACTAAAGCACTTAAAGGGAAACTTACCTTCATACTTACAAGAGACTTTTCTCATTCTTCTTACAAAGTTAGCTTCTATTTCATCAAAGTTTTCTTCATCCGGATCTTTTGTTTTGGTAGCTTTAAAAGAAGTCTCTATTTTGCCTCCATTTCTTAGACTCGACTTCCTTATCTCATAAGATGTTAAAAATCTTAACAATAGATCCTTAGTACAGGTCTTATAATCTATAGTTTGCTCAATAGTAATCACCTTTTCATTGTAAGCATTAGGAAGGGCTTTGAGAATATTCTTTACAATCTTGGTTTCATCTAGAGTAGCACCAAGAGATCACATTCCAACCACTACCTCATCTAATCTCTATATATAAGCTTTAACATTTTCATCTTCGGACATATGTATAAGATCAAGTTGTGTTACCAAATTCTACAATTTGACCTCTTTAACTCTTTCATCACCATCATGTGATCTTTCTAAAGCATCCCAAACTTCACTAGCTGTCTTCAAATTCTAAACCTAAATCAACTCTTAATGTACCAGACTATTCTTCGAGAAGAAATTTTGTTTATTGTTTGCTTCATGTACTTTGATTTCTTTAGGTGTACTCATACCATTAGCAAGAGGAGTGTAAGGATTCTTGTAAGATTTCTCCACATCATATTCACAATACTCCAGATATTTTTCCATCAAAAAATTCCAGATACCATAATTAGTTCCATCAAACCCCGAATAAGCAAAGATCATTTTTCTAGCCATCCCAAACCTTCCTCAAGCAGTTAAGCTCTTCACTGGTGCAAGTGCACCATTGAACAAGTTTTGTCAATTCAAGAAGTTAATTTGTAGGCTTTAGAATTTTGGAGTTTTTGCATAAAATAAGGTCATTGAGACCATTTTCTATTGTAATGAGTCATTTTAAGGTGTTTAGAAGGTCAAGTTTACAAAAAGTGGAAAATATAGAGAAAATATGTAAAGTTGCTAAAAAGTTGCAAAAATTGCATTTTCAGGGAATACCAATAGTCAATTCATTTCAAAAGGAAGTTGTAGGCATTAGGATAATTGGTTTTGACAGAAAAAGTATAAATATGATGTTAGGCATCGATGCCAGTTTTATTTTTGAAGAGTTGGAAGAATAATCAATTAAAATATTGCTTCTTTTGTCAAATTTTCTAAGTTTTCCTTGTAGTTTTTGAACTGTACGATCCTGCACAATAGTTATTTTGCCCTAAAATATTGTGGAATTGTTCAAGGCATGTGTTATCTTCAAGATTGCTTTGGTTTGAGGTTTCAATATTGAATTTGGTGAAAGATAAAGCTATTTTCTGTAACTGTATGGGAGTACTATGTTTTTATGGGTTTGTTGCTTTAAATTCAAATATGGACCCATTCCACCTTCTTAAAACACTGTAACTGGGTGAAATGGGCAGATTCAATTAGGTATAAGTGTGTTCTTACCATTTGAGTGTAGGGGAGGCCAAAATTTATTTTGGGCATGAAGCCGTAGGTGGAAAATTTGTGTTTTCCAAGTGAAAAATAGAGGTTTTGATATGGAAAAGTGTGAATTAGGTTGGGGCAGCATTGTATGATGATAGTTTGAGTTTGTGCAGACCGATTAGGTCCCGTTTGAAGTGGTTGCAGAGTTGTGAGAGCGTAGGAAGGGTGATTTCCATCAAAGCCCTAGGTTTTTGCCTACAAAAGAGGGTTTTGGGTTTAGGCGCTTTGGTGAATGAATTATATGACAGGTAAGTGTGGATTCTTAGATTATGACACATGCAAATTTCTGCCCAAGTGAATTTGGAGTGAAAGGGAAATTTAAGGTAGAGTCCCTTTACAAAATAGGCATAGTTGGTGTTAAGGGCCTGATTTGAGAGAGTTGTATCAAAAGTAACCTATTGAGTGGCTGTTGTACATTGTTGAGTATCTTGATGGGTGTTTGAAACTATGATGGTCTTGATTTAAAAGGACAACACCAAGGAGATATACCTAATTGAGTCAGTGTGTGATGCTACAAGAAGTAGAGTGGATTTGATGAGATAGTGTGAGTTTGAGGTTTTATGATTTGAAAAGTGTTGCTATGGGTTGATATTGTGTTGAGTGTGTTGCAAGATCTCCCCTAGTTGCATCAAGTGGTATCAGAGTGAAGGTACTAGATCCTTGTGAAAAAGGATTGAAGTTTAGAATGGAAGGTGAAAAGACAAATTGTGAAGATGCCTCCAATGGTGAGTGCAATCAAAAAGGAGATAAAGGAATTGAAAGAGAAGTTTTTGAAGAAGAAAAGGCTCTATAAAGAGTCTCAAGAAGCCACCTTAGCCAGGATAGAAATTCTAGAGAAGAATCATGAAGAGGAATGGTGAATGAAGACCAAAGCGATAAGGAGGATGAGGGTGAAGGAGAGAACCCTCTAGTTGGAGTCCAGAATGATGAAGATGACTTAGACCATGAAGAAAAGAGAATAATCAGGATGCTAAAGGCAGTAAAAGGTGACAACACTCCAAAATTTAAAGTTGAAGTGCCTATGTACGAAGGTAAGATGGATTGTGAAGAGGTTTTGGCTTGGATTGATGCCTTAGATAATTTTTATGAGTTTGAAGACATAGAGGATAGTAAGAAGGTGAAATATGCAAAGAAAAAATTTAAGGGATCAACCCTAACATGGTGGAACTTTGTTCAAGAAGATAGGGTCAAGAAAGGTAATTCCAAGATAATCTCTTGGAATAGGATGGTAGCAAAGGTAAAGGATCAGTTTTTACCATTAGATTATGCCATACAAACCTTTATGAAATTGAAAGATTTGAAGCAAAGGGAGTTAGATGTGATGTCTTATATTGAGGAATTTCATAGGTTATGCATTAGGGAAGGTCATAATGAAGATGAGGTTGAAAGAGTGGCTAGATACTTGAGTGGTTTGAGATTGAACATAAGAGATGAAATTAGTTTGAACCCTCCTAAGATAGTGGAAGAATGTTTCCAAATTCCAATAAGGGAAGAAGATAGAATCAAGAGAAATAAAGAAAGACAAGGAAGAGGCATAGGTAACATGAATAGAGGGAGAGGTACAAGGCAAACCAATGAAGAACAAGAGAGTGCAAGCAAGGGTAAAGAGAAAAGTACTAATTTTAGAGGTGGATTTAGAGGCACAAGAGGCAAATTTAGTGGTAGGAATTCTAACATTTTTGCAAGAAGGTGTTATAAGTGTGGTGAGTATGGTCACCCTGCTTGGAAATGTCCCAAAAATATTAGTTCAAAATATAGTGGTGGAGTAAAAAGGAATGAAAGGAGAGCTTAGATTATTCAAGAAGATGAATGTGAAAGTTCAAATTCAAATACTCTACATGCTACACTTGAAGTAGGTGAGAGATTGATGATGAAATGAAAAGTATTGAAGACAAAAAAGAGAGAGAGATGCTTCAAAGAAGAGACTTGTTTAGGATAGCTTGCAAATGCAAAAACAAGGTATGCAAGGTAATATTTGATTTAGGTTGCACTAATAACATTGTATCTAGTGAAATGGTGGATAAATTGCAATTGGAAAGAGTGCCTAGAGAAAAGCCATATAAATTATCATGGGTTAGTGATAATCAATATATGGTGGTAAGTGAATAAGCTATGGTTGAATTTGAGACTGGTTAGTATAGAGATAAAGTTCTTTGTGACATATTACCTATGAGTTGTTGCCATATGTTGCTAGGAAGGCCTTGGTAGTTTGATAGGTCGATAATGTACAATGGAAGAAAAAATATATACACCATTGAAAAGGATGGAAGATTGTCCATAATAAGTCCATTGGCTGAGGAGAAAAAAGAGCAAGGAGAAGTCATCATGATAGGGAGAAAATAATATGTGAATGTTGAAGAAGGTAAGAATACAGAGGTGGCAGCCAATGCAATACTTAACACTACTGGGACAATAGATAGAGGAAATGAAGATAATGTGAAGACAATAATGAAGAAGAAAGCTTCCATGTGGAAGAGTAAGGAAGGAAATGTGTCTCAGGTTGGTATAGTCAAGAGTAAGTGTGAGGTGAAAGAAAAGAGTTAAAGTGTATTGGCAGGGACAGTCATGTGCCCTGTGGTGATGAGATAAGTGAAAAGATAGTCCAGTGATGATGAAAAAGAGGTCTGTGAGATTGCTAAGACAATGGATAAGAGGAAAAAGGTTTGTGAAGGTGATAGGAGAGTGAAAAGGATGTTTACAGGTCTGACATAGACAACTAAATGTGATGACGCAAAATTTTGTAGGCTGAAAGAGGAAAAAGTAAAGAGAGGAAGGGTATTGAGCAGGGAACTATGCATGCAGGACAAAGAGAAGTAAAGATAGTTGATGAAAGCTTGTGTAAAAATGTAAAAGAAGTTGCGACAACAATATTTGATGTTAGAAAGGCTAAGGAACACCCCACAGTACTGTATGATAGAGTAAAATATGAAACAAAAGAAGACATTGACAAGAATGATAAGGATAGTGAAGGGTCAAGGAAAGGTGAATTTGATGATGGACAAAGGAAAAATATGATCAATGGTGTACAATCTACAACAAACTTTCCAAGAGACTTGGAAAACTTCAAAGTTGGGGTGTATGGTGCAAGGGCACCATTGAACAAGTTTTGTCAATTCAAGAAGTTAATGTGTAGGTTTTAGGATTTTGGAGTTTTTGCATAAAATAAGGTCATTGAGACCATTTTATATTGTAATGAGTCATTTTAAGGTGTTCAGAAGGTCAATTTTGTAAAAAGTACAAGATATTGAAAAAAGATGTAAAGTTGCTAAAAATTTGCAAAAATTGCATTTTTAGGGAATACCAATAGTCAAGTAATTTCAAAAGGCAGTTGTAGGTGTTAGGACAATTGGTTTTGAGGGAAAAGTATAAATACGATGTTAGGCATCGATGTAAGTTTTATTTTTGAAGATTTGGAAGAACAATCAATTGAAATATTGTTGCTTTTGTTAGATTTTCTGAGTTTACCTTGTAGTTTTTGAACTGTACGATCCCGCACAATAGTTATTTTGCCCTAAAATCTTATGAAATGTTCAAGGCATGTGTTAGTTTCAAATGTCTTTGTTTTGAGGTTTCAATATTGAATTTGGTGAAAGATAAAGCTATTTTCTATAATTTCCTGGGAGTACTATGTTTTTAAGGGTTTATTGCTTTAAATTCAAATATGGACCCATTCCACCTTCTATAAACACTGTAATTGGGTGGAATGGGTAGATTCAATTAGGTATAAGTGTGTTCTTTCTGTTTAAGTATAGGGGAAGCTAGAATGTGTGCTGGGCATGAAGCCCTAGGTGGAAAATTTATGTTTTCCATGTGAAAAGGAGAGGTTTTGATATGGAAAATTGTGAATTAGGTTGGAGCAGAATTGTCTAATGATAGTTTGAGTTTGTTCAGTCCTATTAGGTCCTTTTTAAAGTGGTTGCAAAGTTGTGAGAGCATAGGAAGGGTGATTTCCATTAAAGCCCTAGGTTTTTGCCTACAAAAGAGGGTTTTGGGTTTAGGTGCTTTGATGAATGAGTTTCTAGCAAATAAGTGTGGATTCTTAGGTTATGACACTTGCAAATTTCTGCCCAAGTGAATTTGGAGTGAAAGGGAAAGTTTAAGGTAGAGTCCCTTTGCAAAATAGGCCAAACCTGAGGCCTTATTGGTGTTAAGGGTCTGATTTGAGAGAGTTGTATCAAAAGTAACCTATTGAGTGGCTTTGGTATGTTGTTGAGTACCCTGATGGGTGTTTGAAAACCTGATGGTCCTTATTTGAAAGGATAATTTTGTGCACTTTTTGCACACACGCCCCACTGAAAGTAGGGACCCTCTTTCTTTCTCTTTTTTACTTTCATTCTTGGTCTTTTGGCCCTTTGGTTTTTGAGGATTTGGTTGTCCTTGAATGTTCCAATTGGTTATCCGATTCATGAAAATGCCCCTTGGGGGAGGCACTTTGAATATTTTGCATTATGGGATCCATCTCGGGTTTTTCTCTATTTTTCGGGAAAATTCCCCTGGGGAAAAATTCCCTGGACACCGTGGAAACCCGACGGAGGCTACTTTGTATTATTTTTTGGAAATTTCGGGACTTCATGGAATTCTACCTAGACCGGATTTTCTTGAGATTCTATCATGCCTTCATATTCTTGGGTTTGCTATCTTGTTGATGCATTTAAGTGTCTCGTACGGTCTTGTAGTTTGCCTTGCTATTGAGTTGTGCATGTGAGCTTATGGTCGAGGGTTGCAATCAAGCTTTATGGTGATCGCTTGCTTTCTAACTTGATTTGTTGGTTCTCTTGTCGACGTCACTACTTTGATTTCTTTGTCCTCATGGTATGTACATACTACCCTACCTTTTGATGAACGAATTGAATCTGCTTTAAGGTTTGTGGGTATATGCTTTGAGTCAGGATATTGGTGTGGTATGGTTTGGTAGTAGTGCTGAGATTGCCGATTGTTGGCTTGATGCCCTTCCTTTTGGCTCGCGCCTCCTCTCCTTATGCATGATCATAATTCGAGTGGGTTTTCCATTTCTTTGCCTTGTTTATTTTTGAGCTTCCCTATCCAAAGCTCTATTTTAACCTAAAACTCCTTGACTTGTGATGAAACAGTGTCCTGGCAAAGTGTGATTTATTGCTATCATCCAAATCGATAATTTCCCTATCATTAGTTGAATCGAGTGGGAAAAGTGAAGTGAGAATAATGAATCGAGATCCTGGCTATGTTATCATGGCATTTCCCTAGGGTTTCCTTTGTTGAGATCCTCACTCTTGTTGAGTGAATCCTATTGCTGATCGATTTGAACCTGGGTTGTTTATCTTGCAGTATAATCGATTTGGATCCTGCGAGAAATCCCCAACTTCCTAATCGTTCGAGCAAAATCTGGGTGAAATCCTAATGAAGTCAAAGATTTCGGGTTTTTGAGCCCCTCGTGAGTTTCCTTTATCTAAGGATTTCCCTGAATTATCCATCGCCTTATCATTTTCTCGAAAATTTCTTGGTCCCTTCAATTTCCTAGAATTTGTAAATTGTTGTCATTTTCACGGATTTATGTCCGTAGAGGATTTTCCCAAAATTTTATTGAAAATGGAGAATTGAGAGAGTGAATGAAACTTTTGTTAATAATTATGCATACCATGATTGATTTAACTTTTTCTAAAATATATCATGTGGTTTCTTGGTTAATTTGATTTATCCAACAATGGATTGGATGTCCCTTTGTGGTCGTTTTGTTGAATTCCGCCTAGTCTGGAATTTCCCAGAATTCATCTACTGCCCGAATTCCGCAAGAGTGCTAAAAACTTGAACTTTTTAATAAGTGATTCTTATGGGGTTTTTGGGGGATTTTTTGTCATTATGGGTTTTATTTAAGGAATGAGTATATCATTTGTGATGGTTCTAATTGAACTTTGTGCTATGATGGATTTTATTTTCATGTCTTTGTTGTATGCAAGAGAAATCAAGTCAGGGTATTGCTGTGTAGAGCAAGGGTAAGGAAATGAATCCAAGTCCTGAGGTCTCGGCTATCTCTGAGGCATAAAGAGTTAAGATGGATTTAAAGAGTAGAGTCCCTAAGAGAAAGCTGACCTCCATTTGGAAAGGGATCATTGATACAAACATTGGGCTATGGGATTATGAAGAGTTTAAGGCAAGAATGGCAGCAGAGAATCTTTCCTTGTTGGCCAAAAGAACATTGGAGTCTGGGTTGGCGCATGTGGTTGTATTTCCTTCTATAGTATAGTGTTACAAGTTAGTCCTGGAATATGCCAAGCACTATGATAGGGGCACACAAAGGATAGTTGTTCCTCAAGGAAGAATTGTGGCAAATCTCAATCCTGTGTCCATTGCTCATACCTTTGACATGCCTGATAGGTCTCATTTCGTGGCCTTTGATATGGATGTAGCAAAGAAGTATTATGATGAGAATGTCAATAAATCCCAATAGGTTGTCAATTCTTTGTTGGAGAAACCCAAGTCTCACTTCTCTAAGTTACCCAAGCAGCTGTTCAGAGCTAAATTGAGGAAGGAGTACTATGATGTTATCAAACTCCTCGACAGAGTAGTAGGATTAAAAAGTGAAAGAATGTTTGAGAATTGGATGTTCCATGTCATTTCTAGGATGGAACATGGTATATTCTACCACTGGGCAGGCATTATAAGTGCTATGATACATGAGTAGATGTGTAATGTTTCATGGAAAAAGACCTTCACAATGACCTCCTATTTGGTGTATGCACTTGCAAGGTATCACCCATACAAGGGACTAAACACAAGGGGTGTATTTGGGAAGGATGTAATTTATGAATTGTACCCACAATTACACTTGGGTGGCACAAGTTATAGAAGGGTGAATGATGCATTCTCTATGTACATCACTAGGCTTCTACAGGGTGTAAATCATGTTTAGATTTCAGACAAGGCCAAGGAATTAATTAGAGGTTTGGAGCTTGGTTTATCTAGTTTCCCACCTTTTCATACATCAGAATTGATGGCTATCAGTGGGCTCCATAGAGAATCCCTAGGTACCCCATGGATCATGTTGTAATCTTGGAGATCACAAGGCAGATATGTGACTTTGATGTAATTATGAAGAGGGAGAAGCATAAGACCGGATTTGGTAGTGAATTTCCTTTGAGGATAGGTAGTGGTGAGGCTTTCCCTTCTATCAACTAAACCCATGCTTCTGAAGAAAAGATGAGTAATCTTGGTCTCTCCTTCCATTCCAAGAGATCTAGATTTGACATAATTGGTGAAGCACAGAAGAAGGCAAATAGAGAGTACAGTCACAAGGATGACATAGAGGACTATTGGGATAACATCAATGATGAGTTCGAAGTTAGAAGGAAGAAATTGTCCAAGCTACCAGTGAAATTGGTCCGGTTATACAACATAAAGGACATTCCAGATCAGGTTGAGGAGGATGGAAATTCGGTTTAGGGCCATAAATTTGAATTTGTGAAGGATAAGTCAGTTGGAGAGGTGGATTGGTTGGAGGAGGAGAGGATAGAGTTAGAACAAATCATGACTCCAGTAATCAAGTACACCAAGCTATGGCTCAAGCATAAGATATTGGAGTTGGGAGAGTGAGGGTGTGCAGTGCACCTATGATCTAATGGGAGACTTGATTCTCACTCTGCTTTTGAAAAATCACCTAAACAGGACCCCAAAGGTAAAACCAAGGTGGGTTCTCCTTTCAAGATTAAAGTTAAGGATGCTCAGGCATCTGAGGAAGGAAAAAAAAGATAGACTATAGCCAAGAAAATGAAACATGTCTCAAAGAAGAAGAAGGTTGAAAAGGATGAAGAAGAAAAAGAATAAGTGGATGTCGGTGTCCCTTTGCCAAAAAAAAGGAGAATTGTGAGGTTGTTACAGAAGGAGAAGGAAACCTCTAAGGCAGATAAAGAAGTTGAACCCCCGTTGGTAGAGGTGGAGAGCTCAGGAGAGAAGACACAGGTATATACCAGGAGATCAAGGACTTTGTCTCCCAAGGATGGTGCACCAAAGGAAAGTGTTCCCACGATTTCTCCTATCACTGAACATGAAGATATTTATCCTTCTCATGAGACTGGAAATGTGCTAGATGAACCAAAGGATGCCGAGGATCCCCAAGATCAGAAAGGAGAAGAATTCCAAGAGGGATAACTCTACAATGCCAAGGCAGAGATGGAGAAAGTTATGTAGCCTCCTTTGGTGGCTTATGGGGATTCACCTACAATGGTTCATGAGGATAGACCTCCTCAAAAGGAGGAAATACCAACTAAGATTCCCTCACCAGTGCATGAAAGAGGGGAGAATGACAAAGGAGATGAGGATATAGTTGAGAAGGTTCTTGAGAAGCAAAGTTTGGATGGAGATGCATCCAAAGCTCAACAAGATGTAGTGGGATAGGATGATGTAGAGTCAAATCTCACAGTCCCAGGATGGTTGGACAAAGAGTTGAAGAACAGAAAAATTGTGGTGGATGATACTCCTCCCAATTGGGATGAATTATTGGCAAACATAGGAAAGCAAAAGGTAAAGAAGAAAGGTAGGATTTTTTCCAAAATTGAGAGAGATGAGGAAAATAATAGATTGGTCCACATTGATACTCCTGATCTTGACAAGAATAAGGATGATGTGACTAGGAATGATTACAATGTACAAACTGTCAATCTAGGGCATGCTTCCATGGAACAAGATATTGAAGAATATGAGGGTTCCAGTGTTGTAATCCTTGGCCGATTAAGGAAGGAGGTGTAGACCAAGCAATAGTTAAAGAAGGAGAATGGAAAAATTAAAATATATTTGCAAGATTTGATGAAACCCTTGCAATCCATTAGCTTCTCATCATCTGCTGTAGGCTTCTTACCACAAGAAACAGTTGTTGAGTTAGAAAAGATGAAGGTCACTTCCCATGTTACAACAAGTTGGTTGCAAGGAGTGCAAACTCAGGGGGAAAATGCCATCAAGGATATTATGTCAATTGGTGGGGATTCTATGAGGTCAATTGACTGGTTAAGGAATGTATTGGCCTAGGACAAGGAAGATATTGATCTTTTTCTGCAAAAGGATAGAATCATCATGGACTACACCAAAGAGAAGCTGGTGGGAGATGAGATTCTTCCTTCTTCCAAAGTAGCAGAACCGTGGGAATGGTTTGAAGTTTTGTATATAGGGTAAAGAGTTCTGAAGAAGGTTCATAAACAAGGGAAGCAGATTGAGGATTCCTTCACTAAAGTTTACAACAAGTGCATCTCCTTCTTCGAGGTCATGATAGGGAGAAAGAAGTTTTTGCTGAAGCATCTAAGCTTGGAACAATTGAAAAAATGGTGGTGAGAGGTGTATTCTCTAGTCAATGAGGACAAGGTCACCAAACATCTACTAGATAATGCAACTACCTACCTTGCAGTGATTGATAAATACAAGAACTTGAAGATGGACTGGGATAAGGTGGTCACGCAATCAAGGGACGACATTAATTCCATGAAAAGAAGAATGAATGTGTTAGTTATGCTACCTATTACCGACTTGGATAAGGTATTTTTTGGTGATACAAGATAGGGCGAATCAAGATAAGACAAAGGAGAGGGTAGTTAATGCAACACCCTATTGGGATTTTTTCTTCCCTATTATTCCTCCTCTTCCTTTGCATGTATTGGACTAGGTTATGTTAGAGATATCGGGTCGACTTGGATGAAATTGGTGCATTTAATGCACATTTAATGTTATTTTTAATATTCCTCTTGGCTGACCTATTTTTGGTCATTTGATTATTGTAAACCTAATTTGGGCTGACATGTATTGGGGGTTTTCTATAAGTTTGGCATTATACCTCATTTGTAAGGGGTTAGTGAGACAATTTTTACATTGGAGCGAATTGTGACAAGAGCAAGAATTAGAGTTAGAATTTAGTTTATCTTTTCAAGCAAGTGTTGTAACAGAAGACTGGAATTATTGCCACTTTGGATGATTTAATACAAGTAAAGACATTGTGATTTGGTGCCTTTCTTGTGTTGAGTTTTATTTGGCATGGTTCTTGATATTCTATCTTTGAAATTGCTTAAGTTTATTTGATGTTAGATGATTTGATGATGTTTAGGGTTTTATGCTCGAATTGTTTGCGGTAATCCCTAGTCCATAATTTTTGTATTTAGCTGATTGTTAGCTGCTTTGCAAAGTTATCCTAGACTTAAAATTATGCTTAGTTCGATTACAAATGCTTGTTCATTTCAATTGCAATAGGGTTGTCTTGAATGAATGATCATAATTTGAAAATCTCTAATACCTTAGAATATTGCACTGTTTCTGTAAGATTGCAGAGTTATCTTGGTCAAATAGGAATTAGTTTCTGAGGGATTGGTCCATTTCGAGCATTTTATCATTTGCATTGTCAATCTTAGAATTATAAGTAGTCTTAGAAATCTCCTTGAAACCCTTATCTTTTGTTATTTCTTTTATTATCTGGGTTAGATTTAGGATTTTAAGTATCAACATATTGCTAGATCTGATAAATTCGAGTTCAACATTTGCTTTTAGTAAGGTCCCTTTGTGATTACCAATACTTTCACATTATCTCTGAGTTGTTTTATTTGCATTGTCAAGACCTGACATTAGAAACCTTGGGGTTATCTCTTTGTTCATAGAGATTTACCTTTCAAGAGAGATAGGATATCATATTATGTTTGAGTTGTTGTGCAAAAAACACCATCAACAGACAACACCAAGGAGATATACCCAATTGAGTCAGTTTGTGATGCTACAAGAATTAGAGTGGATTTGATGAGATAGTGTGAGTTTGAGGTTTTGATGATCTAAAATGTGTTTTTGTGGGTTGATATTATGTTGAGCATGTTGCAAGACCTCCCCTCATTGCATCATTCACCAAGGAACCAAGCTCTGATACCAATTGTTGGATAGGACAACTAAGAGGGGAGGTGAATTAGTTGTCACAGATTATAACCTTCAATTTAATTACCAAAACTAATACATAATCTACTTAAATTATTAATAATCAAATGCCAATGAAAAAACTCAAATCCAATGTAAAAACACAATAAAACCAAATATACATGGAAAAACCAGTGAGGGAAAAAATATGGTGCAGATTAACTCACACTATAGAGAATATCAAAACCGATTACAAAAAGGTTCACTACCTGAGATAAGTCTCACTACTTGAGATAAGGCTCACTTACTAAAATAAGGAATCACTATCCAATAGGGCTACAACCCGAAGGGCTCACTGCCACAAAGATAAAAAGAAGACAAAGAAGACTTTCTACAGAGAGAAAACAATCCCAATGGACAAAGGGTTCCACCACAATCACTGATACTCTTGCATGAATGATAGAGTTTTCCTTTTTCTCATTGCATCCAAAAACTCAGCATTAAGATTGACACTGATCTACCACACACACTTTTTGAATAGCATCAAATTCATGTATTCTCTTTCACCTATCTTCCTTATTTTTTCTTGTACATTTTTAATTGCCCGCTCATCTTGTATTTATACTATCTTTAACCTTGAAAAGATACAAAGTCAACCATCCAACTTCAAATTCAAATTAGGTCAGTGCCAAAACATCCTAGGGTAGAATTAGAATGAGGGTGACCCATTCACATGGTTCACTAGAACCTAGAATAGATCCAAAATGCTTCATCAACTTCGAAGATTGTGCTTAACACATGGTCGTCCAAACTAGTTTAAAACACATAGAACAATTAAGCCCGAAACTTCCACAAACCAAAAATATCTTTAGTGCAATCAAAAAATATTATCTCTAGAACTAAAAGTCAAAAGACTTCATCAAAGAGAAATCTGGACCAATAACATTTCTCCTAGACCTTAGCCAAAACATAGAAAACTATAGTTGACAATTGGTCAAGAAAACTCAAAATTCTCAAAGAACCAATTGCCAAGAATCTGGATATAGAAACCTTCAACAACCATGACTAACATATCTAAAATTTACAACCATAGGGACAAGTACTAGAAAATCATCCTGAATACTTGTAGAATTCCTTTAATACAATTTTCTCAATATCCTCAACATATACATCCAATAACCACTAGTAGATAACCAGTTGACCAATGGACATCAATGTCAACATTTTTCATTCCTTTTTCTATTCTTACAACACAAATCATGTTGTTCCTCCATCTAGTAGCCAATAGGGGCTAATTGTTCCTTACATTATGGTTTCATCCCAATCAAAGGGTATCGTTACTGGCCACATCTAGTTTTCTAATTCAGAGTTTATTTCAACATTGTTTTTTCATTAGAGTTTCTAGATTTACATTATTGTTGTTGTCCTAATAACTCCTTACATAGGAGAAAATTTGCACCCCTAAGGAAATTCCCCTTTCAAATACCCTCACCTTAGAAAATAAAATTTGAATGCAAAATTCCACATCACCCAACTACCTTCCATTCACTTGGCATCTATATTTTATGTTAGTAAGATAATATTTTTCGGTTACGCATGCGTGACACGTAGACATATGTGCAACATGCTGGTGTCCTTGATGGATTCTTGCATCTGAAGTTGGTAGAGGCATTACACATTCGATTGGGGTTGAATTGTAACATCCCTCTTTAACCAACCGACCCCGAAAATCAAATATTATTCCCATCCCACCTTCAAAAACATCCATTCTCATCACATTTAAGATATAAGAAACAAATTCATGTTCTCTTAACATTTTCCCACTTCACTTCACTACTGAAGAAACATTCTAACACTCAATTAAAACAAAATTTTAAGCTTCATCAAATCCACATTGCAAGTATGAAGCAAGCCATAAAAGCGTAGGCTTCGAGTCTTGCAAGAACTTCCTTCATTATAGTTACAACTGTGGTGACTTTGCCAAGTCCATAACTCCTCCATTGGCTAGTGAGATTTTGGGTGGATGTGGTAACATTTTACTCCCCTCCTTTGTGATTTGATTGAGCAACATAACACTATTTTGTAGTGCTTATTAATTTCTTTCCTTTATCATATATTTTACTTCAAAGACATTAGATTTCCACAGTCGATTTCATTAATATGTAATTTATGGATTAAACTATGTATTAGTTTTTGGATCCAAAAACTAATACATAGTTTGATCCAAAAATTACATATTAATATTCTACTTCGTTGCTTTCTAGTTGTTCGTGGAGGTGGAAACACCAAAATGAGGGTTTGATTGACTCAAGCCCCTATGCAACCCCAACAATTTTCCCCTCTTTCTTGTGTGTAGGTGAATGTGTGATTGGAGCTAGCTAGCAAACAAACGCTTTTATGAATTATCTTCATCACTCTAGCTTTCATTTATTTGTTTTATCATCTTCATCTCTATTTCTTTTATTTTATCATTCTTTTTTTACCGCCAAAACTAACTTGCTAGGCTATCAGTTATTTTTTAGGCAGTATGTACTATATTTACTATTCTCTAACCATACATATGTCAACACACTTAAGATAAACCAATGCACTGCATTGTTGTCCTAGAAATAGTCTACCATCTTAAGACAAAGAGCTGTCTAACACACAATACTGACTCCAAAAACTAGCTCGCCTAGCCCAAACCTAAGTTCAGGGTTTGTAGAGTGATAGAAGTACACTATCTAGTGCTCATCATTCTCAATCCTTATCCCAAGAAATATTTTAGAGTGAGGTAAGTTAGGGAATCCCTCTACTCTAGACTCTCCATGACTTGGATCCTTGACATGGTTAGTCCCCCTCTCTTACATTTTTGGTGAGCCTGACATGAACAACATCTGTCTATTTGTTTGTGTTGAGACTTTTCTTGTGTACCTTGTGATTGTTGTAACTCTAAGTGTTGTGGAGGTTTATGAGAATCACAACATAGTCCACAACTTCTAGGTACATTTTTAGGAGAAGTGTGTGACACCTTCCAATGGAGAAGACGAAGGTCACCTCTAGCTTCGCTCCTAGTTTTCCCATTGGTTTAATGAGTTTACTAATATCTATCCTATGAATTATACCGATGAGATAGGTTTTATGGAAGAAACCACCCCTGTACCTACTCCTCCAACATCCCCTATGCCCTCGTCTGTAGATGAGGATGATGTTGTGCATGTTCCCACTAAAAGCCTCATGGAATTAGATAATAGATTTATAGACCTTGTGAATCACCTTGAGAAGGTAGAAAGCATGGCGAGAGTCGGAAGGCTTGCAAGTAAGGTGAGACAATTGCTAGGGAGAGATCAAATGGGAATATAATTTCTACGTGGCCTTGTTGATCTAATTGAAGCTTATTTCACTTCATATAAGCCTAGATCGGGTACCACCCGAGGAGAAGTGCTTGATGCCTATGAAAGAATATTAAGAATATTAGGTATTTTGATGCCAACTACATCCGTGTGCATGACCAAATCAAGGCCCATGATCACTATCTCTTCTACTCCTTAGGAGTCCTGTACTCTCAAGGTGAACAGAAAACCCCTTGGGTTTAATATCACTCCTCCTCCTTCCCTTGGTAGCAGAGACTCAAGTGGAATGAGTGGCGGTGGCTTTGGTAGTGGATGTGACACTAGCAAAGGTGGCTTTGGAGGAGGTCATGGAGGTAGCTCTGGTGGAGGCCGTATCAGTAGTGGTGGCTCTAGTGGAGGTCTTAGCGGTGGTCCCAATGGTGGATTCGAAGGCAGTTCTGGAGGTGGTGCTGGCAGCGATGGTTTTAGAGGTTCCACTAGTACTTTGTCATCTAATGAATCTATTTTGAGCACCTTGATTCAAAACATGGGTCACATGTAGAACCAGCTGGCGAGTCTCTCCCAGGCCTTTACCTAGCCTACCTTTCAGCCCTTCTTCCAACATAGCCCATTTCCAGTGACAATCCTAAACACTCCCTTCCCGTAAGGAATGTAGATTCCTAAATTTGAAAAATATGATGACAAAGGGGATCCGCAAACACATGTGTCTACCTTTAATTCCATGTGTACATACTTCTTCCATCATGATGCACTGATGGAAAAATTATTCCCTCAATCTCTTAAGGATACAACACTCGAATGGTATTGTTCCTTACCCGATAACTCTATCTTCTCATTTGATCAATTTGTGAACACTAGTACAATAATAATAATAAACTATTGAAAAAACTACTAAAAACTGCCTATAAATGACTACAGTTGGTCATGTGAGCACTAGTAGTTTATTGCCAATCATATATAACATGACTAGATTGATGACTAAACCAATTTTAGTCATTTATTGATTGTTTTTATTGATCAATTTGGTAGTATATTTAGTCATTCATTGCTGTGATCTGGTCACTTATTTAGTCACTTTTTTTTTCCACTGATATATTTAGTCGTTGATTTAGTCATTGATTACTGTAATCTGGTCGCTTATTTAATTACATTTTATTCACTGATATGTTTAACTGGTCACTTATTTAGTTTTTGATTTAGTCATTGATTACTATAATCCGGTCACTTATTAGTTGTTGATTTAGTCATTGATTTCTA